>VYXH01010969.1:1302964-1382540 GCA_013397275.1 Burhinus bistriatus | reverse complement strand
CATCAGGGCCCATGGACTTATGGATGTCCAGCTTGGCCAAGTGGTCTCTAACCTGGTCCTCCTCAACTGAGGGAAAATCTTCCTTTCTCCAGACCTTCCCCCTTGCTTCCAGGGTCTGGGATTCATAAGACAGAGCTTTAGCAGTGAAGACCAAAAAGAATGCGTTCAGTAACTCTGTCTTCTCTGTGTCTTCCACCATTAGGGTGCCCATCTCATTCATCAGTGGACCTACATTTTCCCTAGTCTTTTTTCTATTGATATACTGAAAGAACCTCTTCTTATTATCTTTAACCATGGTGGCCAAGCCGAGTTCTGCTTGGGCTTTGGCCCTTCTAATTTTCCCCCTGCATAGCTTCACTACATCTTGGTATTCCTCAGTAGTTGACAACCCCCTTTTCCAAAGAAGGTAAACTTTCCTTTTGTTCCTGAGGTCCAGCCAAAGCTCTCTATTTAGTCGTCTTCCCCGTCGGCTTGGTTTTTGGGACATGAGGATGGCCTTCTCCTGTGCTTTTAAGAGTTCCTGCTTAAAGTATGACCAGCATTCCTGGGCACCTTTGCCTTTCAAGACTGTCTCCCAAGTGACACTCTCAACCATGCTCCTCAACAGGCTAATTTCTTGTGTAAACCCATTGCATTTAGTTCCCCTGAAGTGCACGGAAATGCTTAAGCTCCTTTGTGGGAGGCTGAGCCAGAAAGTAGGTGGTTGTCTTGCAGCATCCCTGTGGCCTCTTCACCACGCAGCTGACCCGATAATGCTTTTGGCTTGCATGCCACATGGCACAGCCCACAACCAGATTTCTCACCTTTCTCACAGTCCGTGCTTATATACAGTGTTTGTACCTTCTGGAAAGCCAACTTATCTGTCCTTCACTGGCCCAGTGAAGATGAGATAGTGGTAGATTCATAGGGAGAACGTGGGGCCATATCCAGGCTCAGTATGTCCAAACCAGTTGTAAACTGTGGTCTGTGTTGTATCAGCATGGTCTTGGGCCAGTATGCAGAGGCATATGAATCTCAAACCATCTTCCTCGCTGCTGGTGTTCCTAGATGCATAGTTGGAACCCACACTGGAAGTGTGGCAAAAACATAGCCAGTGGGACTAGAAACGGGAGTGAATGTTACCCAGTTGGCTTGTCGGATTTGCAGATTGACTCCCCCTGGGTTAATCACTCATCAGTTAGAAATCAAGCGAACACCGTTCCCTGAAATGCACTGTGAAAACAGTAACAAAAAAGAAAAATATATTAAACCAATCATTATAACAAGGAAAATAAACATGCAAATAAGTCATTACAGGTCGAAAAGCAGTCAGCTACAAGGACATGTTTTTGTTGGGTTTTTTTATAGTTCCCACTGAGATAAGAGAAGAAATTAAAAAGAAAAAAACATAACTGATGTTGAAATCAAATTTCAGCTTTCAAAAGAATATGATTAGAATATTTGTTTATCCACCTACCTCAAACACTCTTCTTCTCTTGGGGATACAAATATTGCAATCATAAGAACAATTTCAATTTACGTGGGAAATGCATCTTCATTTTGCCATACTTATAACTTGCTGAAGGGAGATGAGACTCAGTGCTAGCAAGTACCCTTTACAGGAAGTTCCACTTTATAGATTTGGGGGAGAAAACACTTCAGTGTGAACTGCAGGAAATTAAATACACTCCTACTACTAGCAATGGTCTCACAGCCATGTGATAAATTCTTACTGGTGTGTTCATGTGTATGATTGAAATCTTTGGAGTTGTTTGTGCAAATGAAATCAGTGGGATTCTCTCAGCCTCCAAAAGCTATGATGAAGTGGTCCATTTAGGGAAGGTACCACTAATAGTCGTATTAATTGCCCTAATTCTTCATGTGCTTACATTAAAGAACTCTAAGGCAAAGCAAAACTTTTGTCAGATGACCATTTGTTAGGAAAAGTCAAATAGAGAAAATAACTTCAGCTGACATGTCATCCTTCTGTTTTACTTAATATTCCATAGAATCAGTATGAATAAAAATACTACTGGGTTCTTTTTTACAATTTTTTTTTCATTATAAAATGCGCATTCAGCAAAATCATTTTTAATGCAAAATCATCAAAACAATGGAATGACAGCTGGAATAAGTGAATGAAGCAATACAAAGACTGAAACGAGGAACCAGAATCAGGTTTTCCAGGATTCTAGTTTAAGTTTTAGTTTATGACATTTTCTTTGGGTTAGCATGAGAATGAATATTTAAAAAAAAAAAAAATCTGTTTTAAAATGTCAAGATGGGAAAAAATAGTCAGCAATAAATCACCACTGCACAAGTACTTCAGACCCTACGGGGAAGTTGCCTGAGCTCTTCTGAGAACATACGATACAAACTCAGGACTCTGCTTTTCTCTGTATTTATCTATCACAGTGTTAGCTATGGTCCTGCACTGAAAGATGTCTGCTGAGATAAACACAGGCTATGTTTCTGCTCCAGAGCTGTGCAAGTCTGGGGTGTTGATTCTGGCCTATTTTTTTTCAGTGAAGCTCCTCAGAACACTTTGCTTTCTCAGGGAGCATCAGTGCTGCTCTCCGATTCTGGGACCAGGTGAGGATGGCTGGTGATGGACCTGCTCTCCATGTCCGTTTCCATGTGTATAAGTACAGGGAGCAAGTGACTCTGGAGGGGAGAACCAAACTGAGGAGCACCCTTTTCTGCAGGGGCTGTCCCAGCACTCGGCAGCACCAGGCTGCACATGATGGCTGTAGCCCAGAGCCAGTGGCCTGGTGGAACGTCACTGCAGGATGGCTCGCTCCATAACTTAAAACTGAAGTCCTTAGATTTTTCACAGTTCCTTAAGTCTACCATAACCCTAAGATACCTTTTCTGATTTATTTCCAACATATCATTTCCTTTGACTACCTGAAATTTATTGCTATGTTGTTTAGATTCTGAAGTAGTTATTGGTATTTACTTGGACTAATGTATACATATATTGAAAGAGTTTATTTGCAGCTTTGTTTCTTCTCTTCAGGCCCAGGCAGAAACCATCAAAATGTTCCTATTTTCTTGGAGGAATGGTTTTGATCAACCCTGACATTTGCACATATCTTACCAGGGGTTGGCCTCTGGGTTTGGCAAATACTTATTCTCCAAAATCTACCCTACTTCTGGACAGCAAAAGCCAGTGGTTATAGTTCTCCAGTAGATCAGCTTCATGCAAAGCTGACATTAGTTAATATGACCTGCTTGAATGACCACAGAAATACTCCCTTGTCTTACTTCTAAAATTGTTTTAATCAATTGTGGAGGCATTTGTACACAGGGCAGTATGGTTGTGTTTGCAAAGAAGTTCTTGTTTTGAATCCCACCATTCCATAAGTGCACCCCACTCGGCTTCTGCTATTTACAACTGAAGGTTTTTTCTTGAAAAGCAGTTGCAAAACTGTGTATGTACATTCATACAGGAATCGAGGACAAGTCTCCTCAGTATCAGTGCTTTTTGCATTTAACTGCTAGAGATTAAAGGAAAAACCTTTAAGATCTGTGTTTCAGTGCAAAGACAGTTCTCCAAAATGACTAGGAACAGGAATTTACACAATGATGTTTTACTTCCATTAGAACCAAATCTGTATTGCCCATTTCTGCTTGAAAACAATACAATCGTATTAGTAAATACTGTATCATAGTGTGCCTGTGTGTGAGCACTGGGCTTAATACCAAAGAAATCTATATTGACACTCCCAGGGTATTGGAAATACCATGTTTCATCTTGAGATTTATGTTCACAGAATATATAGGTGTAAGCTTTGGTAGAGTGTCTGCTTAGTGTATGCATCTGCATCTTGATTGCAAAGATGAGGAATATTGGCCTGAGCAGGATCTGGTCTTTGTCACTTGGTTTAAAGAAACGCAGAGCTCTCCTCTGGTGATGACGCCCAATTCTTTTCTCACACCTTGCTCTGGTTAATTATTTCTAGATTTACCAGACTCTGACAAACCTTTACCAGGTGTGGACCGTTTCAGAGACCACACTTTTAACAAAGGAAATATTATCTTTTTATGTTCGATGTGCTTTTGGCTTTCTTCTATCAGAAGTGCCCAATTTAACATAATAATTTTGCTGGTAACAGGAGCATCAGATTTTAACTTTTCCAGGTTTTTTACAGACTTTGAAAAGGACGTATTTTTAACTGGTGGTGGGGATTCTGTTATTAAATCTTCCTGTTCTTTCGTGACCTTCTGCGCTACAAGTTCCTTCTGCGAGGATGGAACTGGATTTCCTGATGTTACTGAGTGACATCTAAGAGCCTCTCTCTTGGTTGAGAACAAACAGTGACATCATGGGAAACTGGCAGTATCAGGAGGATGGAAATTTTCCAGATGTGTTAGACTTCCTTTTGGTAACTGGAGTCTGGTGAGTTTAGCAGCCAAATCTGCAAGCCTTCAAGCTGAAATGGGGATTATCTCCGTACTGTGTGGCACGCACGAATAGCTGCATGCCTTGGAGCTCCCCCAGAAGTTATGGGCTCAGTGCAGAAGTTATTGAATGAGCACTGATGGTGTGTTGCTGTTGTGGCAGGAGGCTAAATTGCTAGGTGCTTGGTTTGTCCTAGTCTAGAGGTGACAGCAGGGAGATACAGGAGCAGATTTCCAAACTGTAGAAGGCTGCTGAAAAAGGAGGTGAATAAATAGTGAGCAGAGTGAGATGTGATGGGCTTAAATTGCAGCAGGCGATTTAGGTTTGATGTCAGGAAACCTTTTGGGCGTCTGGGATAGCAAAGCACTGGGTTCTTACTGCATCCTCTCCAAATGTGACCTTGTGCCATCTGTGGCAAATAGACTATTTGCAGTCGTCTGTTATTTGACCTCTAAAGGTTGCTTCAGGCCCTACTTTGGATTATTCTAGTCTTGCAACCTGCATGTCTATAGATTGTCACCAGCTATTACTGTGTACATGAAAGCACTCTGCTGTTCCCTGCTCAAGAACAAGCTTGTGCTTTCTCTCTAAAGTTCATGAATTTAATTCTGTTCTTTCCTGTTGATATTGGCAAGTATCTACCAGAGAGAGCACCCTGTGTGTTTTCATTGTGGCCATCTGTCCTGGTATTAACAAAATGATTGCATAATCCAAACAACAGAATCCTTTGAGAGAGGAGGAAAAAGAAAGATACACGCAAGTCATGTGGCTGACATGCACCACAGTGATCCAAATAATTATGGAATCAGAAATAATTATAATGTATTAGATTCCTCAGTGGAAAAATGCTCGATCTTCTAAGGAACAATTAAAAATGTAATATGCAATAAAAGCACCCAACTGTAATACGAATGTGTGCCTCAGGCTCCAGAGCACTTCTAAAACAAAGTCATCTTGTTGCATTTTAAAACTGAGAAACATAATTAAAATGCCTTTCATGACAAGGAGAGGAGACTTTCTTTTGTTATTTAAATGACTTTCACATCTCTCCTGCTCTGCACCGAGAGGCCAGGATGGCTTGCAGCTCCTCATTCTTGTAATTCCTGCAGCATGCTCGAAGCAGCATCGGTAGGCGCTGGTTTTAAGTGGTCTCTACTTACTGTGACACAGATAGGGAATTTGGTTTATTTGTTGTAATTACTGAGCTGATGAGTCAGACATGTTGCTTGAAAGAAGATAAAGTTTTAACATGATGTAGAGTCTCAGCTAGCACTGAATCTAATCCATCTATTGGGAAAAGATAAAGAGACCTGTGAGTAAAAATACTTAGAGGGAAAACTAGTTTAAAGCAAAAAATTGCAGCTACCCTCTGTCCTGTTATGATGAAAAATAGTAACTTCATGTTGCTTTACTTTCTCACCTGAGCATAATTTGTACAAGACAGTATCATCATTTCTGAGATTGTCCCAGAACTAGGGGTGGGGTACAACTGTGAGTGGCTTTGTTATTAAATAGATCTGTGAATCTGAACAGGACAAATAAATGTGGCAGTGATGTTCATAACATGTTTTTCTTGGGGAGAAAGAGACAGATTGTCATGTTTTTTGTGGTGAAAATGCAAAATGTGCAGTTTTGTTTGAGAAGAATCCCTTGACAACAACTCGGTGACTCGGTGTCTATTACTCCTTCTTTAGAGTAAGAGCCAAGCTTGCCTCAACTCTGACAACAAACGGGCCAACAAAAAAATTTGTCTTGAAGCAGGATGATTTCACACTGACTAATGTTTTCACGTGCAAAATGATGATCTTTTACTGTTTAAAAATGTAATTTTGATGATAGTACTGATTCTTTTGATCAACTGCAGAGGTGATAAAATTTTCAAAAATGTGAACATTAAGAAAACCTCTTATAAGGAATGTATCATCTTCTTCACCTCTTTTTTTACTGGCTCTGCTTAAATTTTTATCCTATAATGAATTATTTTAATACCAAACTATCTAGTTATGGTGATGTTTATAACAAAGATAACTTATTATCTTTGGTAGCAAGAGTTTTTCCAAATTGTTTGTCCAATTCTGTTTCTTTTTACTCAATAATGCATGGGAGAAGGTCAGCCTATTGTCAAAGGCAGAGGCAGAGACAGGGCAGTCTCTGATAACCGCCTTCTTTGATGTTCATACTCCATGTCCGAAGAAGAGCGCACAAAGACTATACCTTTGTGCTTTCAGTAATTTACAATAACCAACGTAAGGTTCAGTATGCTGGCAAGCAAAATGTAATTTATTTTATTCTCTCGGAGAAAGACTTTCAATGTATGATGTGTTATGGTTACTGGATAAGAGGATCAGTGGTTGGTGTGATTTATATATACTCTCACTAACATTTTGCCATTTTTCTCCCGTATATGGGAACTGTGAGGATAAAGAGGGAAGATTTGAAAACTAAAGAATATACTTTTGATCTCCAGGGAAACGTGCTTTCAGATAAAAGACTGTTTGCTGCCCCTTTACCAACACAAGACTGGCAAAAATGACTCCTCCCAGAGAAGATGGATGGATCCCATGGTAGCAAACATTTCATCTTGAGATGATATGTTGTGCTAACTTTGGTTCCCTGTGAAACAGCAGGGTAATATGCTTTTTACTTTCCATTTTAGTTAGAGCTGGTGCTTGAAGCAAAAGTCAGCTCTTGGTGCTTGAGGCAAAAGTCAGCTCTTGCTGTGAGCATAGCGTTGGTGCAAGGGGCCCGACAAGAAGCCAAACGGCCCCCACGTTGCTCCAAGATTGGGAAGAGAGGGAGGGGGTGGGCAGGATGAGGTCTGCGGGACGATGACTAGTCTGGCCATTTTGCTAGCTTCTCTCCAAGGTATTGTGCAAAGGCTTGGCAAGAGGAATGCACAACACCAGTAAGGACAGGGACATGAACACAGTGGTGGCAGGCTTTCTGCACCAGACCTCTCCACTCTGGTTGAAAGATGGTTAGTCCAAACCGGCTTTTTGTAAGACTCCAGGTTCTTTACTACAATGCTGTTATTGTTGTAATGATGGGAATAATCCCAGTGGCAAGGAGCTTTGTGGAAAAACAGAAGAGCTTGGCTCCCTTCATCTTTCTGGCCATAAAATCAAGGCAAAATTTCAACAGGCAGTTGAATCACAGCTAAATTTTTTCCACTGGGAGCTGTTCCAATGGAGAACATACAATGGTTTGCAACCAGATAGATTGTCTCTCAAGCCTGTCCAGCTTGAACTTGGATAACTCAGGAGCACAAAAAGACAGCCACAACAAGCTGTTAATGCTACACAAGTTTAGTTCTCTGAAATTGTGGAAGTCCTTGTGCAAACAAAATCTAAGTACAGTGGAACTGAATTCAATAAGGATGAGCTCGTAGCAGGGGTTGCGCCTGGAGTAGGGCTCCGTAGCTCTACACAGCACGCTTTATTAACAACCTAGAGAGCACAGCCAAACCTTTTGACTTAATGAATATCTGATGCCACAGAAGGGCAGCGTATGCTGGCACAGTGAGGAACACTGCTCAGAGTAATGCTTGTATGAAGACTTGCTCTTCCTGCCTCTCCCTTCCCTGCACTTCATAGGAACTAGGGGCAGAAATGTATATTATGTTACTGTGAAGGAAATTAAACCAGGCTCTGACTTGGGGGAAATCTTGCAGAGGAGCCAAAAGGACTGTCTTGACTTTGCTTGTGTGTATGGATTCAAGAGTCTCTCTGAGGACAAGGGCGGATTGGGGGAGGATAGCGGGAAACTTGCACGGTTCTGTTCCTTGTCCTGAGCATGGCAGTGGGTTGTGCTGGACACAAATCCAGAGCTTGCACAGAGCCAAGGAGGCTTGCAGCATGTCATGCCTCAGCAATGGGAACACCACTCCGCCCTCTCATCTCCCCACACCCGGCACAGGATCAAAGCTTGCCCTTAAAAGCAGGGCTGTAATATGGCTCTCGTTGCTGACATTTTTGCCTTTGCTATTTCATTCTGGCATTCATTCTCTTGGCCTGAGAAGGGCCAAGAGGTACGATCTGTATTTTAACAGCCTTGACTTATTTTCTCTCATTGAAGTAAGCTTGGAAATGGGCTGCTTTTCTGCATCCTCTTATGGGTACAGACTCGTGGGGTGGTTCTCTTTTGTACTGTGTCAATTGCATTTCTTCCTGCATTGGTTATCAGGACTGCATTTTTGGCTTTATTTGCACAGCATGCATTTGCCATCGATTTTCAGTAACATAAATATATGCTAACAATGATGAAGTCCTTTGATGTTAAGGAGGTGATAACTCACAGTAATGACTCCATCTTTAGTAGATCGGGCTGGAGGGGTGAGTCTTTACCAGAGTAGATGAATAAATGGACCTGTGCAATTGCACCTGTGCAGTCAAAATCTCCTCAACTTCCTTCTGTAGGATTTAAGCTTTTGGGCCACGTTTAGCATATGCTGAAGTGATAATGATCTGTCAGCTTGATTCACAACCCAAGAATCGCCTGTCCTCAGCACCAGAAAAGAGATGTTGGTCACGTTCAGTTGCTGACCTTGTCGGCTCTCTCAGAAGTTAACTGTGAGCTTGAGTAATGTATTTCTCCCCACCCTTAAATGTCAAGTGACTACAAGACAACTTCAATATTTTTTTCTTACATTTCTGAGTGTGGATAAAAGCCTAAAACTTTGACCTCAATATACATAAGAGAACTGAAATTATAAAGCAAATAAAACAATACCCACAAGCACTTAATTTTGTAATTTTTACCTGGTCCTTTGTCTTTTTGGGGAAGTTAAATTGATGTGGGACATTTTTCAGTACTGGAGGTTGACAACACTGTATTTTACAGATGCCTGGAGTAATAACCCTGTTCCCTTCACAGGTCTTTGTTGAGCACTGAAATAGTTGGTGTGGATTCTTATTACAGAAGCTGAACTGGACAGTTGTTCATGTGTTATTGCTTCAAGATCTTTGGCAACACGAGTAGACATTACTGCATAGGTTATATTTGACTTGTATTTTGAAGGCTACCTTCACGGCCTATAAGCACCAGAGACCTTTCCTCCACTGCATTTGTTTTATATAAGGCTTTAAAAAAAAACAAAAAACAAAACAAAACAAAACAAAAAAACAAACAACCAAACAACAACAACAAAAACACTCAGGAACTTCAAAGTTGAAGTGAGTTCATTTTTTTTATTTTATTATATTTTTTCTCCCCTGAAGGACTTCTCTTACAAAGAAACCGATCCCAATATATAACTAATCTGGTATTTTACTGAACAAAACCAGGTAGCGTATCAAAATAATCTTGGAGTTTTGTAGTCAGAGACCTGTCAATAGTCAAAAAATTATGGACTAGTGACCTCACATTCCCTCCTTTGACGTGCCATAGAACAACAACAGAAATATTAAACTCCATCTACAAACTTAACAATAGCCTTTCAACCTGCAGGCTGTGCACATCAGATCCAGCATGCTGGCTCTTTTTTCTGGTACTCACGTTTTATGGTCGTAAGTGCTCTTAACATCAGTAGAGAGCGAGAGGAAGGGAGGGACAAGCTTTGCTGCTGCTGCGTTGAGTTGCGTGATCTTTGAGCTGTTTGCTCTTGTGAGTGAGTAGATCAACTTTGCTGATGGACTGAGGATCGCACAAGTTGGTTACTGGCTGATATCTGTGCACCTCTTGGAAAAGCCACTTGGAAAAAATTGCTATACAGAAGATCCTGGAGTTGAATCTTTGCATCCAGATGACAGGTGGTAAAACACCTATTCAGGTTTGCTCTTACAGTTGTACTTACACACGCTGTTAGCACAGGTGAAATCAGTGACAAGGACTCGCTTGTGCTGTCACTGACTTGTTTGTTCTGAGGTGAATGAGCATCAGAAAAAAGTGTTTTGCCAGTGTGACTTAATCTGTACTCTGTTTTTTTTTTTTTTTACTGACATAGCTCTGCATCAGGGCAAAACAATATCTGTAAAGGGACATCAGTAGTCTAGGGAAAATACCACAGCCTGCAGAAGACAAGCGTACAAATTTATAGGAGTGAAAGAAGTATCTCCCACACATTGATGAGGCCCAGCCATGTGTGGAGGTGCTGGTTATTGACTGCTTTAATTTGAAATCGGAAGCTGTCTGTTCTGAATGTCAGTATGAGAACTGGTTGAGCATTCCCACAAACATATTTCTGAGAGGAAATGACATGGGTGATGTGTACTGAAAACAAAACTTGGAGCATTTTTTGAAATGTTTACAGGTTTATTTATCTGAAGGGAAACAAAATACATCAGGAAGTATCTTAGCTCTTCCCTGTCCTTCTCTGCTTGTTAAAGGAGAGGATTAATACTAGGAAAATCTGACATGCAGATATTAAAAATAACAACCTCTCTTTAAAACGCCTGGAGGATTTTTCAGTCAGCTCTGTTGAGTGTTTTCCTGGCTGAGCCTTTTCTGAGGTGACCAGAGCCGAGTTGTGCAGAGACTGTTCCTTCCAGGCAGCTGTGCTGTAAGCACTTTGGGTTTGGTCACCCGAGTCCACAGCAGTGACGCTTCAGTCCTGTGTGCTTCCCTGCGTGCTGCAGTGCTGATGTAGGGTGCTCAGTTTCCCTGCAAACCAGCTGCCTGAGGGCCTCCCAAGCACACGTGCAGCTCAGGCTGAGCGGGGGAAGCTAGGTTATGCAGATCCTTCTTCTTCAGTGTCCCTACAAGAGCAAGCAGCCTCAGGCTGCCAGGTAGTTTGGGCCCCATTTCAGCCTGTGGATTCACATCCTCTCAACTGCTCTCCACATCTGGACCTGATCCAGGCTTGCACACAGCTGTGGTGGGATACCTGCACCAAAAAGGGCAGAGGTGCTCACGCTGCAGATGCCCTGTGGCGTTGACAAGAGCTGGGACAGGATTAAAGAGGTTTGTTTCCTTTTTTACACTTGAGTTAAGGAGCTGTGATTCTGAACTCTTGAAATAATTGGTGCTGTTGTATGAAAAAGCCTTTTGCACAGAGTGATGCTTGGAAATAGGAACTTGTGTCCAACACCACATATCAAACTGCAGGTTATTTAAAGGTAAGACAGAAACCATTGCCCCTAGGTTCCTGCTGATCTCTGAGTTACTGTCAACTGATGACAGCAAATGGGACCGGTTTTATCTTGCTGGATCTTGGGAGGATCAGGAATAGGATCACAAGTAAAGTTCACTTTACTACATAATGAGGGAGAGAGGATGAGTTAGAGGGATGTTGCTCTGGTGGCCTAGGCTCAGGAGCAGGGCTGCACAGCAGATAGAAATAGGCTTTTATTTTACACAAAGTGAGCAGTCCATGGGGCAGTAGAGTGGTGGGGCAGCAAAAGATCTATGACCCTGATGTCTGTCTTAATTTTCCCAAATTATCTGGAATGCCCTGCTGGCTACTGTCAGGGGAGGACAGGATGCACTGGTGGAGTGGCAGCTACTGCAAGGGCAAAGAGCATCCCCCCAGGAGCAGCAACTGCAGCACTTGCTGCAGCACGATGAGTGGCAAATCCAGTGCTCAGGTGTCTCCCATAGGTTTCTGTCCTTCTTCATCCTCTTTCAGTGGCAGGAGCTGTCTGAGCCCTTGGCAAGATTCAGCTTTGCATGTACAGCTAAGAAGCTTTGGTACTCCCTGCAGCGCCATGTTTCTGTGCTTGTAACAGCCCGGACAGGTACTCACTGTCACTTGTGTCACCTCTTGGGGCACTGAGTTTTCTCTGACCATCATTACTGGCTGTCCTAATCATTGCTTCTAATAGCAGCCAGCCAAGGCCCTGCCCAGAATTTCTCCCTGAGTTACCACAGGTTAAGAACCCAAGGGGAAGCAATTGTGTGTTTAAAAATGGCATCAATGCTGAGGAGAGCATCACCCCCCATTTAAATTGCCTCCTGTCTATTCAGTTCTTCACCAGTTGGGGGAATGAACAATGCGTTTTATGCTGAACACCAAGGGATCAAGTGTGGCTGAAAGCCATGACCTCTCCAGCTATCCATTTTTCAAAGGCTGTCTTTCCTTTCCCTGATGTCGTTAGCATTGCTATGGAGTTTCGCAGTGCTCCACTTGGAGTCTGTTCAGTTACTCACACATGCACTTAAATGATTTAATGAAATGTATACAAACTTTTATTGAGATGATCTCTGATTCATCGATTGTCTACACCATGCTTGGTAAGATATAAACATTGGGGAAGACTTGGTCTCTGTCCCTGGAGAGTTATAATCAGCTTTAGCAGAACAAATCAGACCAAAATGTAACCTGCAAGAGCTTTGGCTTAAAAATCCAACAAAAAGATGAAACCCCTCTTGGTCTGAAGCTTCAATAGAACTTGAGTGATGGAAAATGGAACGTGTGCTTCAGGCAGTGTCAGTACATGCCAGTGTATTTTTCACTTCTTTGTCAGGTGTGAGAAGAGGGGAGATCAGTATTCCCTTCCCCTGACTGCTCTGCAGGTGCTTGGGTCACTTTACTTTGGTTTAACAAGCTACCATGCATGAAAAATACTGCAGTAAGTTGCCTGTGAACATCATCTTAGTTCACAGCAACTACAAGCCAATTTAAGCTACAGTAAAAGACATTAAAACTATTGTTTCAAGTTGCTCTTGCTGCAAGTAAAAAGCTTGCTCACAGGCAGCTACTAGGTCTCAGCTGGTACCCAGTGGTTTCTGATTTATGAATCTGAACTTTGGCCTTCATCTATAGTTCTGTTGGGATCAGTCTCTGCTTAAGAGATTTGCCGGCATAGCTATGCTAACAAAACAGTCCTTATGTAGACTCATCTTTTACTGAAGGAAAAGTGCTTTTGCTAATAAAGTTTACCAGATCTGTTGAGTGAAATAAGGCAGACCAGCAAAAGGACTTTGGATTTCTGTACTCTTGAGCTCTGGCTGCCAAAGAAATGTCAGTTATACCTAATTAGTTTACCTATACCAGCAAGGGCTCATATTGGAGAGCTGGCCTCATTTTCCTGTAGATTCTTGTAATCATTCCACTTAGCATTGAACGTGTGAATGGAAAATGGTGAAGATGGGGACATTCACAGAGTGTGCACCACAGTCCTGTGTTTCAGCAAATTAAGCATCCTTCTGTACTGATTTCTTTACCTGCAAGTAACTCCGTTGATTTCAAGGGGGTTTCTCACATGAAGAAATCTTCATCAGATTCAAACCTAAAACTGGGCTACCATAGTGAGAAAACAGAGCTCAGGGCGCAGGATTGACTAAGTTTAAGGCAAATACCCATCACGTGCAAGGAATGCTGTGGTATAATGTGATTTTGTCTATCATATATGCTGATGACAGGTTTGAGTACTTAGTCAAAACCTTGTAAGAAATTATTCATGATGATACATGTCTGTGAGCTTAAGTTATAGATCTTTAGACCATTAAATATTACATATAATTTACTGGGGAGATCAGCGCTGTGTTCTGTGATCTCTAACTTCAATGCTTTCTGTAGCGCCTATTATGGCTCATTAAGCCTAGAACAAACACTAACCGGGGATCTCTCTCAGATTTATTATTGTTCTGATCCCAATTCCCTTACTTTTGTTACAAGTCTGAGTGCTGCAGAATCCCTCAAAGATATTGCAAATGCAAGGAAGCTCTGACAGATAACTTGCCTGGAGCACATAATGTAAAGCAAGACTGTCTGCCTAGGCACAGCTCCAGTCTGGTTGCCATGAGGATGGAGAAGCATATCAAAGCCTTTTCAGAAATCTTTGTCTTTTTTTTTGTGCTACAGAGGGTACACATCTTATACCGTGAGGTGAAGCCTGCTTTTGCTCACACCCAGGTGGCTTGCCCACCTTCACAAGAAGCTAGATTGTAAAGTCAGCATGAGTTTAGGGAAGTGAGAGCTGAGCATGCCAAAGGAAGCACTAGCATGGCACCCTGAGGTGTACCAAAAGCACCCTTGAAGTTTTCTAGTGTTGTTAGTAAGCGCAGGTAAGGCTATGAACACTCTCTGTTGCCTGCCTGCTGTGATGTTGTGCTGTATTTACTCTGGGCTCATGTTTACCCGTGTTCTCGGATCTCTCCGATGAGGCGCTGTTAACACATTTACTGCTCAGAAGTAGTTTAGAAAAGCTTGTCACAGATTCTGGCTCTGAATGCTGTGGTGCAGGTTCAGGTGGAAGAGGTGGCTAAAGCCTGGCATCACACCCTGCTCTGCCTTTAGCTCTGCAGATCCTGAATATTAAGTCATTCCTGCCATGGTGAATTATGCTTTATGCGTTCAAAATATAAATATAGAGAGATATTTATGACTGAACAACAATGTTAAGTACAGATTTACAAATTTAATAGACCAAGATGGTGCACTTGTAATAGGGCTGGCTTATTTAATTGCTGTCATTAACCTGAAGTTTAAAGTTAGCTCAAAAGATGTGGCAACTGGAGTCTGAAAAGCGCAGAATTCCATGTGCTCTGCTTTTCCCTGCATTAGTAAATGTGCTTGTGTTCCAACATTGGTTTCGGGCCAGGGAAAAAAAGAACAGGAAAAGGGAAAGCAATTGTCTAGCGTGGACTCCCAGAGGTACCATGGGGCAGGTAGATTGGCTGCTGAAGGAGCAGTGGGCAGGAAGGGCTTGTGCTACCTCCTTTCATTAATAATATTGCATATTCCATGCTGTCTATGTGAAATGTAACTGAGCAATATGAACTTGTGGGACTGTTGAGATGTCCTGGGAACAGACCTCTCATGACGTTTCCAACACATCCTGCTTCTAGTTGGTCTGGGAGTTGTGTGAGTAGAGTCTTTTCCTCTTTCATGGATTCAACCGTACTGCTAGGAAAGAGCCTGCATGAAGCTGGGTGAGTGGGAAAGGTGCAGAGGAAACATGAGTGGCCCGTGTGGATTTCTGGCGTCTGTTTGAGAAATATCCTTTCTAAAGTAACAAAAGATGAACCCAGATCCTTAAATCTGATCCCCATCCTGGGCTTCAGACCACCTGCAGTTGGTTCGGGCTCCTGCAAATCTCAGCTAAATGCAAGGGTAGCACAACGCTTCTGGCTGCTTCAGAATAATTCTGCCACTGTCTTCTTTTAGTTGAGATGGGCTGGAATGATTCACGCCTGCTCATTCAAGGCAGAGTTGTGCTATGTGAGAGTGAAGGCTGAAACCACTAACCAGGTGTAAGGCCAGTGATTTGCACTGGGCTTAAGTAAGCATCATTTGCCCCATAAAAAATATTTCATTTTAGCTAAATTATGCTGATTTGATGCTGTGGGCAAGCAAGGTTTGGGTTTTTTTCTGAGCTGAAGTGCTGTAAGGCCATTGCCAAAGTGAAGTCTTTCATATAGAACTAATAAAATGATCAATAAAAGATTTGGTGACTCTGGCAACTGAACAATATAACGTAGTCTTTTTTTTTTTTTTTTGTCAGTATACTGAAAGTTGCCCCCCACGACATGCTGTCTTGGTCCACAGAGGCAATGAAGGCTGTAGTCCTCTCATTAACTCTCTCTTGCTCTCTTTTCTTTCCATTTATGTTTTAAATTAAGTAGTGGTCTGGCTTTTGGGCAGCTGAAATGAAGGATTCCCCATGCTGGTTAAATAAAAAGTCCTTTCATAGTCATAGCATAAAAGGGAAGGGCTGAGAAAAAACAGGTCACAGCTAGGGATGCACAACTCCTGGAACTCCCACCCCTCAAAGACTCACACTGAGCTTCCCAGCTGAGCGGTGTAATGTGTGGAGCTCTGTTTGTCATTTTGTTTGATGTCCTCTTTATTTCCTGTTTGTTAAGTGATCTGAAAGTAAAACAACCAGCCAACCAACCAAGGGAAAAAAAAAAACCCTTTCAGAATTATAAACGGGGCCCAGCTGTGTAAGCTGGACTGCACAGACGCTGACTGAGATTGCCAAAAGGGGCCATGTGTCTCATGTCCTTTGCTCTGTGGGCGCTCACCCCTTGCAGAGTGATTGCTCTGCTCTTCCTCTGAATGTCTGCCCCCTTTTGAAAGCATCTCTTTGCACTCTAATTCATTAACTCCTGAGCACAGGCTCTTTTCATGTCAGTGTCTATCAGAACTAATGCTACTGGGGATGAGAGGGTAAGTGAGGGTAGTGGAAGCACAGATGGGAATGTCGTATCAGTCATCTGTGCAAGTGTAGTATCAGTGGTCAAAGGAAAAGGACTTGCAGGAAAGATTTCCCAAAGCACCTTTTGATATTAGTACTGGAGGATAAATGACCTGCAAGGACGAGACCTGACGGCAGTCGTCTTATGAGTTACAGACGGCTATGTTACAGCCATAATAAATTGCACAAAGTATGTCAGTAGTGATCTGTGAATGATGCAACAAAAAGAAAAATCCTTCCTCACCTTGCCTGCTGGTACAGGAATACAGGTTGTGCAAGGTGTTGTCTTGGAACGTATTCGCTTTGATTGAGAGGAGAGAAAAAAGTAGGAAGAGAAACTCAAATGAGGAATCTATGTCCAATGATTCAGCCAATATAAATGTTAGACCACATAAAACTAGGTCTCTGCAGACAATAGGTAGGTAAATAACTATATACCTCAACACTGAAGTAAAGATGGTAATACTTAATTCCAAATAAAATCTATTACTGACTGAACCCTGAGTGTATTGACAAAGGCTTTATTCTTTTCAATAGACTCAATAGTACCGGGTGAAGAAGAAAAAAAAACAAATACATCTCTATGCATTTTAACTTTTTTTTTTAAAGAAGGCAGCAGGAAAAAAAATCAGTGAGTTGATCTTTCTCAGCATAACCTTATGAAGGGCAGCATGGGTAAGGAAAAAATATGTTTTTCTTTCTACAAGAAAAATGTCACCCTCTCACCTACCATTCATAATCTCTGAAGTACTCAATTGCTATGTCTATAGATAGAGGGTTTGAAAACACAGAATCATTTCCAGACTGTTACTGATCTATTCAGTGACTTCTGTAAAGTCACTTCATTTTTTGCTTCACCTTTGCCATCTGCAGATTTTCTGGCGGAAAACACCAAGAGCTATTTTCTGCATTTACTTGCAGAAGCTGTTCCACGCAGCAGACGGCGTCTTCCCTTCCTGTCCTCCTGCTTGGCAGGGGCAGAGCACACAGGACGAAGCTCAGGTACGTGCAGCGGCCCGTAAGGTAGGTGGGGAACGCTTCTTGGTGGTGGGACACTCGGTCACTGAGGGCCCAGCTGCTGGTGCTGCCTCTAGGGTGGCAGACTCGCAGAGGAAAGCGTGGAGGAGCCTGCAGGGACACTTGGGCCCCTGGATGCTTTGTACGGAGGGAGAAGAGAAGGAGGCAAGCTTGGAGCCAGCTCTGCAGGCTCTCCGGGGACCAGCCAGTGGGGAAAGGAGAGGGAGCTGAAAGCAACCACTGCCACGTGGGTGAGATGTCAGCCAGGGGCAATCCTGACTTGGGCCAACTCTCCAGTATGTCCAGCCAAGGGGGAGCCTGCCCTCGCTGAGGCACGTGATGCAGGCGCTAACAAAATGGGCGCCAACATCCCTTCTCCTAGGCCCGGCTTCCCACGGGTGCCAGGCGGGCAGGGTGCTCAGCTGGGCTGGGGGCTGCTGAGGTGGCAGCCTCCGTGGTGGCAGGGTCGGGGAGCTGCCACACGTCTCCCAGCCTGGCTGAGGCTGGGGCGCGGGCCCGGCAAGGATCCCACCTCCGGCACCTTTGGGACACCGGACGCTGTTTTGTGTCGCAGCTGCGAGAGCAGGGATCCGGCTTGTGCTGCGGTCGCGCTGGGACAGCTGTGGGGCCCCGCTCTCCCCACACGCGGGCCCGGCCCGCTGGTAGAGCACCGCAGCAACCCCGCGGGCCCGCCGCTTCCCGCCGTCCGCGCTGCGCCAGAAGCGTGGCCGCTGCGGTCGCCATGGCAACAGTGCGTCCCGCTGGCGCGGTTGCCTGGTGACGGCGCCGTCGCCGTAGGGGCCGTGTGGGCCCGGCGGCGGCGGCGGCGGGAAAGGCTGGGCCCCTCCGGCGGCAGGGCTGCCCTGGGCCTGGTTCTCCTCAGGATGGCGTGGAGCGGCCCCGCGCCTCGCCCCGGCCGGACGCGTTTGTGCTGTTCTCTCCACTGACACGCTTCTCGTCTCCAGCCCCTCCTGGCGCCCGGGGCCGCAGTCGCAGCCGTGCGAAGGTCTTGAGTGTGGCAAACCAGCGCTTTCAGGCCCAAAACCGCTTCACTGAAAAAGCCTGAGCAGCACCGGGATGGGAGCAGGCCGTGGCGAGGGGGGTCTGAGCACCCAGCCGGCCCAGCTGCAGCCAGGCCCGGGCGTTGGCCCTCTGCCTGGCTGCCACTGAGGAGGAGCAGTTGCCACTGATGCGAGGCAAGGGGACAAAGCTGTCCCCTCCTCCATCCCAGCAAGGATTCACCAGATCCTCATGGAGAACCTGGCGGAGGATGTGGCCCTGGGTACAACTAGGGGGTTCTGACTGGGCAGGTGTGGGCAGGCGTGCAGGAAGGCTGTCCAGCTGGGGGACAGCCTTGCAGGCAGCTCCTTCGGGCGTCTCTCCTCCACCCTGCTCTCCGTGCTGCTGAGCACATCAGTCACGCCATCAGCATGCAGGCTAGTGTGCATGGAGCTGTACAGGGGCAGGGAGGTGGCCCTCCACTGCTTTTCCACCAGGCTCCCATCACTCATGACTCAGGGACTTCCAGGCATTTCCACTGTCCCCTATGTGTGCAGTGACCTAGGGCTAGGACTGAGCATCCATTGATTGCTGGTCCAGCTGAATGTGATAACTGGCTAAGATACAGAGACTTGATCGTGCAACTCGGCCCCTGGATTGCACATTATCTTTCCTTAATTCCATAGGCAACTCGCATAATGGCAGTGGAAGGCTACTCTTGTTTAACTTCTCCAGAAGTTTTCTTTCTGTTTAAAAATATACAATTAACTGTTTCATTTTGTTCATGCATTTTTACTGTTAGGAGGGTCCATGGGGTTGGGCAAGGTATATTTTTTTAGCAAACACTGTATCTGTCTGCACGCTCGACTTTCACACATCTTTCTCAGAATCCTTCAAAATAGTACAGCTCTCCCTGTTTGGGGAAAGTTTGGGGTCTTCCTTGCCCTCCTCCCCTGCCTCATCTTTTATTTAAAATTCTTAAACTAATTCCAGGAAATCCAGATGAGATGAAAGCTTTCAGCTCTAATATTTTAGATGCAAATCTTACTAAATTCCAAACCCCAAACCAAGCAACACTAAACACTGGGAATAAAACTGAAATGGAGACAATCAATCACTCTCAAGTCAGTTTAGCAGCCCATACAGACACATTCTCAGTGGTCTCATCACATTCATATTAATGGACAAATTTGCCTCTTGTATTATATTCCATACATTACACTGTGTAATTAGAAGCTAATTGGAAGCAGTAGGCAGCATGCCAATATTTGTGGTGTTCAGAAATCATTTAGAGCTCCAGTATTTGAGGAAAAACCTGTTTATTTCACAGAGGCACTTCCAACTGCATCTGCAAAAAAAAATGTGCTTCTGCAGCTGCCTACCCCCAGACTTCTAGGTTCTGGGAAGCTGAACTACTCGCAGGTGCAATCTTTAGGGATTACATTTGTAATTAAATTAAAAGAAATCCTTAAGGGTCACAAATCTAACCACAAAGGTGGTTGTTAGGCCTGCCACCTGCCCCAGGCTAATCTCAACATTAAGTAACTGCAAATGTGTAGTTATCCTAGCCTTGAGGAAAAGCTTAAGGATGGTACTTGGAAAAAACAGCATGAAAGAAAGCACAAGCCCGCATGCTTCTCCAAGCCAAATCTACACACGCTCTGTATGCAGATATGGGGTGCATGCCCACTTCACAGGCTGCATTAAAGTCTTAGAGTTTGACTGGAGAAGCTGAATGTGGCATTTTGAAAAAGTAGGAAGTTCATTCCTACTCTCCTGGTAAGCATTCACAACAGCAGCTGATGGAGAATGTTTGCCCCACATTTAAACCCATGGGAAGCCATTCCCAGCTAACTATGCCCTCAGTTATGTTCATTACTTAGTAGGCTTTTGAGTATCAAGGATTCCCTCATCCTAAAATAGAAATCCGATCTCTCCAGATGTGGCCTCTCTTATATTCTTGGCTGCAATTGTGAGACAGAGACACTGTCTACAGAACAGAGATTGGAGCCCTTTTGTGGGGTTTTGCAGGACAGAGCATTTGGAAATTGTCACCTGTCTGCAAATACCTGCCTGTGCAGTGGCACTCGGTCCAGGAGCAGGTAAAGCTCGTTCAGATGTTGGTTATGAACTCTGTATCTTTTCAGCACACTTTTCATTATCTTATGCCCTTGGTTTCTGGGTGTGTCTGTACATATTGTTGCCAAAGGCTTCATGGCTATGTATTGCTGCTTTGATTGATAAGTAACTGTGATGGTCCCTTGCTTTTTGTTCCCTGTGTTATTGTTTTCACTTTTCATGGGAGTCATTGAAGCACTGCTTAGAGGAGAATAAATTATGGTGTCTTCTAGCTGCAAATTTTCTGCTGAATAGTTTCCCGTATTAAAATGCATGAAAATTTTTGAATCTGTAGATATTTTTGTAAAAACGAGCTGTCTGAATATTTTTGACTGGCAATTGTTACCATGCCAAAAATCAGTCTACCAAATTCAACCTTCTTGTCTGTGAATAAGAGATTCTTCAGCCAGTTTCCAAACAGATTCATGGCAATGGAGAAAGAGCTAGTAAAAAATGCATATTCTAGCCTGTAAGCCAACCTCCCTCTTTCAAAATCCAAAAACAGGAGAAAGAAAAGAAAGGAAAAGGAGATACTCACTGAGAACTTTTCCAGACATAGTCAAAGACTTATTCCTTTTTAGCCATTGGATTACATTCATTGGCTTAATACACTTTAAACACTGGAGACAATGAAAGTCTAGACTTTTTGTCATAGGGTCAGTAGTTCAAACGGACTGATTTCTCTCCTGACATCTGATTCTTAATTTTCTCCCTGCTTATGGCCAACTAAGAAAAGCGGCCAAAGTTTATTGGCCAGATTGGCTCATTTAACCAGAAGTGAGTATCTCACCCACACACTAAAGCACTGGGGATTTCCTCTAATACAATAGATGTCAGCTATAACAAGTCCCTATTAATAATTAACTGAGTTTCTGTTGGGACTGCCTGAACAATTTCCTTTGCTTCTTGTCAAGTACCATCACTGTGCGGTAGCCTCATTTAGTCTAATTGTCTGTGTCACAGGTAAGCACATCTATCCTGTATGACTTGACCACCCTTTCACCATTTTCTCTAAGGCACAATTTGAAGCCTTTAAAGAAATGCCTGTAAGTGCAGGTTTATCACGTTGACTTGACACAGTGAAGGCTCAACCATTGGGGTGGCATGGCAAACATGTTTTGTATATTCTGGCTAATGCAAGGTGTTTTAATGTCTCTGATCACCTTGCTCTGGTAGCGTGCCTTCTTTCAGTTGAGAGTGCTGCAGCCACGTATTTTCTCTAGGGCTCAGGACTTAAGGTGACAGATTGTACCAGGGAGTAAATCACGGAGCTTAGCCTGTACGGTGTCTGTGCTATCGTTGCTCCTTGAATGCTCAGGCCAGGATAAGCAGTGTTTCAGTGTGGTGTTGTATATCCAGGGCACTGTGCTCATCTCTTAGCGCTGCTCCATGCCTAACAGTATGGGCAATTATGGAAGTGCCTTTGTCACTGACCCCAGCTGGCAGGGGTGCGCTTTCTGGAGATGTTTGTGGTGAAAGACAGCAAGAGCAGACGCCTCTGTCACAGCCTTGTGTCTGGAAGCTTGAAGCCCTTCGCGGCTTCCCACACAGATTGAGATGAACTTGACATAGCATATTTAGACCAAATAGACCCCTGCTCCTTGGCTGACTTCTGACTCTCCAGATTGCTCCAGGATACTGTTTATGGCTGTTGTCTAAGCTGGTGACCAGGCATGCTTGGGCTGACAGTGCTACTGGCAAGAACCAAGAAATTCCAAGTCTTAGACTTAGCTGGAGGGGTTTTATCAGCATAAACATGGCAAATCCTAACAGAGTGCAGCACTTGTCCCTATCGGCCCTGTTAAAAAATAATAATGTGTTAGGCTGGTTGAGTAAGTGGGCTACTCACAGTCAATCAGTAAGGAAAATTTGATATGACTCATTTCTTACGCTTCCTTTTAGACACAGCTGTACTGGGTCTCAGAGCTGTTTAAGAGAGACCTAAATCAGTTTTAAAAGGAGCAGAGGAGGAAAGCATTTGATTCTCAGATCAGCCTTCTGTTTGCCAACCACTATTTTTTTTTTTACAAAGATATGCCGGAAATAATATTCTGAAAAAAAAAAAAATTTACAGAGGGTCATTATTATTATTTAGTTTATTTGTTATATGTCATTAATGTGAATCAAGATTTATTTTTTTGTTTGAGTTCCAAAGGACAAAGGTCATTTGTTTTGCCTGAAGGCTCAAGCTTTAGTCATCAGTGAAGTTATTTTCCTGGTTCTAGCACTGTCCTTTCCAGGATGTGTGTCCTGCTATTTGAACTATGCCTTGAGTTGAATAGACTTAGCTAAGCTGGAGTTCATGTCCTGAACTGCACCCGAAGTTGCATGAGATTGCGTTTTAAAAAACAAAGCCTTGAGGACTCGAGCAGCTTAGTGTCCTGGAAGAGAAGGGGAATACATAGAATCTCTGAATCTACATACTTTATTGCTAGACCTGAGTAGGTTTTGCCTTTTCACGCTACTGGGATAGAAAAAAAATGTACTGTCTCAGTATTTCCCTGCCCATGAGGAATCTCAGCTACTGCAAAGTCCCTGAGTGGCCACACGTCAGTGACTATCTGAAATTCCGTGGAACAAGATTCTACCTGGTCTATAAATGCTGGACCAGTCAGGGCAGCAGGTTGGGGCTGACAGGGCTCACACGGAGCTCCTTTGCTGAGAAAAACTGCTAATATTTCTGAGGTACCTTTGAGGTACCTTAAGGTAATCTCCCTTCAGGTGAGAGCATCCACTAAACTTACCCTCTTTGGCCTATATTGGACCATAAACCTCTCCTTTATATGGTACAAATGTGGAAGCACATAAAAAAACCCTTCAGTGTATGCAGGTTTTTTGCCATCTTATGTGTCTTTGTATTGTGTAAGTGATTTTAGAAATCATTTGTTTCAAAACCTAAAACTTTGCTGTGTATCTGCATAATACCAACGCTTTATCACAAAGTTTGCTTTCCCTGTGTGAATGAGTTGTGTAATTCAATACAACATTTGAGTTCAGAGTTCTGCTGCATTGTTACCGTAATGTCTTTGTAGTTTCAGGCTCAGTTGGAAATTGCTTCTCAACTTCTGTAATCCCTGCTCAAGTTTTGTGAGGAAGAAGATCTGGAATCTGAGATACAGGTTTTGAACATGGGGTTGTATTCTAGTTGGCACCCTGACTTCCAAGGTGAACAGAGACTCGTGTTTAAATAACTTCATATTTTGATACTTGGTCAGCATCACAAATTCTCCTATTGAAGTGGGTCAGCAAATATACAGCAGCATTTTTAAGAAAGAGCATCTGAAGATGATTCCTGAAGTCTATGTCTATAGGCATGTGCCTTGTGGTCTGGTTTGAAAAAGAACCCAGCACTTGCAACTTGCCATGATCTGAAGAAAGAAGCTATTCCTGAGACAAAATCCTGAAAATAGCTGCTGCCTCATAATGGAACATATCTGTGGCATGTTTAGGTGAGGGTGAAGACTGGCAGGCCCTGCCATCCCTCTTTTGATGTTCTGAGGAAAAACCATGTTTTATGTTGCTTGCCTGGATGTGTGATAGTTGGTGATCACGAAGATGGATAGGACACAACCCTGTCAGATGTGTCAGGGTACTTGGTTCACTTGTAGAGTCTGTTCTTTTCTCCCATATTACAGCTACTACCATGGGGACATTCGTTCTCCATTCGCTAGGACCGTTGAGGCTCTAAAATGAGAGGACTGTGCTGTAAATAAGGTTGAACCCTCTTTCCAACAGGCTCTCTGAAAGACCTTGAGCCTCTCCCAGTCCAGTTCTATGGAGGCAAGCTGGGCAGTGTCTTGTTACTGCTGCTGTGTGTGAGGCTGAGTAATCCCCCATGAAAGGCAGTACAAAAGCTGGCTGTCACTTCTAGTGGGAAGGGCTACTGGAGGACCAGCATACTCTGCTTCCTTTTCCTGAGTGAGAATCACCCACTTCAGGCATTAATTATTCAAAGCTGGTATTTCTGCACCATTTAAGAAGAATCTGGTGGCCCAAATGGCTCCAAGAATAGCTTCTCTTTGTTATTTTTTAATGTGAACATTTTAGTTTGCTTCATCATCCAGCGATGTTCTTGCTAAAACTATGTACATCACACCGCTGAAAGCAGATAAAGCATTAAACATCTTAGCCCACTGTTTTTACCTGAATTGCCAGGGTTTGACAGAGAGCAAACAGTCCTGTCTCTGAAGGTCATATTATCTCTATGTGTATCTCCAGAGATATAGGTACAGATTGTGCGATTTTGGTACTGTTTTTGTAAACAAACGGCCTGCAAGCTGCCTAATGCACTGCATTGGTTGCATGCTTGCTGAATGCCAGCCTTCCTGCCAGGTCTCAGAGAGGCTGCAACTGCTGCAAACTCTCACCGTATTACAGAGAGCTACTCACAGCAGCCTTATTTGGTTCTGTGGACATTTCCTTGAGGTCACTGCAACAATACTCTTACTAATCAAATAAGCAAACCTCTGCAGTGGCATCGCTTGTCTGTCTTGTTTACTTTGAAATATGGCTGGGAGGAAGAAAAAAATCAAAGTGCTGATTATATTTTCACTATCCCAGAAAGACTACATGCACAAAGTAACCGTTTTTCGGTGTGTTTGGTTTTTTACAATAGGCTGTGATCTGAGAACAATTAGCTGCACTCTTTCCTCTGGATAGTTGTTCTACCTGTACGTTATTATTAATTTTTTTATCATGTTGATGGCCCAGCTGCAGCCCAGCCTGAGACATATGAACAAATATACAGTAGAAGAGGACTGTTGCTCCATATGCAGTCTCAATACGATGTAGAAAACAGCAGGTGGCTATGATGAGCTGAGCACAAGGTAAGACAGAGCTGTGATTAGTGTAAAAAGCGTTAGTCATAGCAGAGCAACCCCCAAGCCGTTTTGTGCCATTTGTAAGAAGAGAGGCTGTGAGAAGTTTTAACTTTACTCTAAGTGAAAGTCTGTTAGCCTTCCACGCAACAAAATCAGTTGGTGGACTCACAGGCAGATACCTATTGACTGAATTAACATGAAGACATTTCCTGCCAAAAATTTGGGTCTAAACCTAAACTAATAGATGAAGTAGTTGGGAATGTTATAATAAAGCCGTAAGTTGGTTTCAAATGCATCAGCTTCCAGTCCTATGTCCTTCCTGGCCCTCACACCCCAGGGAAAAGTGTTTCCTCTGTAGATGCTGTTTCCCATTAGGCTGGTAGGGGGATGCTGGTACTGCCAGGTGGCTCAGAAGACCATTGCAGAACACAGGAGATAAAAGATGTGGCTCCACAGGGGATCCTATGGTGAAGGTGTTTCTCCCTCTCACCCTCTCTCCCATCTCCACCTGCCCCACTCCAGCCGTGTCCCCCACTGCTTTTCCTCTGGCTCCTTTGATGTGTAGAAACACCGTGTAGGAACTGATTTAACTAACTGAGAAAAAAGCCTCGCTAGTTTTATGCTGAGATGAATTCAGTTGGCTGCTGAGGCTGGTGCCTGGCAGATCTCAGGAAGAGGCTGGACCATGTAGCTGAGAGCAGGAATAGGAGGAAGGAGAAATGTGGAGAAGAGGGAGGGTCTTCTGTCTCAGCTGTGACCAAACACTCTGCTGCCAGTGAAAACGCAGGCACAGCCTGAGCAGGAAGGGTGATCCAGGACAGAGCCTTGGATCCTGGAGGGTTTGGTGATGATGGAATGCTAGACATCCAAATCCTACACTTCACAAAGATAACAAATGCTACATGCTATCACAAATCAACCTCAAATGTCTAGGATCGCTTATTTCTCTATAGATGAATTAAAAGTGGAAGGTAGTCTCTTGAAGATGTTTTTAGGATTTGCTTATGTGAGCTATCGTGCTGCTCGGTTACGGTTCCACACATCTGTAGAACAGAAGTTGCATTTACATTTTAGAAGACAGGAAAAAATTTCTCTGTGTAATATTTGATGTATTATAATGCACACGATACTAATTTGTTTGGCTTTCTCAGCCATATGATTGGGCTGGCTGAATTTGTCTGCCCACAATACAGGCTTGGATGAGTTGCATTTAGATGATGCATATTGATTTATTTTATGTTAGATGAATACAGAAATGTTGGAAATATTTATTGATTTAGGAAAGTGGCCACCCTGTGCCCAGGTTATGTGTGTACCTGAAAAGTTCTCATAAGATCTCTCATTTTGTGTGAAGCTGTGACGTGTGAGGCTGTGACATGTGGAGCTTTGCTAAAATTATAACCAAACAGAAATCACACATCTAATTAATATTTTTAAGTATCATGACTAGGGTTATATTTCTGATGTGGCTTGCTTGAACTGTCTCTGGTGGGATGAAATTTGCTCACCGATATGCTTTCCCTTCCAATGATCTGAGACATCAGCCTTTATCTAAGCAGCAGTCTTGGTGGCGTCAGTGGGAATGTTGCCTGGTTTAGAGGATCTTTGTGGAAGTCTTCAACCCATTTTTCAATGCTACAGCTTACCAGGACTGTGTTAGCGTTCTGATATACCTTCCTATCCACACACTGACTGCTGTCTTTCAGAGCCATGACTTTCTGAAATGTCTTTCTCCAAGTCTTCACTATCTGTCTGTAGACAGAAATTAATAGACTGGGGGGGCTTAATCATTGTGGTTTGGTGGGTTTTTTTTCTCTTTTTTTTCCAAATGTGGTATAATTGGTGGTTCTGGTTTATCCTGCCTGCAGGACCTAATGACTGAAAACCTAGAGTACAGAGAGACCTGGAGAGGTTTGCAAGGCCAGTTTTATTTTTATAACGTACTAAAATCTTACTGGTAAAAGAATGAATTTAACCTTACAGGAACTCAGCAGTGCTTTTGGCACTGTCTTCCCTGAGGACTTTCAGTTACCAAATAAATCAGTGCACACAAAAACCAAAGAGTAAAGTGAATTTTAATCTTTACCTGCTTGTTCAAACAGCCCGAGGCATTGCTGATTAGTTTCAGCCGTGCAGTCACGTCTGCCAGGGCTAAGAACAGATAACGCTTGTTTATTTGATAGCTGAACCACATTTTACTCTCATTAGTTGCAAATGATTCATGAGGTCTGAGAAGACTTTTCCAACTCTTTTTTTAAACTTTAGAGTAGCTAAACCCGTGCCTTAAATACATGTGAACCCTGGACTCATCTTAAAAACAGTCTTTCTTGTTCCACGCCCCATGCCTCTTCTTGCTGAAGTTGCATTCATTATTTTCACTGTCTTTCCCAGCACTGGAATTGGGGACTGTCTCAGCAGGGAGAAGCCATAGGAAAACATTCAGAGGCTATGAATGACATAGTGCTTCACACTGGGAAGTCACTGGTGTGCCCAGCACAGGACTGGTGGGTGTACCAGTGAGGGGGGCAGCAGGAGGAGACTGGGTGGACAGGAACATACAGCTTGGGAATAGGCACCCCCCTCCAGGGTTCACAGCCCAGGATCCCTTTCTAGATCCTGCTTTCTAGAAAGTGCCAAGGGAGGAGAGCAGCAATGGACCAGGGAGCTCAAAACTCCGTCCCTCCTATTGAGGTTCCTACCATCTCGCTGCCCTGTGAGCCTTGCATTTCTTCGTGCACAGCAGGCAAGCTTCGGCAGGCAAACTAGACAACAGTCACTCATCAAAAGTACGTTGTGAGGGTGTCTGCTTGGTCAGCTCTTAGCATTCAAGAAGAGTCTGAATAAAAGACTTTCTAAAATAATACCCATTTCTGGAGCATGCCTTCAGCTGTATGTTATTTTCTAGAAAACTGTGTACTTCTGCTGTGGTCTCTTAAGAGTCATATCCCTTGATTTTTCTCCAACAAGCATAAACTGCAGAATAGTAAGAGGAAAAAAAAGTCAAAAGGTAAGGACATGTTTTACAGATCCATAGAAAAATTTAAAACTTGTAATCTCTTTTAAATAGGAACAAAATAGCAAGGCTTTTATGAAGTTTCTAATAATTAACTGTCCTACCTTTCCAGACTTGAAAATTGAATATGGATTCTGATTTCTGGAAGAAGTGTGAGATTGCAAGTTAGTAAAGCTATGAAGCAGTTTGCAGTGTTTAATAAATATATGTAATTACTCCAGGAAAACGGGATTACTGTTATAAAAAGAACTTGAAAAGCTATTAGTATCACCAGTGGTCCCAGTTTACGTTCTACAGTAAGTCACAGTTCTGATAGCAGTTCATCTATAATGCTGGTATGTCAAGAAGGAGAAAACATAACAAGGCTTATAATAATATTTTGCTTTGGTATAGAGGTTTAAGAAGGCAGCAATAACTTGTATCTGCTGTTATCTGAACTTTAAATCCATCTTTATTGAGAAAAACCTGTTGAAGAATTGTTCTTTCCTGGAGGTGGCTAGAATATAAAGGCATAGGCAAACATTGTAATGTTTGTCTTTTGCTAAAACAACATATCAAATGTTTGGTTCTGCCCAATACAGCAGTAGACCGAGAACATTCCTTTCACAGGGACGGCAAATGGAGGAAGTGAAAATGAAGCTGAACATTGCTCAAGGCTATACAAGAAGGTGACAAAATTAACTGGGGTGGGGGAAATCAGTCTTGACATAAATGGTGTTGAACAGAAAGTTAGGAAGATGTTACCATGCCTTTCTGTCTTGGAAAAAGAGTTTGGTAAAATTAGGAAGTTTACCAACGCATTATGAAAAGCAAACAGTTAGGGAAGAAATTATCAAGTTGCAGCAGTAAAGTCTGGGATATGAAAGACAAATCATTTCATAACAATGTTGAGTTGTGTTAGGCTTTCCAGAAAATACCTCTTTCTTGGAGGTTGTTGAATGGCTGGAGAGCTGTTTTCCACTGAAACTATATGTCTTTTCTGCCCACTGATTTCTCAGAATCCAAAATGCTGGATGGTTATACAAGGTCCTAGGGCAGATAAAAAAAAATTACATGCCTGAACTGAAATAAGTACTGGTCGTTGTCTCTGGAAATTGTGGAGAATCTGAATAATAGAAGTGTATTGCCCTGTTCTGTATAAAAGGAGATATGAGTTTCCTGGTTTTTTATTTCAGTGTGTAAGCAGATCATCAGCCAGAGCTCAGAAGAGCATCATTACTCCTCACCTGCTAATGAGCACCATGCACTGCTTTAGTCTTGCTCTTGATGTGATTGTGCATCCCCTCATTTACCAGAGGCTGGTCCGAGATGGTTGCGGTGCTGGTCCCAGACTGGAGCTGCACCGTCACATGGTGGTGCCTACAGCTTTCCATGTAGAGCTTCACAGCTCCCAGAGGCCAGCAGCGACCCTAACCCACCTCAGAAACCCAGGGCCACAAATGCCAGGCATGCGACCTGCCACAGCTGAGGGCTCCGGCACAAGCGGGAGCTGGGGGTGCTCTGAAGTGTGTGATTGTGTTGACCTCTAGCGGCTGTAGCGAAGAGAGGGCCAGACCTTCAGGTGGGTGAAGCAAGTGTGGCTGTGCTGAAGCTGGTGGAGCTCCCCCGGTCAACATGCCCTGTATAGCTAACCTGCTGATGGCACAGCACAGCTGCTCTCTCAGTAGATTACTCTGCTTTCTGTAGGATAGCCCCTGGATCTAAGTGAACATTTTGCATTTAAACTGTTTCTCATTTATGTTTGTTTGGGTTTTTTCCCAGAAGTATTTGTTTTCCATAGGAAATGTTGCAGCTGTCTGCTCTAGGGTGGCATACTATAAAGCCAGTAATTCATGTTTTCACGTTCTCCTTGCCCTCCATGAGCTCTCGTGATCTCTCACAATACACTTTGGCCATTTTGCATCCATGATGAATGGTCTACCTTCAGGAGCATCTTGAGCAAGGCTGCTCAGGAAGCTGTCTTCACAGAGGGGAATGGGAGCAGGATGTGCTGAGCTAAGCTCTCACCAACCATTGCATGAGAAGCAGGAATTTGATGATTTGGGGGTTGCATATTTTGGATGTGCACTTCTCTTCTGGTCAAGGCATTCACATTTTTATTGGGGTAGGAAACATTTCCAACCATCTCAAATGCTTCTGTGAAACAGCTCTTTGTGGAGCGTTTTCCCTTTTTATGACAAGCAGGTAGAAATCACTGGTATTGCTGATAGTACAGGCGAACCGAAAGGATCATTCGTGATCCTGTGTGAAAGTGACAGCTCTTCTACACAGTGGTGGCCCCAAGGCAGCCATCATCATGGCATTGCTAGGCTGAAGCTGGAGGTTGATCCTGTCCTTATGCCGTACAAGCAGACATTCAGCCTCTGTGAAGACTTTCAGAGGGCAGCAACAGTTATCCCAACTTTATCAAATAACTTAGCTGTAATTGAATCCAGTCCTGAAAGCCTCAGTTTGGAAACTATGAAAAATGGACTGTCTCTCTCACATCTCTAACCAGAAGTGGGCATAAATAATTGATAATAGATCAAATTTGCTGAAATGGATAAAGGATGTCATCTGTCTTCTTGCCACTTATTATGTTGAATAACCGAACAGTTTTAGTGGAGACAGATGACAACATTTAACATCAGTTGCTTTGTGCACATTGTTCTTATCGTTGCCTGTAATTTTAAAATTGTGCTGGGGGCTAAAGGAGATTAGCGATAGGAAAATGAATACCAGGGAAACCAATACAGCTCTCTGAAATGGAAGAAAATGGAATAATGTGTCTAGCACATGTCACGATAGCCGTGAGGAAGCTTCACAGCTTGCCCTCTAACTGGGAGCCTACCAGTGCTCGTGCAGGGTCTAGCAGGGACTTCGAGGCTGCTGTGCTCTGGTGCGTGCCTCGGCTGTGTCTAATTGCTCTTTTGAAGAGAAGGTAGCTCTTCACTGGCCTCCAGATGCTTAAGGCTACAAAATAGCTGAACTAGAGATTATATGCCTGATAATTTATATTTTTTCAGTTATATCACTTGGCTTAAATGAAAGATTGCCTCTTCTCTCACACCTGTCTCAAGATGAAGAGAGTGCGATGTGGAAGATGATGGCTATATCTTAGGTATGGGTATGAGTGTGACGCTAATTAACGTCATTGAAGTGATGAGGCGATTTCCTGTCTTCTTGTCAGCCTTCTGTAATTAGAAGCTATTTTGTAACTTGCTTTCCATGTTTAGTTTATGTGCTCATGATCTTTAGATGATAGGAATCAGATATTGTGCACAAGCGTTACTTGGTTATATTGGGTCTCATTTGCAAATTAATAACATACATTCAGTTTTTCTGATCTTAATCTTACTTAATACATTTTTGAGTAAAGAGCTGCTAGTTTAGGGCTTTTGTTTATGGTGGTTAGCATCACAGCACTGTCTTCTACTTCCACCTTATGTCTCTGATTTAATACATCAGCTCAGTGGGTAAAAACCTGTCTCTTTTGAAATCAATGGTAAGACTCCCTTTCATGTTAGCTGGCTGGATTTCCGCCTTTGGCTTTAACAGCTGCTATAACACATTTTATGATACATTTAACCTCCCATGTTCCTCCTGTTAGACCTCTGAATTGGAAGAGTCGAGTATGTCCAGTAATTGATAAGCAGATTTCTAAAAGAGCTTGAAAGTCTCTGAATTTAAAAACAGATACAAGAGGGTGATTGCAAATTCATCCAACCAAAAAGTGTCTCTTAGGGATGGGGCTAGTTTTGTTTAAGCAGGAGGACTGCAACTTGTATTTTTCGATCATTGATGGTATAATGTTCTTGTTGCTTTCTGCTGTAAACAACTCTAATAAATGTCAGAGTTTGTGTTTACATTTAAGAAGAAAAAAAGTGTGATTTTTATTGCTAAACCTCTTTCTGTGGTCTGACTTTGGCAGGCTGCCTTCCTAGTATGCAATCTGGGTTGAAACCAGAAACATTGAACAATGTAATGCAGTTATTGACTTCTGCTTCCAGTGCTCTTATTGCTTCTTTAAAAGGTGTGCAATCAAATGAAAACAATAATGTTAATTCAAAGCCACAGCTGCTATTTTCAAGAGGAAGCTAAAAGGTAGTTGTAGAGAAACCTGTATTTTCTGCTTATTATTAATGAAGTCACGGTTCTGGAAAGCTTTGTGAAACTTGTGGTGAATTTAATCTTGCTTGTGAAGCTGTCTTCCTAGAATATGTAAATATGTAAATCCAAGAAACTAAAAAAGAGGAGGAGAGAATGGAGCAAGTCAAAGTAATTTGCATTTATTGTTGGAGCTCTATTGCTTGAGATGCTCTGATCAGAGAAATAGGGTACAAAAATGTCAAGTTATTTGTAAATTAGAGGTGTACAAGTACTGCTGCTACCTCTTATCTCTCCACTGCCGTGTTTCATGACTAGCAATGTGGAGCACAGATTTAATGAGGAGAAAGCTATATTCATCTCTTTCTAAACAGTAACATGATTATCAACTCCCTATGCAATATTATATTGTATTTGAAACTTTCTTTCTGAATACTTCTTATGCTGAAAATAATTATTCCTAAGTTAAATCCAAATCACTTTTGATCTTTCTAGCTGTGGGATGTTTATGAGTGAACTGAAATCTCCTGATACTATGGAAATAATCACTGTGTAAGGTTGAACTAAGGTCCTTTGTAATGTCACCATTTAGAGTATGCAAATAGCTTAAAGTATTATGCAAATGTTTGTGTTCTCTTTACTCTTTATTTTGAAGTAACAATTTTAGCACCCTAATTAGTGGCTATTACTATGTTTTGTGCATAACAGTCCTTTGTGAATTATTACATTCAAGTACAGCTGAACTTCGCTGGTCTGTAAAAATTGTTCGTCTTTATTCAAAGCATCACAAACCATCTACTACTCTTGAGCCTCACTGAACACATCTCTATTGGCCTCAGCTTGTCTTAGTTTTTCTTCCTTTTTTTTTAAAAAAAAATAAAAATTACTATTCTGTAGCTGCCTTCTATCTTGGGCTGCTAAATAATGGTCTAATAAGGCAAAAGATGTGCCAAATGATTACTTGATTAGTCAAAAAAAAAAAAATCTGCTGATTCCTTGCCTGGCCTGTTTTGTTACATTACACTGAAGTATTAATTTCTCCTCTTCGTTCTCATTTCTTAATTTTGTGGGCAAAGGCTGGAAGAAGTCATATCTCTGAGTGTGGTGCAATATGCATCCAAAGCAATATTCCCACCCTCTTCAGTGGAAACAGCCAGATGCTTAAATGTATGCTTAACTGAAGTGGGAACACTGAGGTTGACTTCTTTTCCTTGGAGGGGAAACATTTAGGGAGGGAATCCAAACTGAGATGAATTAAATAACAAATCTCCCTTGGAGAGGCTGTTGGTGTTTAAAGATATAATTCTGTTGACAATAACAATAGATCCTATTTTTTGTCTGTTTTTTTCTGAAAAAGAAGTTTCAAATTTAATTGGTTCTTTTCCCAGGTAAAGTTCAATTGCAGTGAGACATTTTGTTAATGCAGATGTTGTTGCATGTGTTTTGTATATCCATGTCCTTGAAATGTGGTTGTTATAGCAACAGGCTTAACTATTAAACAGGTTTTAGTCTTATATCTGCTTCATAGCATATAATGTAATTAGGTGTTTGCAGCATCTTTAAATATCATGCTAGCTAGTAAAGGATATGAGTATCACTTACCTCCCTCAGTAAATTAGCCATAGAGTAGTACTGTTTCCCCAAAGACATTATCTCTAAAATATGTGCGTTATTAGTCTGCCTAATTTCTTTCTGCCCGAGAAAGAATGTGGAAAAAAAAAAAAATTAATTGACATATGCAGTGTTAAAATGTGCAAAAATGATTTCAAAGGGCTCACAACACTGATAATGCCAAAAACCAGATTCCAACTGTAACCTTTTACCATTTGAAAGTCTTAGCCAAACTCTGCATCTGCACTTCATAATTCACTGCTCAGTGCTAGCTATCATTGCCATTGCCTTGCTCCAAGCCTGTTCTGCAGAGACTGTTCCTAGCACAGGATAGAGTTAGACAAACAGTCTGGTGAAATGAGTACTTTAGAGATATCATTTTGGACCTGCTTTTCCCTTAAAATTCTCATGAAATTAAACTCTCCTCTGCTGTGTGAGTTTTCAGCTTAAAATTAACAATTACCTGTGTTAGGATCTGGTGGTGAGAGTGATGTCTAAAATGTATTTTCCCTCTGAACCACTAATATATAGGAAGGGGAAGGGGGGGGGATTGAAGGGAAAAACCTTCCATTTTTGTTTGCATCAATAGATGTTTCCCAGACAGGAATAACCACCTGTGGAAAAGGTTTTACAAGTGATGCCGCTCTCCCCTTGCTGCCTCTGTGCTGGAACTCTGCCCAGGGGTGCTGGGGGAGCATGAAATGGGGCTGGGTGCTCCTGTGGTGTTTGGGGCACAGGGATCCTTGTGAAAGGGCAAATCCTGCCCCTCTGGTTACAGGTCCAGGGAGGACAGCCTAAAGCAAGGTTTCCCAGGGACGGCACCCTGTGCTTCTGAGTCAGTCCCACACATGGATGATGGGGTGCTGGGCCACAGGGACGAGGAGCTGAGCCATGGTGAAATGCAATGTTCAACCATCAGAAAATGGGCAGTATGAGGTGCTAAAGTAATTTCTATGGGCAGCAACTCCTCAGGTACTCCAGCTCCTCAGGGTCATGGAGTTCTCTTTCCATGTGATGTCCACCTTTCAGAGCCCTGGGCTTCCTTCTGGGTTGTGGGTTGTTGTGCTTTTTTGGTGGTTTGGGGTTTTTTTTTTTTCTTCTTCCTTTGAGACCTCTGAAAAAGGAAAATGCTGTTTAATGTGAAGTAATTACTTGCAGGAGGAACTGAGCTTGTACTGCAGTTCGTACAACAGCTTAACATGTTGTGGGGCCCTTTGAGGCAGCTTTGCTGTTATTCTTTCATTGTAAGTGAAGCATTTAACTTCCCTAGCTGCATGTTATTGCAGCATCTTGACACCAAGTGTTGTGACTAAGGGTTTGTCTCTTGGAGCTTGGATCCAAAGTCTGATGAATGCAAAGACAGAAGTCCTTCACAGTCCTAGGGAGAGCGGGGTGGGGGGTGGTGGTGGATAGGATGGGAGGGCAGAGTTTGTGGGTACCACTTTTTAAATTAAGAAGCCTGAGGTCAAATCATTACAATTACTATTTGCACGATCAGATCAACAAGCTTAGAAAAAGCAATTCTGCATTACGATCAGATAACTGTCAGTGCAAAAAGAACAGCAAGAGTTGTAGCCATGTGTGCATTTTAGTATCTTATTTGCCTGTGGCACTGTGGTAATTGAGCATATACACAAATGATCTGAAATTAAATGTGCATATTTTTCCACAAACTAAATGGTTTTTTTTCTGGAACATATGGTCCAGAACTTCGTCAGATGTAGATAGTCTTGTTATTAGGTAGTATTGATCTGCAAGAACAATCAATGCTACTGAGGAATTTTAATTCATTCTTTTTAATAAGTGAATATTTCTTTAGTAAGCCTCCTGTGTTAAAAGGTAGTAACAGGGGATCTATTAATGTAACGCCTGCAGGACTGTATGTTTATTCTCATGGCACGGTGCCCGCAATATATTTCAGTAATACGGTTCCAAAATTAGCAATTGGGCAGGATTTGGATGGCTGCAGCTCATTTATTGCCATGTGCACCACCCAAATCTGTCTAGGGTCAAGTTACTAAACCTGCAGTCCAGCTTTTAATGGTAAGAGGACAATCAGTCTTCTGAGACAGTGTGTTTGGTTTGAGGGGAAAAATGAATCTAGAATGAAAGAAACAGCTTTTTTTTTTGTCTTTCCATTTTACTTGTGTTAAAAATAGATGGGAAATCTCAGTCATGCCTCTAACGACTGTCTGCAAATTGATACCATGTCTGTAAATAGTGTTGTGTCACTTTAAAAAGCAGCCATTGCCAGAACTCATATGATACACTTGCACAATACGACCTTTTATTTTTGAAAAAGTAGTTTTCAACTCAGCCTCCAAACTCTGAAACTTTTGGTTTCAGAAATTTTTTTGGTTTGTTTTGCAAATCTCTCTGCTGCTTGGTTGGCCCATTACCTCCCCGTAGGCCGTCCTACAGAAGGGTGTGGTAGCTGGATTATTTATTTTTCTGCTTATTAATTGGCTGGTAGAAATTAGGCTGGTCCTCTCTCCGCCAGCCACCCCTGCCGAGGTCAGCAGCACAGCCGGTTGTCCTGTGTCACCTCCATCCTTGGCTGGTGGTGTGCTGCGCATCTTCACACAAGCAGTCTTGAAATCATGTGTTGTAAGGGCAGCTCATGTTTTCTGGAGGGCGTCCTGCTCTTAGGCTGTCCTGAGAAGCAGCACAGCTGGTAGCACCGAAAGTAGCACTTGCCATAACAATCTGGAGATGTAGGAGCCCACCAACTGGAGCACCTTCCTTAAACCATGCCTTAAAGAAGCAGGGTATGACTACTGCTGATCTCCCGTATGCCCCGAGGCAGCAAAGAAACATCTACCACCTGCTCTGACAGGTGATTCAGCAGGAGCTCGGGTGACTCATTTAGCTACCGAGGAGATTAAAATCAATTCCTGCTTTGGAGAACGACAAACTGCCCTTTGGTGTCATCCATTGATCTACAGCAAGTTCTGGGCTGGAAAAAAACAGCCCATAATTGTTAACGTGGCCACGAGAGGGAGCTCATAAATCCCACAAATGTGACAAGGACGTATGGAAATGGACTAATATAGATATTTTTAATTCAATTATTAGAAAACAGCTGATTGTTTCTTAATTCAAATCTACTTCTTTTGCACTTAAGTTTGGGGTTTTTTCCTGAAGTTTTCTGAAGGTGTTAGTACGTTTAACGGACAAGTTGAGGCAACCATATTCAAGCTTCATTTGTGATTATTCTGTTTATTGTATTTTGGTTAAAATTTAACTGAATTCTGCTCTTAGACAAAAAAACCCCACAACCAAAAAACCAAAAAAAAACCCCCAAAAATACCCAACAACCGGAAAATACTGAAACCTCAAACATGGCCAATAATTGAGCATTGACTCAGTTAGCATATGTGTGTAACCTTCCTTTCCCTAGAATTTGACTCTATATACATATGGGGGCGGGCATACAATGTTACTTCCATTTCTTTTTAAACTCATATGGAGCTCCAGAGGACAGACAAAACTCAAAGGGGCCTCAGTCCTTATTTGTCTTTAGTAACAAGTTGCAAAACAACTATCTGGAGAGCACATGAGAAGGCGTCTCTTAACCAACAAAACCAGCCACTAATTGGTGGACAATAGAGAGTTGTTTTTCCCAAGCTAGGAGGTCTTTTTGAGCTGCCCATGGGTAGATGATAGACTGTCTTCAGGGCTAGGTGACAGTGCTGGAGATCAGAAGCAGCACACCACAGCAGTGCAACATGGGTCCCACATTTCATTGCTCAAAGGACTTCTAGACTAACATATTTTCCATAAATAATAGCCAAAAAATTAATCACACCTTAAGAAATTGAAAAAAACAGTCACAAAACTTTGCAAATAGCAGAGAGAGACTTTACAGCTGGTATACTGAATGGAATAATTTCTGGTAATTAATCAGCAGTTTAAAACTGGGGGAATTTTTTGTTGGGTGGGGGTTTTTTTTGTGTGTGTGTGGGTGTTCCTTCCTCTGTTTAATGTGCTGGTGGTGCAGGTTAACTGAATGTTTTTTTAACACCATATACATTCCTTGGAGGGTCTTGGAAAGGGAAAATGTTCTTGAAGCAAGAGAGTTCAGTAGTCCTCAACTTTTCACGTATGCAATCTGGAGCAATTTCAAAGGCTTTCTTTTTTCAACTTAAGTCTCTAAAATGACTAATTGACTTCACCCTGAGTTTATTCTCATATACATGTCTGATATATTTCCCTCCCTGGCATTCCCTGCTTGCTTCTAGTTTGCAGTGCAGCTGAAGAGCTGGCTGGCTTACCTGTGATTCCCAGCACAATGATGTTACTCAAATGTCCTTCTGTAAAGAAAGAACCGTCAGGGTGCTATGTGTCTCTTTATTGAACAATCAGGAAGATGCCTTAAAAGCCTTTATTTCCTCTGGCTGCAGCCTCCACACATGTCAGTAGACTCGTTAAATAACCGCTTGAACAATACACACTTAGGGGTGTATTTTCCCATCTCTTGCCAAGCCAAAAAGATTCTTGGTGTGTTTTAGTTTGATGTGGCTGAAGGTTCTGAAACAGGGGGGGGAAAAGGCAGGGTTCACAGCCGCCACCAGTGAAGGAAGAGAGGGTGGGTATTCTGAGAGCTGAGCAAAGCTTGAAAAAGCTGCAGCTAAAGAGCACTGAAGTTCAGCCAGTCCTCGCACATCCCGATGCCTAGACCACTTCGTGTGCCCTCTTCTGGCAATAGGCAGAAACTTGGGTTGGTCTTAGAGCACGCTGCCCCTGACACACAGTTATGTGTGGCATCCCAGTGTCCAGGGACCAGAATAGTCCTTCCTTTTCCATACCTCATGTTGCTATAGTGAAGACATGGATACAGCTTGTTGCAGCAGGTTCCTCTGACCCCCAACCCCTTTGCTCCTTCTTCTGTGCTTGTGCGGTGGCTTCTAGTGACTGGCCATTTAGCTGTGTCCCTGAATTCATCTCCTCCATTAAGCACATTCCCGTATGGTTTCCCCAATCAGATCTGAGGTCTCTACAGGAGAACACGCTGGATTTGTCTTCTGCTGTGTAATCTGTAACTCCATTGGCACGAACAGTCCAGTGAGACTGGATGACATGGTGTAGAGCATCCAGGTGGTTGTCATTTCGTCATCATTCAGGATGCCTGAGAAATTACACGAACTTTTTGCTAAGAAAAATGTGCCATATTGATGGAATTTTCAATCTTGTTCAAATGTCAGGCAATCTGCTTGCAGAAATTAGCGTTCCCATCTCTTGACTCCTTGACCTTAATAACCAACATAAATATCGAGCCAACCTTTTAAAACTGAGATTACTCATTTAAATCGAATTGGAAAAGATGGTGATGGTAAGGAGACAAATGTCAAGGAATTTGGGGGGCTGAGTTATATTTGTCAGACACATTAGACTTTTAAATCTGGTCATTTCCTGTCGATTACAAGTTTGGAGCTGTTTGTGGGGATCAGTTGCGTTGGCCTAGATATTACAGGTTGATGTGAGCTTTTGTATTTCATTGCAAAATGTGCCATTAGGACGGAACATCTTGTGCTCCTCTGTTTCTGGTTGCTAAGTACCCATTCTTCACAGTTGTACCTTGAGGCAGAAATTTAATAACTCTGTGATGTTGACTCTTTCCTGCAGAGCCACAAGATTTCTAGTAATAGGAAGGGATATATATCTTTAAGGTCAAACTTAATCAGTCTAGGTTGGATAGAGGCATATTATTAGACTGGTTTCCCAGACGGTCTGGAGTGATATGCATGCATTGAAATTAACTGATATTGGCAAGTTAAGGTGTTGGCCTAATATTAATCTGACCCTTTGGGAAGTGTACTTTTGCAGACAAATACTGTATTGGAAGGAAAGGGAATGACAGAGAGAGAAAAAAATGTGATTTTAAATTCTAAACCACTATCTTTCCTGGACTAATAGCTTCTGTCTCTGAAGATAACTTGCCTTCAAGCTTAAGACCTGGGCAAATATCAACACTGTTAGGTAGTAACAGTGCAAAAAAACCCCTCTCATCTTTCTGAAAGAGTAAGTCATACCATTCCTATTGCAATGAATGTAAGGGATCCGTGCTTTTGGATCTGTGGAAAGCCTAAAAGCCTCTTACAATTTATGTTCTGTTTCCTCCTGTTAAGAGCTCTAACTCTGTTGACCGCAGCTGTGGTGTTGTGGAATTTAACGCTCTTACATTGATAGGGATTTGGCACATCAGAGCGGAAGTTACCAGCTGGTTTGATTTCTCAGTTGCTTAGGGAGATACTGAGAACATCTGTGTGGTAGACCAAATGAAAGCGTGTCATATAAGGTTCCTATTTGTTGGATGACATCTTAGCCCTGCTTAATAAGTTAAGATCTTGACTTTGACACCTTTCCTGTTTAGACGATTTTAAAAAGTTTGCTTCTGCCCTCGACCTTCATGCTGTACCCTTGTGTTTCTAGTGAGCTTAGCCAAGAATCCCACTTACAAAACTGTGTTTGAAATCTGCAGATATTCACATCTGGAGGTGGCCAAGGACATTCTAGTTTAAACCCACCTTTCCTTATATTCTCACGTATCAAAAAGGTGCAGTCTATTTCTCCCCTACAAATTTGCAGTAAATGATCACTAGTTTTCCAAATTAAATGAGAGCGAGTCTGCATTTTTTGGTTTGCCTTAAAATCTGCGTGACAAAATCCCTCCCTAAAGGAAACAAGAGGTTTTTTGTTTTGTTTCTCAAGATGAAACGAGGGAACAAAGGGCCATCTTGCAGTGCAGGGTTCTGCAGTGGAAGAACCACATGTTGTCAGGAGGAAAACACAGTGCTCCAACCAGAATGAGACAATTGTGCTTGATGAGCTGTGCGTTTAAACATGACTGAGTTCAAGCACAGTCAAAAAACCATGTGAGATATTTGAATTTCAGCAGAGTACTCTTCTATTGTTTTCCTGTGTGTTTCTTTTTTCCTCACAGGCTCTCTTTGCTCTTAGCTGAAGAGTTTGGGATTTTTTTACAAAGCTGACAATGCCTGCCCATTACATTTTGTTACTGAGCACCTCAGAACTATGGGAGACTACATAGGAACACTGTGCTGCTTCACTTCATGCCTCGACTATGTTTGGACTTCTTTCAAACTGCAGAATTATTGAAGATAATGATAGATGATCAGGTATTTTCAGAGAAAGGTTAATAATAATGTACATCTACTGGTAGCAACGAAATTCTTAATTTCCTGCCTGGGCTTGTTCCAGTGTAGGACTGTGATTTTGCTATCCAAAGCAGGATATTGTGGTAAGCATGCAGTGTGCCATCAGCCCTCCGTGAAGGGGCTGTGTTCAAAACTCAATATGATTTCTAACAACTCCATCCTAGGGAACACTGTCAGAGCCTTTTGCAGGGCTGTCCCGTGTCCCAGAGGAAGGGAAATTCATGGTGTCTTCCCTCTTGCCAAGCAAGTTCTTCATCTTGGGAAATCTTTGCAAGGATTTACGATAGCTTGAAATGGTTCCACTCTGGGTGATTTGGTAAGATGTTTTATATCTCACAATAGGTTGAGAATTTCCTTTCCTCTGAAATAGTGCCTGTGCTTTAGTTGGAAACGAGATAATAATTAAGGTGATCTTTTCCACTCCAGGAATGAAAGCAGCTTTCTGAGCCCTTTTTTGAAGTAGTGTCTATAAAGCACTTAAAATCTCATAAACATGGCAAAGAGTTAAAAATAACTACTGTTGTTTCCTTATAGCTTTTTTCCCAGTGCCTTGAATTGCATGTTCTAATCTTCTGAATCTCTCCTCATAAGCCCTTCCCACAAATTTCCTTTGCATGCTTTTAAAAATGCAGTCATCTGCTTTACCATCATATCCTCACACCTTGCCGTATGTTGGCTCATCTTCATTACAACATCTTTAACTGTAATTTGCAGCTGATCTTTTAGGCTTCCCAGTGGGATCAAAGACTATTTCCTAACTATCAAAATAAATTGTCTCCCAAAAGCTTTCTTCCCTTGCTGTGAATTCAATGCCACCATAGTGAAACTGATTTATGAATTAATTTCTTTGCCATCTGGGGGGTTTTTTTTCAAGGTGATCTGTGTTACTTAACTTACAGAAGCAAATGGCAAGCAGTGTGGACCTATGCTTTACTTATTATACGGGTGTGTACCTCTGCAGCTGGGAGAATGAGCAGATGTATGGGTCCTGAGAAGCTCATTTTCACTTACGCCATACCTTATTTTCAGCATAGGCCTGGACCAAGGGTTGACCTGTAGGTTAGAAACACGGTGTCCTGAGGAAAATGCATATTGTGACGGCAAGCAGGGAGAAGTAAGCCATTTCAACTGAATGACTCTTGTATATTCTGTGTGCTTACCTAACTGTTGTGCCAGGGAAATCTACCATCTAATCCTCTCTTGAGAGAGATGCACAGCATAAAGATGAGTATTAGGCTGTGAAGAAAAAGAACTATGACTTGGATTAATCCAAAAGCATTTACCTAGTCCGAACAGCAGAGAGAAGAACAAAAGTGATAACAAAACCTAAATCCCATGTCAACAGCACAATATTAGAAAAGTGATTAAGATTATGGACCTAAGGGAATGTTGCATTGCAATACTGAATGTGGAGTACCTAAATTTTAGGCTACCTAGAAAAATTGGCAGGCTTGAATGACCTATGCTGTCTCTCTGCAATGCATCGATGAAGCAAAGGACCACAGACTGATAGCCATCGATGCTGGGATGCTGTGCAGGTAACTGTCTCTAGAGCCTTGCCTCGCGCTGGAGCAAGGGCTGCATGGCGGGGCTCTGTGCAAGCTGGTCTGCACTTACCTGGACAATAAGCGATTTGCCTGATGGATAATGGGACAGCCCTGCAGCCAAGGATGCCAGCAAAAGGACACTGCTTTGGAGTGAAGTAAGTTTGGATTTAAGTTTTGACTCTTGGTTGCAAAATGTGCTCTTTGTGGCTAACAGCCCTCCAGTTAATACAAGTCCACATAGTTGGGTGTTTTTCTCCAGAATTCTACTCTTTTAGGGTAGGGTACAATTTTGCTTTTAATGAACCTGTGCAAACTCTAGTGCCAGTTACTACTTATCAGCTTCTTAGATCCTTTATGCAAATGTACACATGCCGTACCCTGGTCGGCTCTACTTATAAGTGAATGCTGCTTCTTTGTACTTAAATGCTTAGATATGGCAGCCAAGGGCAATTAGCTAATTTATTAATTAGCCAAAGAATTTTTACCTCCAGTTTTGCTGTTCAAAGAGAGAGCAAGGGAAATTGTTTAGATTTCTAAGGAGGATGGAGTAAAACTGTTCTAAAAATCTACTTTCCAGCATTTACTATACCCTTGACTGACAAATTGAGGCCAGCTGGCAGGTTTTTCTCCAAAGAGATGACAAAACTGATAAAATTTTATAAGCTCCCACTCCATATTTCTGTTTCTTGTGACTATTCTTAGAATGAAGGGGGTTTATGGGTGCTAATTATACCATTAAAATGTCAACTATTTATGCCTTCCCTAAGAAAAATGCTGTAATCCACGCAAACTCACTAAGATCTCTTTGGATCCCAACAATGTATTGGTGGGTAGATGTGACCCACAGTGAGGGCACGCTTGCAAGTCTATCTAAATTAAGGAGAGCAGGCTAAAGATAAGAGGATGCAAGAAGCATGGCATGTTCTCTCCTCCCTCCCCTGACTAACTAGGTTTGAGTACACTCTCAGCATCAGCACAGGGACCAAGATGACATTCCCTCAAAGCCCAGTGGTGTGCTGCGATGGAAAGATTAGAGGTCTCTTGTTGTGCCATAGAGCACGAGTACATGCTAAGGCCACAGCTTGTATGGAGACTGGGGTTTGCTCTGTCCTCTGTTCTGGATGAAATTACGCAGGCAAATTTCTTGTTCCTTGCACCACCTCTAAAATCTGGTGCAAAATAACATCCCAGTATCATCGGAAAGGTAAGACGTGCTTCCAGTTCTTGGGATTGTCTCAAATACGCCGTGACATTTGGTGTCTCTAACCTAAGTTTTGTTAGGTCCTGAATTAGAATTAACTTTCTTGTAGTTGCCTACTCTTCAGTCTCTGACCTAAGCTTGACTGTTGAGAATTAAGATTTTTCTGCAGACCTGTCAAGTAAAATGGGTCATGAAACAATGCCAGATAGATGCCTTAGTGTGGGCCTATGAGGTGTTTCAACTTTTTTGGTAGGCTTAGGACTGAAGCCATGATTTACAGCCCTGTGTGCGGCACAGATATCCTCTTGAGTTCCTGTTTTTTTCTGTTTCTTATGTAGCTCTCCTGTTCTTACTGTATTTGCAGATGGTATCCCTTATTTGCATAGATGGAAACATGTGAACAAATGCTACATATCAATGTAATGAGGCTGTTAAAAAAGAAGTTATCACCTTCAAAAAGCCTGGAAGATGATTTGAATTGGGAGGATGGACCCAGATGAACATGAGAGCCATCTTTTAAAACACAGGGAAGTATGTGCAAGGCCTCAGGAGCAAAGAATCTGAAAGGTAAGCCCATCATTTAGTGACTGCTGACAAGCTACAGGGCACAGCAAGGGGCAGGAAACAGCAAGTTAATGATGGTATCTGTGTCTCTTGAGAGTGTTTGTGCTTTATTCTGTTGCAGTGATACACAAGCTTGATTTCTTGAAAGCATGAAGTATGAAAAATAACAACTTGTTTTATTAGACACGTTCATGGAATCATTGCATGTACTTAATGACCTGCCCTCTCATCCCGCCTCAGACCTAGAGCAAATAGTAAGTCACTGAGTGGTTTGGAGAGGCACGGAGGGGGCCAAGTGCGTGGCCATTTGCTGTGCAAAGGTGGGAGTCAGGCTCTCTGCCCTTCCAGCAGCCAGCCTACCGTCCCAAACTGGGCCCTGTTTTACATCTAGCCTTCTTTGTGGTTCCTGCTGCACTTTCTGCTGCTGCAATGGCACACGGTGTCTTGTGTCACAGGCACAGGACAAAGCATCTGCTATGAGAGAAACATCAAGAACAAACAGCATTTTGAAACTGTTGTTAAAAAATGTTCAGCTGCTATCTAGAAAGGTGCAAAGGGACTCTGCTCTCCAGAATGAAAAGCAGGCACAAGGGCAGCCTGGAGAGAAGAAATATCGTCTTGCATTGACGTTTCTGGGTGAGTCATTCCCCCTCGGTCTGACTCAGCACTGAGCACTGCTGCACTCTCCAGAACATCTTCCAGCTGACACCAGTCACTGCCCAAGACAAGACATGTTTGGTCTGCAGGGCACCCTGATGGCTCAGTACAGTGACTTTAGCCAAGTGGCTGTGCTGGGGGGCGCGGGGGCTGTGGGCCTGACCCTGGCATTCTTCTGCACCTGAGCACCCAGCAAAGTCTCACTGACATCTGGCTGAAGCAGGTGCGTAAGTACCCGGCTGTCTCATGGCCTGCTTTCCCTCAGAAAGAGTGGAAACACATTTCTGAAACCTTCTAATACAAAGTCAAAGCCTAAATCAAACCATTACCTGAGGTTTCTAGAATTTGCTTGTGAAAAGCTTAACAGCAAAATGCCTATATGAGAGAGAAAAATCTTTTTGTGATGCATAAACACGTTGCTGCTATTTCCAAGTAGCAATCTAGATCTTTCCCGTTTGCCAAGAGAGGCTGTCTGCATCGTGCTGCGAACCGCTACCCAGGGAGGCTGCGCTGGCTGCCCGGCTCCCGTACGCAGGAGCTGCTCTCGCACTTCAGCAGTGCCGTTGCTATGGCTTTACCCCAGTGCAAATGAGATCAGAAACTGGCTCCCTGCCACTATATATGGTTTTTGCGAGAACTGAACTGACTCAACTGAATTATGTTTGTCGTTGTTTGCTTGGGGTTTTTTCCCGAGCAAGATTAACAATAGCACTCCTCACAAAATCGTCACGTTGAGGAAAATGCGATGTTGATGTTTCCTTTAAAAGGGAAAACTAAAGGAACTAAAATAAATCAGAGAACCAAACAGTCCCTAAATTTGGACACTGTGTCTTAGGGTGTATTTTCAGTGCTTTCATCTTCAGTGGCTTGTTTAATAACTTCTGTTATTACTTGGCTAAGCAGAGGGCTGGGAGGCAGGACCTTCAGATCTGCCATGGAGATTCTGGGCAGATGAGGGTAAATGGCTGAATCTCTTGATGCTATTGCTCCCCTTAAAAAAGAAAAAAAAAAAAAAAAGAAGTAACTGTATGTAACTTGTGTATTTTGGCTCTTTATATGGCATTGATGAGACCCTGGTGTGGCTCTGCAACAGTCCTCTATCAGGAGTATCTGGGGCAAAAATCTGCCTGATTTTTAAATTGGTAAGTGTATGAGTGGAGGTAGGTGATGCAGGTGTAAGTACTGTAGCGAGGAGACAGACTTGATGCATAGGGAAGTTTTTCCTGTCTCCTATCCCTTTCTCTTATGTGATCAGGAGTATTTTTTGGAACAGGGTTTTTGCTTTCTGTTATATAGCACTTGTATACTGACTGTGGCTATATATCATATAGGCACAACATTCAGAACTTGCGTGCTATGATATAAATAATTAGGCTGTCTGAACAAAAGCTACTCCTTTTAAAAAGTTGCAATGTTTTCTGGAAAAGTTAAAATTTAAACACATTCATAAATGTTGTGCCTCTAGCGTTCATTATGTGAGGGGGTGTCTTCCTGTAAAAGAGTTATTTTTTATTTTCACTATGCCTTTATGGAAGTTTAAATTACCTTGAGTTATTCAATAAAACCCACAAAATTGCTCTATATGCAATTACTCAGAGAGAGTGTTCTATTATGTGACGGTCACACAACCACATAATATCCCTTTCATCTATAACTCTCTGTTACTTTTTCCCACTAAGTGTCTGAGAAGGTAAGGCGGTTTAAAATATTCCAATAGACTCATGCTGGCCTGGCTGCTGCCGATGCTGAGGGATAAACTCGGCAGGCTTCTGCACGGTCCAAAGAGGCCTATTTGTTAGGATAATAATGTGGATGTGCCCCATTGCCCCAAATGGGATACTCTGATTTGACTTGCTTTCATAATTTCAGAGCATCTCATTTCTTTTCTATTCTGAGCACTGACCTTCTGATGGGTGATCTTTCCAGCACTCTGATATGCAGAAGGTATGATGGTGCCAAGTATTAGAGACAAACTTTTGGCTAAGGACTCAGTGGGTTTTCAGGAACACTTAGAGGCGTGAGTTTTGAAGGTCTTGGTTTTGGAGCCTGGTCCTTATGGGTCCCGTATTCTTTGATGGGTCAGAGTCTTTAGTCTCTCTATGCCTCAGTTTCCAGCCTATAAAAGGAAGAAACCAGAATTTCTCCATCCCAATGCAGTACTGTGGGCATAAATATGTTAAAAATCATGAAGCACTCCAATACTATGGTAATGGAGGCTATATAATAAGGATGGGCAGATAGCCAAGAAAGCTTTTTACATATTTCAATTTAGTTTTTGAAATCTAATGAGATTGAGTCAAGTCCTTGATGGTATAAATCAGAAGTTTCACTGATTCATTTTCTGGTTGAAAATTTTGGAGACATTTCTATGATTAGAACTTCCTAGACTTACAGACGCAGAGGAGAAGACTTTCCTGTGTGACCCTGTGCATGGTGCTCCAGCAGTAGATTGTCAGAGCTGGTTTTCTCATCCTAGACTCCAGCGAGATGCTCCAATATATGCACCTGCTGTGCCTGGTCAATAGGAGCTCATAGATTTATTAAGTCTTGAAAAGCCCACAGGAAGGAAAAAAGGTTGAATATGTAACTACCTCTGAAAATATGGTATTTTAAGGTATATCAAAGCTTTCTTTAAGAAAGACAGATTACGTTTTAACTTTTTACGTCTGCAGGCTGAATTCTTTTCAGCCTAAGATCCATTAAAGGGCTTATTGTGCAGAGTTGGCTGAATGAATGGTTTAATGATAAACAGCCAAACATAGCACAAAAACATGAGAAGCTGCAGGTGCATGTCCCCCAGCAGGGCTCTTTGAAGTCAGACTCAACTTTGAAGTGCTCTTTAAGTTTTACTTTCACCTTCCAGCAAGCCTCCTGGCTAGCAAGGAAGATTTTCTATATCAGAGCTGTCTGTAGCCTGGTTAAGGGCTGGCAGGTGGGTGGTGAGGGGATCAGAGCTTCCTTAGTGCTCTGGGAAGACTGCAGAAGAGCTGTGCTGGCATCTCAGCTCTTTAGAAACAATCCAGAGCAGTTTGGAGGAATGTGGCTGCTGAAGTTTTTATTGTCTTTAATATAGTTTCTAAAAAAAACTTAACAGGTAAAAATAGGTTCTCCCCAATGCACTTAATAGATCACCTTCATTTTTGGGGGCACTTTTGGTCTTTGTTTGAGGTTTCCAAAGCAAACTGCTCAGTTTAACTGTCTGATTAACCACTGATTAAGAAACAGAGGCTCATGGCTACATCTACCACACCTTTCCCTGCAAACCTGTGTCCTTTTAGCATGGCAAAAGCTGATGGACTTTGCTGGATGTGCTGAACAGCAGCAGACTGATTTGAGCTGTTATGGACCACGTAATTCTTGCTGAGAGGGCAGACTTCTTACCAGGCCCTTCCACTGATGCCATCACCATGGCACATGGGTCCTGGCTGCTTTGCTGCTCTGCTTCAGTCAGGTGCAACAACAACTGTAGCTGTCTGAATAAAATGGTACCTGAGAAAGTGAGTGATGGATAGAAATGCAGAGGACAGTAAGAAGTCAGGCAGACATCAGTGTATATTTTTTGTTTAGTACATGCAAATATGTAGTGTGATTGTCTACTTATCAAAATCTCCAAGGAGGGAGATTTCTCATTTAGCACGAGGTTTAGTGCATCGAAGGGACACTGTAAGCACCGTCCAGTATGACATGTGCTCCAGTCATCATGTCGCCCCATCAGTGTTGCCACTAATTGAGCTGTGATTTCCATCTCTTCTTTCCAAAGGATCAAAATTGAGAGATAAATAGGGATGAACAGTTGCATCCATGAACCCTGTTTTCATTCTACTTTGTTCCTGCTACTCAGGTTTCCACTGGAATCCTATTTAAATTGTTTATTTGGTACTCAGGCTGTGCAGAATGTGTGAGCCATGTGCATGGAAGCTGTAGGTTGCTGTGAATTTTCCCAACTCTCCTATTGGAAATCAGTGCTTGAACTCAGTTATGAAACCTAATTTGATGGCAGAAAATAATGGGAGAAGAGGGACGAGTTCATCTTATTTTGTGATTAAGAGTGTGAGATCTGAAGAGGCAGTGGGGAATCTCTCCTGTCCTGCATGGAGGCTTTCAGCCATCTGCTTGCGAGAGCTTGTCCTCTGCAGAGCTCCAAGAGGGCACCTGCAAGAAAAATGGGAATGGAGGAAAACGCACCTAGTTCCCATTCCCTTATGAAGATATGGCTCTTTCCAGCTGGCATGCCAAAGGAGAAGATACCATTGCCGATACCTGAGGTGCCTGCAAGCTGAAAACTCAAGAAAACTTAGTAGTGACAGAGAAGGAAAAAAATAAGATAAAAGGAAAAGCTAGAACTCATAGAGGGGGAGATGGTTTTGTCCTGCCAATTTATACCCAAACTAGGAACTATTCCTTCCTTGAGCCAAAAATGTAAGGAATAAAGTAGTAACGTGTTTTTCTTTTATCAGAATTGAAATGGTAGAAATTATTTCCAAATGCACTTGTAGACCATTACTTTTTTTTTTTTTTAATGTTTCTTGGAGGAAAAAAAAGAAAAAACATTTTCAGGAGGCTGTGATCAGAATAAAACACTAAGGGTAGGCATTATGTTGGTTCACATTTACAGGTTTTTCATTCTGTACATTAAACGGGAGTTTTTCTGCCTGCCGAAAAGGAAGCTCTCTGCTTTCTCTGCTGTGTGCTTTCTTTGCCTAGCTCCCCGTGAGAGCAAGCACTGGCTCAGACACACGTGGCTCTGCAGAGCTCCCTTCCTCCGCAGAAACAAAGGTCTGCTAGGGTTACCTGCTGCGCACGTGGAGACCCAGGGGATAAACCAGATTTGAAGGCAGGTCCATTTTCTTGAATTACTTGCACCTGAATGGAGCTACCTGAGCATGTGCCAGTACCAGATTACTGGGAATTAGGCACTGCCTAGTCTTGTACTTCTTATCCTAATTGCTTAGGCGGTGGCCTGTTTCTTAGGAACAAATATTCACTTTTGACTTTATGTCAAGAATATTCTAAGGCTTGAATATTAGAAAGAATACTCTTATTCTTTCTCTCTTTGATGGTGAAAGATACATTACAGTTAACCTTTAACATGTTTGATTTTTCCATGAATTTTTTATGTGTAATTACTCACAGCTCCGTGTGAGAATACTTGCATGTATAATAAAAGGTGTTAGATTCCTTTATTTAATTCAGTAAGCATTCATCTAAAAATTCAGATTCATGTCTTTACATTAGGAGAAAATAGACTTCATAAAATCCAGCCTTTGATATAATCAAGTTTCCAAATGTCTTTGAGATCAAACATACCCAATAAATCATTTAGTCAAGCCTGTGGTTCTTCAATTGGGTGTTGAATGAATGTGCTTTAATCTAAACCCTCTCAGGGCCAGAGTTTCGGTCAGAAGCATAAATAAATGCTTGCCCGTCTTAGAGCAGAAATGTTTGTCACTGGATAAAAGTTAGAAAACATTAAAATGCAAAATTAAGTAGCAAACAAACAAACAAACAAACAAAAAACAAAACAGAAAAGTGTTTTCCTGCCTAATTATGATTTTATATGTAATAAAAATTCTGCAGATTCTGCAACCCATAATGATAAAAGTATTTGCTCTCACTGAATAGGACAAGCTGGGCGAGTTGGTTGTTCCCTATTCCCTACAAGCTGGGTTTGCGCATTCAGGTCAGCTGCTAGCAGTTAACTACGTCCTGGTGCTGACAGATAAGCAGAGAAGAGGTGTTTGGAGGTGCAAGCCACCAGGGCTCTTCCTCGAGATGATTATCCCACAGGCAGATAATGAAAAACCTGGCAGGGAGGATTGGAAGTGAGAGCAGTGCAGGTTTACCGGTGAGTCACTGTGCGATGCTGGTAGCAGCACGGTGCTTGCGTGGTGCGTTTATGACAGGATGAGTCAGAATGGCAAGATAAAGTTATGGGTTCCTCAAGCTGGCCGTGGTGGTTAGCGCCTGTCTCAATACTCGTGTGTGCATGTCCTCGTGCTGGCTCTTTAGAGAGGTTTTGTGTGACACTTGGCCTCCAAGCTGGCTGGACACAAGCAGGCTCTGCAAAGGAAGTGGGTAGCGCTGGCTTTAGCTTGGCTCTGGACCTGGGCTGACCACCCTTGGTGAGATGTTTCCCCTTCATACCTGCTTTGCAGCACAGGCAGAGCCAACTTGCCTCTGTCTGCAGAGCAGCAGTCAGCTATTTCCCTGAAAGAAGTGGAAAATTCAGAGCAACATGCATCCTGCTTTATCTGTCTGTCAAAGTAAAGCTTTTGGGAACAGAAAGGCACAGACCTGGGGGGATGATGATACAGAAGCAGTAGCAATGCTGTCCGTGATCCTTCACCACTTCTTTCACAGCCTGGATGCCACTTGGTTAGGAATTTGAAGTGCCAGCTTTTCTCGCCTGCATTTCTGGGTACTGTCTACCAGTGATGGTACAGGCATGAGGGATTGCCCTTTTAGTCACGCAGCACATCACAAATGCTACTGATTGTCTCTTTACAGCCTCCCTCCCATCAGAGAGGCAAATAATTTTCTAACCAGTAAAAGAAATAGCAGGTAAGTGGAGATACAGCAGAAATCGGTGGTAGGAGCTAAAGCATCTGAGCATCACTCTGACAGCAGTACTACCCCTAGACTTAGATACACCAGAGACCATTGCCTGCTGGCCTGTGAGCATCACGAATGATGGCACAGGATGGGGCTTGTGGTCCGGATATTCTTTCCCCATGAAGCTAAAGGGCTGTTTTCAGTGTCCTGAGATATTCTATTTGTTTTGTCAGCAGAGTGGCTCCCGAGCCTGTGTTGAGATGCTCCAGATTTCATCTTCTCCCCACTTTCCCCTTGGCTCCAATTGTCAACTCCTGTGGCGCGGCCACAAATATCAGAAATCATCCTTGGCATTCCAGGGCTACACAGATGCAAGAAATTCCCTTGTGTGAGCTGGGTCATAAACTGGGCCATGAGCACTTAATCAAAGGACGTTTTTGAAGTGGTCCCAAGTGGTTTTCCAATGCAGCTGTTTCCCTCCTGCCCCACACCTAGATTCTGCTGGAAATACTCACCTATTAGTTACACCCTGCTGGAAAAGGTAAGTTGGGGAGGCTGGCACAAGGTGATGTGCCATACAGAGGGACCCGGGCTGCCTCATTAATGCCTCTGGCTGGAGCTGCTGTCGCTCTGCCTCCCTGTTGCTAAGGAAGGTTTCTATGGCAAAGGCCCACCAAGAAAGTGAGAATTAGAGAGAGCTAATGTTCAAAACAGATAAGCTCGACATTGTTGACAGCTGGCTTCTTCAGGGGAAATAAGCTGCTGGAAAGGAAGAGTGGCCATCTCGGATGCTGTGCAGAGCGGGAGGCGCAGCTGGTGTGTTTGCTGATTTGTCTCGCTTTAATGTTGGTGGGTTTTGGTAAATGCAGCCTATTAAATTAAATGTTGGTTGAGAGATCTTCTCATTATATGTGTGTTCTTGCAGGATGATGAGCTACAAAATTCAGTTACACAGGATTCAGCCATCCCCCAAAATCCCTTGCTGTCCCGTAGGCATCTCCCCATCAGCTGGAGCAGAGAATGGGGAGGTAAATGTGACTTGAATCCCCTGAGCAAAAATACACTGATCAAACTGGGACTCTGACTACACACAAGAGACATCCAAAAATCCTGGCATCCCTGACACCTACCAATACCTATGATCTGTGGAGCGCCTTCCTTGGCAGCCTGGAATGGTCCCACAGTGGTGCTGGTATATTTTCTGTGTGTGCTGCAGAAATCCAGAGGTACTTATGTCTTATCCCCAGTGCTCTGAGGTCCCAGTGGTACCATGAGTGATGCCTTTGGGCATGCCAGTCTGGTGTTTGGAGCACTCTACAGGACACTGACTTTCCCACACCTGCACATGGTTGAACACCCAGTACCTCTTCTCAAGAAAGCATTTCACCCTCTTTCCAGGTTGAGGTAATCTGGGAGGCACACAGGTCCTGCACATGTGCTGTCAGCAAGGGCAGGTCTCTGGGAAAAGGTAACAGAGAACAAAAGGACACTTGGCCCTCTAGGTGGTGAGCAGGAGGTTCACCTAGGGTTCAGTCCCACTTTGGTGGAGTGTTGTGGTCTATCTGCGGATGGACCTGTCTACTGCATTTGCAATTCACTGCAAGGACCTGGTGGTTGATTGTTTGATGAGTGGGGTTATACGAAGTGGCTGCCTGGGACAGCAGGGGACTGGGCTCAGTGCAGGAGGGATCCTCCAGGGTTATAGTCGGTGTTGTGTGACACCTCAGGCCCCAGCAAGCGTGGTGTGCCTGACCAGCGTCAGTGTTCTGGATCGAGGTCCATCAGAATGTCCGTTTATCAGATATTCTGTTATGTGTGGAAAATGGGCAGATCTGGGTACAGCTTTAGAAGCAGGCTTTCACGCAGCTGGACAGCCCTTGCAGGCAGGAGCCAACCCGTATGAATGGGATGATCACGTACAGTTTCTCACTGGAGTGGTGTTTCTGAGACTGAGGAGAGCTTCTTGACAGAAGGTATGTGAAATCTCCTGTTACTCCTACTAGTTACCCTTCTTTCTTTATTTCTCAGCGCTGTTGGTCTCCCACCTTTAAAAATCTTTACTTTTGCCAGGGGAAAAAAAATGCATTATAAAAGGGTATTTGCCACTTTCTGTGGCTGCTCTACTTGCCTGAGGCCTGCCTTCTCTTTCAGAAAGCTTGACCTAAGCTGCCAGAAGTTCCTCTCCTCATGTGGTGCTGCTCTGGTGATGTTCTCTCCTTCTGCAAGCCTATGGATGATGCTGCTAATTCACTTATGGCGTTAACCTGGCCGCAGGCTGTCCCACTTCGTCCTCATGGAGGCAGAGTCAGAAGATGAAACTCTTGAGCTTAAATAAGTGACCTGGCAGTTCTGTTGGGCATTTCTCTCTTGCTGTGGTACTTGGATGGTGGTTGGCCTTTATGCAGCTGATTAGAAGAAAAGTGGTAAGAGAAAAAGCCTGCATTGAGGCTGGCTGCTATTTTTGGTCTGTGCGATGACAGAAATGCAGGCACCTGCCGCTGTGCCTGCCCTCCAGCCCCCGGCCCTCCCGGACAGGGGATGGAGGGAGGCAGGGGCAAGCAGAGCCGCGGTGCTTTTCCCACCCGCTGCCAGAGCCTGCGAGTCCCACACACTCTCTGTGGGAAGAAATATCCCTGCGGTCGAGCCCTTGGTCCTGCCCCACCATGCTGGTGTCCCTGCCCTATGGTGCCAGATTGCACGTTTGGGTGCACCGCGTTCCTGCTCTGACTGAAATTTGGGGATCCATGTGCCTTGATGGACTTCAGCAATGTGAGAGTTGTTTGCACTTTAATTTTAAAGCTGAACTAATTGGCTTTTGGTAAATTTTCACATGACCTGGGACTCCTCAGAGGCTTTCTTTCAGACACCTCTTGCACAGCTGCAGAAATACACGCACAGACATTAGCGTGGTTTCAGGGGCACAGACTGAGGGCTTCCTCTTGGCTATGGGGACAGAAAGGAGATGTCGCCCGCACCTCACATTAACTGAAAGTAAGCTACCTTGCTGCAAGATAAGCAAATCTTTGCCTAGAGGAAATAATTTTTTCAAAGTTACAAAGGACTTTCTTAAAATGCACATCCTACTCGTTTCTCATGCTCTCAGATGCTCAGCTATAGACTTGGAAGGAGCTTAACTCACTTCCTAAGTGGAAAAATCATTGGTGGGAAGCACTTTTCAGCATGTTGGTTTTAAGAGGTGCAATAAACTATTATAATGAGTGCGCCAATCCTACAAACTGTTCCATGGGATGAGGACAGATACTGCATTCATGGTCTAGGTTCTGATTATTCTGACAGCGTCTTTGCCCAGAGATGCTTACCACAACTAAGAGTTATGATTTTTTTAGTAGGCGTTATTCATAATTTAAAGATGTAGCTTAAAGACATTACAGACTGCTGCCAGAGCTGTGATGTACAATCTGCAGATGTTTACTCCCTGTTAGATAATACTGTAGAAGTGACTTAAATCTTCTTCCTCAGTTAAACAATACTCTAAACCTCCTCACTGTTTACACTGTTAGCAGAGCACTCAGTAGCGATGATCTGTGCTCTGACAGTGTGCGAGCCTCTGCAAGCAGCCGGCAGATTTACACTTTAGTGAAAACTGGCTCATTATCTCCAGCAGCAAATTCCTCTCATAAAAAGTCTTGTGTGCCTGAGCTGCAAATAGAGTTTGCATATACTGTAATGAAATCTATTTTCTAAATACTCTCCTAAGTGTTTTAACACTTTAACATCCCTGATTTGGTCTCCTTCCCAAAGGCAGGTGCACCCAGGCGCTGGTGGCAGCCGGAGGTACCGGTGTGTGGTGCAGGCAGGCGAGCTGTGGAGCAGGATGGGTTCGTGGCCGCTGTTGTGCTCGTCTCGACGCGCTGTAAGTATAACCGCAGGTTACGTAGGGACGTAACAGGGAAAAGGGCAGCGTGTTGCTATGGCAAAGCAGGCCCGTGATCCGGCTCGTCAAATGGGTCTTCAGCAAATGGGGAGCTCCAAGCACCTCCCAGGCAGGCCTGGGGAGCCTTACTTTGTTAGGGCTAGTCTGCATTTCTAAGAGGGTTTCTCCAGACTGGCTTAAACTGGGGAACATGCCATGTTATATCATTTCCACACACAAAATACCATTAACTATTACAACTCTGTAGTTATACAGATAATTGTTCAAATTTCGCTGTGTCCTTGCCCTGGATGTCCATCCACAGCACTGCGTTCCTTGGTCTAATTACACATTCCTTGAAACGGCGCTTCCTTACACCAGCTCCGTGTTTGCTGCTTTTAATGTCATCGACTGCTCGTGTGCTCTGAGACGGGAAGGACAGGAGCTCCTGGTCTGCCTTCTCTCTGCTCTTCCTGACCTGCTGTGCTTTGGTTTTGTTCTTTCTTTACTGTTGTTTTGTTTGTCTTTTGGGTTTTGTCTTTTTCTGAGCTGGAAACAAAAGCAGGCAGCAGAAAATGCAAGGGGGGAAGATCACAGCTGTTTCTAAAAAGAGCTAAACCCTGTCTAGCATCAGCCATGCGGGAGCGATTTCCAGTGCAGCCGAGGTAAACACGATTCAGGTGGGCGGATTTTTTTCCCGTGAGATCCATAGCTCCTGGTTAGGCCTGGTCTCTCCCAGTCCCCAAACACCCTCCGTTCCCTTCTCCTGTTGCTAAGCTTGGGGAGTGGCTGCCATTCCTCCTCCTGCCGGGGACAAGAAGGTGGCATAAAGTGCTGTGACAGTGAGGCTGGCCAGGCACAGCAGCAGCAACCCATAAGATAGGCTGGAGAGGTGGGGAAGTGTGGGGCAGCACGGGTGTGAGACGCCCTTTTTCCTTGATAAGCCCTTTCTGCCCTCGTTCCGAAGCACTGCTCGGCATCGCCCTCCCTCCACCCAGCCCAGCACCGTGCTGGTGCTCCTCCAGCTCTGGTGTCAGGGAAAATACTTTTTTCCTGTTAGGGCACTCAGTGCTCCTGCTAATGGGTTTGTGTGTGGAAGAGAAGACACAAGTCACAGCGATCAGGCGTGGTGGAGAGCCACAGGCAGTCCTGAAAGCTCTCAGAGAGCCCCAGGCTGGGAAACCCATTGCCTGAGCAATTCAGAGAGTGGCTGTGAGAGGCACTGCTGGAAACCACCTTAGAAAGTCTTAGAGGAGGGAAGCAAGAAATACCTCTGTCTTTCCACTAATGCCATGGAACTGTCACCGGTGATTGCACAGCTTCGGTGCATCAAAAATGAAGCTCCCCATTGTCTGGTGTGCTGTGCCAATGAGAGCGGTCACCCCGAGCCTACCTTCCCGAAACAAAGCAGTACTGCACTCTACATGTTTGAAATGTCTTGCTTGCCACAGATGTCCTTTTTTTCTGTGTGTATGTGAATACATAGCAACAGAAACTTCCGGAAGCTATCATCCATTTCCCAGCAGATAGCTGCAGATAGGACCAGAATAGATGGAGCAATGTCGTACGCTTCCAGAACAGGGCTGGCCCTTGGCTCTGTTGTTTTTAGCACAATTCTTCACATTCAAGAAGGAAGACACAAACCAGTTATAGTTTAACTAATCTTACTAATCTTTTTTTAATGAATCTGTTTCAACAGAATTTCATTTCCACTTGCACAATCAGCCTGAGAAAGGCAGATAGTCCTGCAGAAAGAAATCACCCCAGCAGAAAAATCGCTCTCGAGATCAGGCCTGGGAGCCATGAGACAAGCAAGCAAACCAGATGAACAGTGGTAACAAAATTGGAAATTGAAGAACAGTTTATGCTGCTGTCTCTCCTAAGTTCCCTCAGCCGTTCTGTGTGTGCCTGCGTGAATGACTAATGGCGCAGAGGCAGCTGCTGCTGCCAACAGGAGCCAGTGTCTCATCAAGACTGGTACGGCACCAGCCTGCCTATTTGCATGCACTGGAAAACGTCATGGGATGGAAATGGCTGCCTGGAGTCTCTGGAGGTGACCACGTATGCCGGGGGCTTTTAGATCTGTTGCTTTCTCATGATCCTCTTTTAGTTGTACCTCCCTACCCACATGCAGAGAGCTTCCCAGGAGCCAGTCCTGGGACTGGCTGTGTCATCAGATAAACTCCCACTTGGTAGCTATAAGTGTCCTGTTACAGTGACGTTGGCTTTACCAAAAGCTCAAGCAATTTTTCTACTTTAAATGTAGGAACGTAATGAAATCTTTTCTAGATGTGTGGAAAGGGTTTGGAACTTAATGCCCAGTTAAGGCAGATTTTAACACAAGATTTAAAGGGTTAGAAACAGGATTAGAAATAGGAGAGAGCTTTGCCGTAGGGACAGGACCTATTTCACAGACATAGTCTCTAAAGACCAGGACAAAGTCTGGGAGACACTGACGGTGGTGGTGGACTCCCACTGAGCTCAGTGCAATCAGATTTTCACCATAAATTTCTCTGTAGGTATTTATTAGCAGAGCACAGCTAGACAAGTGATAATGGGCCCTGCTATGGCTCTGCAAAGGATAAAACCAGAATGTAACAAAATCAAAACATTTTCCCAATAACAGCAAATACTCTGAACCCCATCCAGAAAAGGACTTGTGAGTTGTCTTATGGACTCTTGAAGTTGCTTTAGGTGTTGCAGAAATGTTGGTAACTAATTGGCCAGAGTACTTGCAGGTACTTTTAGTATTTTCACTCCCAGAAACTGAACTGAAAAAGCCAAGTCTGATACAGTCATAATCCCATTTTTGTATTTATTGTGTTATATGACCTCAGCCAAGAGCCGGTCAGCCTATTTCTGCCTGGGCGTACATTGCATAGCGTCATCTCTTGCTCAGACTGTGGTCTCTTAACCATTTTCTGAGGTCAGCGTGGACTGCAGCACTGTGGGTTCAAGCTGACCGGCAATGGACCTGTTTCCCTCCTGGATTGCTGTGGATACTTTGCAGTAGCCCACAGACTCCTAGATGCCATTTTCTAATTGCCAGTGTGGCTAGCTGGGGCTGGTGTTGCGGCTAGTGCAGGCGGGATGTGTGGGGAGCCCATGCAGAAAGGGGGTCGGGGGGCAGCACTTGGGGGTGCCAAGTCACGAGCGAGAAGAGCTTGTGCTCCCGCGGGATGCAGGGGAGCATGGCCGGGAAAGTTCACGTGGTGGTGCTGGAAGCTGACCCTGTGGGTTTTGTTCCAGCTCGGGTGTCATGAAGCAAACAACAGAGAGCAAAAACCTCCAGATTTTTCTGGAAAGCCTCCAGCCGTCTCTCTTTAAACATAACACGCCCTGTTTTCTCTTTGGTGGCTCTTGTTTGCTGAATTACAGGCTTGGCTTTCTAAAGGTGTGCCAGGAACGTAGGGACCGGTAACGGGACCAGTCTGATAGAGCAGGAACAGATGGATAAGCATGACAGATCCGGGTCCCTCTGGTAAAGTTGGTACGCTTAGCGTTTGCCCCACCAAACTGCTGTGTTGCCTGCTCCCGTGAGATGGGATTCAGCTCTGGGCTTGGAGGAGATGCTAAAGTGCCTGGGAATGGGTGAACTCAGCGAAAGGGCCCTATGGGGCTCACCAGGAAGAGCAGAGAAGGGAGGGATGCCTAGCCCTTTGGTGGACCCAAAGCTCTAGCTGCTCGCGTGAGCAGGAGGCATGGCACAGCGAGCATGCAGGAGATGCTTCATCAAAAAGTCCCTTGGGAATTGCTTTATCTGACAGATATATGCGCACACACATAGATCTCCTGCAAGTGCTGTAGCGTCAGGTTGGACTCAAAACATAACAGCCTTTGCAGACGCAGTAATCTGCCTCTGTGATTCATTTATCTCATGACTCGGTGCTAGCATCCGAGCTACAGCATTTTCAGGTCTAAGGAAGAACCACCCTATAAATAAAAGAATAATTTGCATTGAAGTAGCTAATTGGCATCTCAAGACTTGAATATTTCCACTTACAATCACATCTTGTGTTAAAGCGGATTATGTGGGGTCGCTAATGCCACTGTCTGCCTTCCTCCTTTCTTTGTTCTTTCTGTAATGGGCAGAAAAGCACTGCAATCAGAGGGGTGGTCTCTGCCAATTACTTGCTAAATTGAACTGTATTCTTGAAATGAACTTTAAAAGTCAGCTGAACTGCTCTCCTAGCATTGCAAAATTGAAAATTATATCAAATTTCAAATCACAGGTGAAGAAAGCAAGCTGGCTTGTTCTGGGGAACAGAACTCTGGCTGCTATATGCTGTAAGCATTAATGATCCCTGTCAGACTTTCTGGAATCACAATACCTTCCTGGAGGGGAGGATGCTTTATTTTTGATGTAGAATATTTTGCATTGGGCTGTAGTGCTGTCTCGACACGTTTGTATGATATTTAATTCTTCAATAATTCTCTTGCAAGAAGGAGCGCAGAAAGCCTGTTACAGATACTGTCAGCCACAGAAACACCTGGAAAGAAGATCCTCTTTTCTGCTACCCAGGTAAAGAGAGGCGGATGATCTTTTCTTTACTTGAAACAAGATATTATTTTTCCCGAAAAATGTAAGTCCCCTTTGAGTAAAGCAGTCTGCAGATTCCTGAAAAGGAAAGAAAAAAACCCCTTAGAAGCTAAAGAGAAGGAATTTTCAGAAGAGAGTACAGTTCATTTCATTTTGAGATGCTTCGATCTTCAGCTTGTACTGCAATTTTATAGAAGAGCTTTAAAAACAACTTCAAGATCTGTATAAAAATTTGTGTTGTGTGAAATGAAGGGTTTGGGTTTTTTTTCAATTGGAGAGACTTTGTTTACATTTTGATTCATATAAGCGTTGGAGAAAATGTAACATGGATCAGCTATAAGCAAATCTGTCCTTAAATGGCCCTAGCCACTACCTTCTGTTTTCCCCGGACTCGGGTAACCACGAAGCTAATGAGGCTGGTGAAGAAAGAAAACTTTCCGAGCCAGCCCAAAGGCAGTGACCCGTGACAGGGAGGGGAAGGGAGAGCTTTGCCCACCGTGGCTGGGAGCGACTCGTGTTCCTCAGGAGCGCTGCCCGCCTGCACCGCACCCAAGGGTGAGGTTCCCCAACCAGGACCCCGGGCTTGTCCCGAGGTAGCCCAGCTCCCACGGGCTTCAGCGGGAATGGCGTGGGGCACGCAAGAGATGGGAGAGTTGGGCCCTACCTGTTTACACAAGGTGTGTGAACACTCAGTGAAGTGCATTAATGGGTTTCAAGGAGGCACACCGGCATATTCCTAGGGTACCCCCTGTGAAGAGAGTGCTGCATCAGATGTTTTCACAGAGACTTCCGACATTTCCCCCTTCAGCTCTGCTCTTTCTTGGGTCAGGGAAGGTGGACCTGTCACAGCCGTGTCCCCATGCCATGTCAGTCGTCTACTGCCTGCTGCTCGCCGCGGCACGAGGAGGAGGTGAGCTGTCCTGGGCAGGGACTGACACTTAGCAGAGGTGGTGGTTGCATGCATTTGTCATGCGCTGAAACATGAATAGACCTGTGGGATAATTTGGCTCCACATAAATATTTGTCAACGAAGTCAGCAGAGCTGCAGTAAGTTACCCCAGTACACAATGTGTCTGTTTATAAGGAAACGCCAAGTCCAGTGGTTTCAACATTTTCTTAGATTTGCCAAGGCATAGCAACTTTGGAAGGCGAGCTGTTTTAATGTAGGTGCCTAGTGTTAGGCAGCCAAATTATTTTGCAGGTCCAAAGGTAATAATGTTTTTAGGAGACTAGCATCCCTAGCTATAGTTTCTTTTACTAGAAACCTGCGTAAGTAGTGGAAGCACTGATTAGCTGGGGCTGGTGCCTTCCTGGTGAGAAACTCAAGCTGCAGACCCATCTCCTGCTGCCCAAGTGGCAGAACAGGTCCCCCCGCGCCTCATTCCTAACCTGTGAATGTCAAGCAGGGCCTTGCTTGCTCACTTTCCATCTTCTTTTTCCTGGCTGTAGCAACAGCTTAACAAAAGCACCTGCTGTTCTGTACATCCCAATAGCCTTTTTATAAAGTGTGTATATATACACACACTACAATTCCTGTGCTCACCCACCCAGAATTGATAAAGCAATGCATTCCCTGTTCCTTGGCTTTTGAAAGACGTAAAGTAAAAGAGCAAGCTATAAATCCAGCTTTGTACGCATAGGATATGCAGGAGGACAAATAATCGTGTCTTGTCAGGCAAATAACTGTTTGAGTTATTTTTCCATCTCAACATGTAGGAAGCTGCAGCTACTGAAATGTATGGCTCAGTAGGTGAAATATGCATCTAACCTAGAAATATAGTGCATCTATTTTCAGGTGCCACAAAACACATGTTCATCAAGAAGACTATTAAAAAATTCATTTCCTAAGGACATCAGCATTAGACTATTGAGGAGATCGAGTACTGGATAACGAATTGCACAGGCAGAAACCTGCGTGTTATAAAAGGTGAGCTACAAGGCAAAGTAATTTCCCTAGGAAAAAGGCAAATGTCCTAACAGTCTTGGTGTAGGATAACTAAATTTTAATCTATCTTCACAGTTTGATATGCAAGGTATGTATTTTTAAAAGGTCACATCCTTTATATATTTATAAAACAGTCTGCCGCTGCTGCTTTGGGCTGCTTCTTTGGAAAGGTGATGTAGCACAGGAGATAATTTTTAAAAATACTCACAATCCAAAGATGAAGTCCCACTTTTTTTTTCCATTCTGGGTATTTTAGCTGTAGGAGCTGGTCAGCAAGAACTTTATCAGCAGTGAAATAGACTCAGCATTTATAATGAAGATGATTAAGCCAGGCTTACTGAGTCATGCACTGAGCTGAGCCAGGAGGATGGTAAATGGAAGAAAAGGAAATTACACAACCTGATTAACAAATGAGTTAGCCAAGAAAGTAACCGCCGAGGTGTCAGCTCAAAGATAGAAGGCTCCCCAAAGCCTAAGGTTGCCCAGGGGAACCGGGCTCCTGCTGATCTGCAGGCAGTCGCCAGTCCGGTTTCCCCCCAGACAACTCCATCGGTCTGCGGCATGGCCAGGCTGCCAGTTACCATTTATCTTCTCTGCGGCAGGCGGCGGTAGCCAAGTGAGAGGCATGGGAGGCCTCCCAGCCTCATCTGTCACCTGGCTTTGGAGAGCACTTCGGTGAGCATCCAGTATTAAGTTAAACATGCAAATGTTGCCTTTAGCAGGGTTAATGAAATAAAGCTGATCTGATTTTCTGGCAGTCTACTCATAGATCGGAGGGATGGGACAGGAAAAGGTGTTTGAGTATAGTATTGATTATATGGATTGCACTTCAGAATTTTCTTGGAAGGTTGTTGTCAAAATATTGATCCTCAGAGACTCGGTCTGCCTGCCACAGTTTATCTTAGCATATTTTTAATGTCCAAACTGCTTAACATCCCCTCCGTTCTCATCTGTGCTGGAACAGAGTTTTGTATTTTCAGAGTTGATACTTCAGCCTGTTTGGAAGGCAGGCGGGGAGGGCTAAGGGGGATCTGTAAATAGCATCTGAGTTTGGAGCCAAGAGATTTGGAGTCTGATGTGGCCATCTATGCGTGCGGCAGCGATCGGCTCCACAGAGGGCGTGTTGAGCTAACCTTAAAGGAACTTCATAGCCAAAACAACGCCGAAGAAAATTAGACTTGCTCTGTGGCTCCCCATACAAAATGTTTTTTTAACTACATGTTAAACTATATGTTTTAGCTATACGTTTGTCGGTGTGTCTCAAAGTATTTACACTGACGTCCTTCATTTTCCCTCCCACTAGGGAGGGGGAGATGGGGCTGCAAAGGTGGCATTGGACATTGGTCTGTCTGCAGTGGAGGCTGAGCTGCTGATTCCTGCCCCCCACGCCTCCTCTGGGCCGGGGATGACCTCCAGCTTGAATACGGCCTCGTTATGTGGGGTACCACAAAATTCACAGGCATAGAAACACATAGCGCTGTACAGTACAGATTTATGTGAAGTTGTTAGATTCACCTGCATTGTGTCAGATATAAATAAAACTGATGTAAAAGGTGTTGCCAAATTTGGAAGCAGCCAGTAGCTTTGAACTCTTGCGTAGGATCAGCAAAGTGCAATGTGCTGACTCTAACAAGTAAGAAACACATTATAAAGTTTAAGGATTTGATAAATTTCCTTTCAATTTTTTTTTTAATTGTTCATAGTTGTGGCATTTTCAACGGTAATTTTTTTCTAGAATAAAAATATCCATGAGCTCTTTCCAGCAGTTAAAGATCCTTTGAGAGAAAGAACTCCTTTGTTGCGAGGGGGAGGCTCAGGCGTGCAGAAGACAGAACCTCGTGGCACCAAAGTGGCCACTGTGCCCCAGCCATCCCTAAAGGTTTGTGTGACTGTGGTGGCAGCAGCTTCAGACCATGCACTCTGGTGAGGAGAGGGCTGGGAGGGGCTGGCGTTTTTTAAATAGAAATTAGAAAGCCAAAAATACATGTAAACAAAGTTCAATCTGACTATTGCTTTAGGAAAGCAAAGTCCAGGGCCATGGGTGAGACCGAAGGACTTGAGGGTTTGTACGGTAACAACATTTCTAAATTAATGGGTGGAATATGATGGCAGTTGTAGACTTACATACAGAATAAATATTTTTTTTTTCCTTAATCTCCTTCAGTGTGCTAGTCACTAGTGCAAAGTTTCTACCTTGTTGCACTCGTGTTCATAAGAAAAAAATCAATTGATTGTATGTTGGATCCACATAAATTTAACCTTGCGGAAAACAGTTTTCCTGTCAGATTACATTTGCATCCCAAAACTTACTTGCGGGGATTTAACACATCTCCCCTTCTTACGCCACATGAATGACAAGCAAGGAATGTTGGATTTATCTTTATTTTTATCTTTTTTGTGTCTGTACATAGTGTTCCTGGCCTGGCTCTTACATACTTAATAGGAGAGTACAAGTACTGGTAGTGTCTAAGTGGTTTGTTGCTCTGCTATGACATTTATTCGCAGGTGGCAAAACCCATAGCCATGGTGGAAAATGTGTTCCTTGCAGAAATTGTATGTTGCATCTCATCCAAACAGTCTGACACCTTCTTTTAGGTCAAAGAGGAGAGAGAAAAGTGGGGATGGGAGGTTTCTTTTTGCATTTAAGGGCAACAGATTTACAATGTGAATCTAAATGGAATCTAAAATTTGAGCTGTAAAAAACACCCACTTAAAGGAAATATGGTTTTGGAAAGAGTTTTAATAGAGAATAAAGAATGACCATGTGTTTCACCTGGAGATCTCAACAGCCAGGCAGCGTGTGCCTCCTTTTCTGTGTGTTGTCATGAGCTTAGGGCAAGAGGAAAATAACCCAAACAGGCTTTACCAAGGTGACCTTGAGCAAAGTTCTGGTACGGATGGATCCCACCATCTCCAGTGGATGAGATTCCCTGGTGGTGGTGACTGCAGTAAGCAAAGTAGTAGGAGAACTGCCCTGATGCAGGTCGCCCTCTCGACAAATACCTGGTCAAATTTGCATAAATGCTCAGTTCTCATTTAAGCATTTAAATGGAGTGGTACAAAATGTACCCCATAGCTACACCAGAGGAGATTTGCTCTGACTTAAGCACGAAGCCAAACAAATCCGGTGGAGGCAGATTTGGTGACATAATTAGGGAGCCACAAAGGTGGTATAAAGCTCATTATTTCCTTCAGAGCCTGTCCTGGATCCTGCCCATCCGACCCAGAGAACTTGGCTGCTTGGTGGCACTCCCACTGAGTCACCCCGCGAGAGGCTGGCTTTTCTGCCGGGATAAAGCCAGGGGCTCTATTTTTAGGCAGATGCCGGGAAGGTTTTTGGGAAGCATAGCACAGAGCAGCAATTGTAGGAGCTGGCAAGTTGCCAAACAACCATTTTCTAGCTCTCGTCCCCCCAGTGGTAAGGGCCTGTGTGGCTCATTGCCTGCAGGTTTTTGTCTTAGCAGAGGAAGGCAGAGCTCTCTGTGTTGGACCGCTAGATCTGCTGGATGGTGGTGGTAAATTTAAAATAATTGTACTATAGTTATTCACCAGTGTACATTACATTTGGAATCAGAGGTCGCTTTTCTTTCTTTACAAGGGGAAAGCATTGTAAGTGAACCTGTAATTTTGAGTACGCTAATTCCAAGACATTTGCAGATACCGAGTGGTTTCCTGGAATAACAGCCTCTCTCAAGAGAAACGTCAAATGCATTTAATCAGCCACATTTAGAGCTCTGCAACATCTGCAAATGAATTATTAACGATCTCAAATGTTTTTGAATGATCCAAAAGTCAGGAATAACGTCGCTCTTCAGATAGTCAGCTCTGATTTGGGGCTTCTCCTTTCCACTTTATGCACGAGAGGCTCTGCACCTGCCTGCTGCTGCTAACTGGAGTTCCTTGCAGCTCAGATAAACCTCTCCAGAGGCACTTGGGTGGCTGAACAAATGCAAAGTGCAGCTGGCATCCAGCTGTGTCTGTATAGATTTATGCATCGTGTAGTAAATAGCTGCTGACCGGTGTTGTGCATCTTGGGGGAGGTAAGGGGTGCTCCAGGGACCGCAGTTCCCACCTGGCAGTCATCACTGCACGTGACTGTTGTCCACCGAAGTCCTCCGCTCCCGCAGTGCTACGTTTGACCTGAAGTGATGGAACACGAGTCTGGGTAAGGTTTGCCGGGAGAAGCAGGTTTGAGTCACGAGTCTTCTCGTTAGCTAGCAACAGCAAGAGTGGCAGAATAAAGCTGTGAAGCAAAGCACGGCTGAGGACGCTGAGGTTCCGACTTTGGCTTGCCCTTTGCCATGGCAAGAAAATTATGGATGGCTCACGTCGTTTCACCTGCAAAACAAGGTATCTTGTAAAGTGCTTTGAGAAATACTATCAACTGTCATATTATATGCAACTCAAACCCCTTCCACTGCAATGTGGAAATACCCTTTTAGAAAAAAATAATGGCAACGATATCATTTCTTCAGATGAGGTAATGTGGTTACATTAATTTTTGAATCAACAAATGTTCTCATTTAAGAGCCCCCGCTGACAAATAATGGAATCATCAACATGCAGATGTAAACAAAACACTTTCAGTACCATGTGAATGAATGCAAAACCAAAAAGGTATTAACTCTTCTGGATACCAATACAAAGAATTCTGGTATATGTTCAAAGAACTCCTCCCTCAGGTCTTGAGGAAGGTGTTCAGCAGCTTGTTATATGTAGACCAAACGCAGAATTTCTGTTCAGTCTGCTTGTTGGGGAGGACCTTAAAAATGAGGACACAAAGACGCTTACCGCAGGTTTTAAGAGGAAGATGTGAGCAGAATCATTTTTCTTTGCTGGACAAGAGCCACTGATAAACAGAGAGTACAAACCAGCTGCATCTGGGATGCTGTCAAATCGTAGCACAAAAAAGGAATTAAAAATCTACCCCTTACTTTGCCTGAGTAAAAATTGCAGGGTGGTCCCTTTATTTTGTATATAATTATAATAATAAGCTTGGTAGTGTATCTGTTATGGATTATGTATTCTGTGTGCATTATTAACAATATGACTGTTTGTCCCACTACACTCATAAGGAAAACATAAAACACAGACAAATGAAAGCAGAAGCAGCTCTGGCTATTAAGAACAATTAAGCACTACACAGCCTGTCAGCAGGGGGCCGCTCTGGAGTGGTTTAATGGAGCAGATCTCATGGTATGATGTACATTTTGATAATGTTGTCTTGCATATTCAGGTATAACTATCTGCTCTTCTGCAGGAGCTTTGATTACATAGCAAGAAACAGCTATAGCTAGCAAGATGGTGCTGCCTGTTTAATATCTGCTCATTTCATTTCAAAATGGAGTTGGAGATTCATTTGTTAGAAATAAAGTACTTCGCAGGGAGATTAGCTATCTATTTTCTGTGGCTAGAAGAGGAAAGGATATTGATGTCACCTTTAGCTTGAAATCAGCTTAAAACTTCCACGTAGTTCTGTTATACAATGTGCAGTTCTGTTGTTTCAAGCTCGATATCCCTTTTCTTGTTTATGAAAATGAATCACAAACAATAAAATCCCTTATGGCTTGCACACCCCTTAAGTGAGATGGTCTTCTAAAAAGCAATGTACTTACTCATACCAAGGTTTGGATCTTCCAAAGCTTAGTTTCTTCTTCTACACAGTCTCTGAAAGAATCTGTCCTCTTACATATATTTCTGGTTCCTTAGATCTGAAATCATTCTTGTATCCAAAATTTTCACTGAGCTGTCCTTCAACAAGATCCCAGAGGCAGTGTTTATGCCAAACAACTCCCCGGGGCTTTGGTCAGCTCGGGAGCCCAGGTAGCCCAGGGGAAGGGAGTGCTATAGGAGGTGAATGAAACTAAGGAACTTAAAACTACCACCAGTCATGCTTGACCATGTTTCTTTTGTGCGGCATCTTTTCTAGGTCCTCTGCACACTTTGTAAATTGGGTATATTATTGCCTGGTAGTATATTCAAGGAATAATGGCTTAATTGGGGACCTGTGAACTGCCGTCCCTTTGCTAGAATCATTATTTCAAAAGAAATGAGATGAACTTAAGAGGTAGGAGTAATAATAGCACCCTAAATTAACATATATGTTGTAAAATGTCATCGTTTTGACACAGCCAGCCTCTTACATTGACTTTAAAAAAACCAAAACCCCTCAAACCGTAAACCCTACAACCTGATGGTTTTGTTTTTCACTTGAAGAATATATCGAGTACCCTCTGCACCCAGTCCCTTAGGAAGGCTCTCAGGTCTGGGGACCTTCGGGGGTGTTAGGGAAACTGTGGTGCTGCAAGGATCGGCACAAGGGAAAGAGGAGCATCCAGCCCGCTCCCAGTGTGGGGCTGGCTGGACTGTGGCAGAGGCCATCCGAGCGCAATTTTAGGACAAAGCAGAAGCGAAGGTTGGAACTTCAAAGCGTGTTCATCTTCATTTCCTCGGCACTGTGAAATGCGCTCCTGGGATGTGGAATGGCTGCCTCCCGGCTGCCATAGCAATGTGTTGCTCAGCCCTGCATGGCAGGGGCGAGGGGGATGCTCCTCCGAGCCTGTGGCTCGCAGCCGCTGGGGAGGGGGAATGGAAAATCTCCTTTTTAAAGCAGCATCGTATGTCACCGTTGAAGGAAAGAAAGGCAGCAAAAGGAAAAAAAAAGATTACTGTTGTCTTCACTGAGCTTTGCCCAAGCCCTTATAAAGATATTTTTAATTATTTGGTCTGGTATCACAATGGTGTTTGTTGAGTGTGTTTGCAACTGCCTCCATCGAAGCTGTGAGTGCCCGAGGCCCCGCACGGCAGCCCCACGCTGCGGCGCACAGGTTGTGGCCACGTCCAGGATACGAGAGCCTCATGCCTGGGAGGCTGCAGGAGCACGAGTCCTTCTGCGTGGTCCTTCCCCCAGCACAACCCCAACATCACAGAGCCCTGGGTCCATCATGGAGCTCAGCCAGGGAATGGCAGGCTGCTCCCAAGGGGCCGTTGTCCCTGGACGGCAGCAGAGCCTGTGCAGCCAGCCTTTCCAAAACAACTCTTCTTCTGGGAGAGATGTTTTGCAGGGATAAACAAACCACTCCTCACCTGATGTGTGAGGAGAAGACCTGAAGTGGTGGGAAGACACCCTAGCTACAGCCAGGAGAGCCAGAGGCGTGCACAGCCAAGGCTGTGACCCCGGCTGCAGGAGCCTTTCCCAGCATCTCTCCCCTGTGACACAACGCCTACGTCCAGCCGGACACATGGCTTTGTGCTTCTCTGGCTGCCCATTACCTCTTTTTATGAAAATGTTTATTAATTTAATATTTAATAATTAATTCTTTTTTCCCATAAGAAAAGAAATTTAAAAAAAAGAGGCATTTAACTACAACCTTGGTAAGACCAAAGTGTCTAACAAGTTGGCTACAGAGTTAGGCTTTGGTACTCCGAGTGTGCATGTGTGTGCCTGTGCGTGTGTGAATAAGGGCAATAAAGTCTCCTGTTAAAATGTGTCCTTGGAAGGCAAATACAAAATTTTGAAACTTGCTCACTGAAAACAGCAAATATTCATTTAATTCTTAGTACTCTTGTTTTTATTACTTTTCTGCAATATTATTTATTGCATATTTAAGTATCAAGTGTTACTGATTTCACCAAAAGAGAATTTTCTGGACTGAGAGGATTGCAGGAGCAGTATTAGGATCAAGGAGAATAATAGTATTAAGAATCAAGGTGATAAAAATTATTATTTTTTAAAAGCACGATTTTGTTTTGAATAAAATACAGTGATTCCAAGCTACCAATGTTACAAGAAAGTGCATCGCAAATGGCAATAGGTTTGTCCTTCCCTAGAGTACGGAAGTGAATTTAACTGTGGTATTTTTTTCAATTCCATGTTTAATGTTTCGACTCCTCATCCAAGTAACAGGAAACTGAAGGATTTTGCTGTGGCCCAAAGCAAGAGCTCTGACTGAACTCCTGTCATCTGTGATTGCTCAGGGTAATGGCGACACTGAAGACAAAGTCTTATTTCTGCAGCCTTTGTACTTTGCTTCGTTAGACATTGCCTCACCGAAAATCTTCCCCACCCCACTTAGCAGAGATGAGTTGCTGAAGAATACCACAGGGAAAACCACTTTTAAACTATAATCCTGGAAAAGCTTATGCCTGAGCTGTCCTAGTGACAGCCACGTCTGACTCACAGAGTTACACAAGCACATTTTGTTCTGTAAAAGAGCTGTAGCTTTTCCAGAACATCCACTGCAGGTCTTAACAGGAGCTCAAGAGACATTTCAAGTGTCCAGGCCATGTAGTGAATAATAAAGGTTCTGTGTACATACTGATACACGTAACGGCCATTTCATGAAATGAGAAATAATATTTTTATTAGACAAAAATGCGATGGTACCTACAGGGCGAGTTCTTTGCTTGCCTTGCCTTGGAGCCTGTCTCTTTCTTCATGGTAGCCGTCATGACAGATGGCAAGGAACCCACCTGCTTCCCCTCTGCTTCATCAGAGCTTCCGCTACTCACATACAAAGGTTCCTTTTTTTAGTGCTTCACCACAGACTGCCTTAGCTAGACAGATCATTTATCTTCCTCCCACTGCCAAGAGATACACACTCATTAATTGAGGGGGGGGGGAGGGTGGATGGGACACACCCAATTTTCAAAAAAGGTAATGGAGTTACTGCCCTGGTTGACTTCAGCAAGCTCTTCAGGTACGCAGTGCCCTTAAAGATAATGCCAGCTGGTGTTCTGACACCCCAGAAAAAAACGGAAGTATAAGCTACCAACTTATTCTACAGTAAAATAATAGACTTCAGAAGCAGAAGTAAAACATATATGTTTCTGTTTCAAATTACTATGACTTTATCAGCTGCCACAAAGAAACACAGTCTCTTGTCCAGAAATAATTTATTCATCAACAATAAAACACTGAATAGAAAAAGCCTTTTAAATAAAACTATATATATAATGCTTTATTTTTTTTTTATTTGATACTCCACAAAAAACACTACAGACAGTAACAAAATAATCAAATTAATCTTAAAAATTTCAAATTATAATTGTCACTCTTCATTTATCAAGTTGTATTAACAATGCAAAGGTCATTTGTTTACATATTATAGTTTTACTTGATTTCATTAAATTGTTTCTTAAAACACTCGAAGCAATTTGTTGTTTGCCCCATAATTTATAACATATATAAGTATATCAATAAACAATGTAACAGCTCTGAGAAAGATATGCAGACTGTTCAATGGTAAGTAGTCTACCGTAGGTTGTTTAGTGGGAGAGCGGGAAGAAATCACAACTGAATTGGGATAGAAGTCAACACATTGAAGAGAAATAATATTTGGGGAACAATCACATATTTTCCATTGCCCGTTTAGTAATGTGATCCCTTTCAAGCTCTGATTTCTCCTGTTTTAGATACTCTAGCACCTTTGCTAGCATATCCTCATCCAGATACTGCCTGTTTTGCGTGTCATCAGTTTCCCCGGCCATGGAAAGCCTTTTGCTGAGCGAAGCCAGCTTGGCGGCCTGCTGTGGTCCCAGCTGGCTTAAGTGCTCCCTGATGGCCTGCTCCAGACGGTCATCTTCCTGCAAGTCGCTTTCAGAAGCTGGAACTGGCACTCGTTTCATCTGGTTCGTGTTGATAACTTCAGGATATTTTGCCAACACCTTTGCCAAGTAATCGGCCAGCTCTTCATCGTTCTCGTTCAGTTTCTCGTACTCCATTTGTCGCCTTTCCAAATCGTTCATCCAGGCAGCTTTAGGAAACAGGTGTCCTTTCAACCTTCTGGGAATGTAAGACAGTCTTGGCAAATCATTTTCTTGATTAAGACGATTTAGTAAGTAGGAGGGACTCTGATTAGCTAAATTGTCAGTTCCCAGAAGACTGACAATATCTTCAATATTGAGGTCTTCAGGTAGATTTTCTGGAATAACATTAAGAGGCTGCTTCATGTACCCATTTTTAGAATTTATGTTGTTTTTAAATATATCACTCTGTCCTAGATTAGTTTCAGCGATCTCATTGAGGTCTTCTGGGAATTCTGCTTCCTGCTCAGCTTCCAACCTTTCACTCTGAAGCTGCTTTTTTTCTCCAGCTTTCAACATGTCTATTAAATCCTCAGGAGGAATTTGTAAATTCCTTGAGATTTCTATCAGCTGAGCTACAGATTGAGGATCGAGTTGCTTATCTAAAAATGTGGGTGCTCTTTTTTCCTCAAGTTCTCCTCCAGTCCTTAATTTCCTATTTGCAGCACCGCCCATCAGCCTCTTCAGGTAATAATTCATCAGCTTTGAAACATCCTCTGACATTTGATCTTTATTGTCTCTCCTTATTTCATCCTCAAGGAAGCCGAGTTTCCCTGATCTTTTCATTTCGTCATCAATCTCCTCTTCATGTTTATCGATTTCCTCTTTGCTATCTTTTATCTCTTCCTGGGTTTGACTTTCCACTTTTTCCTCTATGGGATTCCAATCTTCCCCTCCAACCACATCTTCATAGGCAATGTTATTCACTTTATATACATCATCTTCATCATCTGCGTACAATTTCTGGTCCTCATCCAGCCTTTCTTTCTTGTGGTTGCTAGGTCCTGCCATCTTCCCCAGCTCCTGAAACACAGACTCCAACGTAGCAAGGCTTTGGGGTGTGTATTGCTCTTCCACTATTTCATTAGTACGCTTGAAAGGACTGTCTCTTGAACTGTCTTCATAGTGCCCAAGTGGCATTTTGAGATATTTTTGCCACCTCTCAGGCCACTTGTAAGCCTCATAATCATCAGTTACTCCAGCTGGAAAGTTGCTATCTGAACTCAGACCATAAGGTTTATTCTCCTTCAGGCCAACTTTTGACTCTTTCTCAGCTTGCCGCAAGGCTTCCAACATTACCTTAACCCATTGGGACTCATCTTCAGTCAAAGAATCCCTTACGTTATCTGGTAGGTTAACCTGATCTTTGCTTTCTTTCTGTTGCAGGAGATACGGGACACTTTGGTAAAAGTTGTAATCAGGGCTGCTTTCTCCCTTGCTAGTTTGCTTGCGAAGATCTTCTATGTATTCCAAAGCTTTGATCATATCGGGATTTGGGAATCGTTGTAAGTTTTTCATTACATAGTCTGGATCTTTCTGAAGCAGCTGATGCTGCTGGAAGGAAGCTGCATCAGCCCAACAGATTAGGACAAAGAAGAAGGTGAGAGCACAGGCTGCTTCAAGCTGGAAGCTTTTAGTTTCTGCCATATTTAAAATATTTCCTTGAAACAAAGAAGAAGAAGAAAAAAGAAGCAGTTAACATATGGAGACAGACTTAGCAAACTAAGAAGCAAAGCAGAGATTGTTATTTTAAACTGGAACTCATCATGAAGAATAGCACCAGTACTACACATGTTTTTATTAATTATGGAAACCTAATATAACTCATACACGGAAGCCATGCATTTTAGTGGAAATGTGGGATTTTCTGAACCTTTCCCATGATTCCTCAGTTTACTGGAAACTCTTGGTTTCCTATGCTAGAAATTTCTTATCTCTATGCTCAATGTATTTTATGAACATCAGTTTTCCAATGGCAGCACCAAAGTATAAAGTACAAATCCTATACAGCTCATGAACTGCCCACAGAGGAATCTAGATGTCATTTTGATTACGAAAATTAAGGCTTCAAATGGTAAAATCAGTATATCCATATATTTAAGTGTCACTCAAAATATTAATATTAAAACTGCATACAGAATTATTTTGTGAGATTGTTCCATAGGGTATCTAACTTCATGCCAGGGTAATACCACTGAAGAGTGCTAGACTGCAATAAAATCAATGTAATGAAGTGGAGAACATGGCATATAAATGACTTGCAGGTTTATTTCTGTCATTACGATTAGTGTTATTACTTCCTTTTTTGCTGTTTCATTAAAAAAGTGTTATTTATATTACAGTTGAATTTCAGTTAAAAGACTCTATGTGTGAACCATTTTCCTATGGGCAATGATCCCCTATATGAAGGACAAACTACAACAGGTACCATATCATTTTGCTGAAGCCTTTAAAGCCCATCTCAGAAATGAGCTCGAGTAGGTAGGTTCTGAGTGGTGGTTTCATTCATTCATTCATTCATTCATTCACTGCAGCAGAAATTGAATCAGGACCCAGGACAGGCAGAAACGTGACCATTGGCAAAAGTGAGCTAAATTCAGTTAGAATAGATCTGTAGAAGCCCATGTCTAGTCAGTCTGCCCAGCTTACGCCAGCCAACAATAAACCCTGGAACAGAAGTGGGAAAAATATGCAGCTGGCTGAATTAACAAGATTACCCACTGCTGCATATGAGGATACAGCTGCACAAGCCCAGCCCTGCGGGGAGCTGAGCACCCTCCACCCAGTGGAGGGAAAAATTGCCGTCAGTTATTTCCTAGGAGATGCTCNGCTCTTCATCGTTCTCGTTCAGTTTCTCGTACTCCATTTGTCGCCTTTCCAAATCGTTCATCCAGGCAGCTTTAGGAAACAGGTGTCCTTTCAACCTTCTGGGAATGTAAGACAGTCTTGGCAAATCATTTTCTTGATTAAGACGATTTAGTAAGTAGGAGGGACTCTGATTAGCTAAATTGTCAGTTCCCAGAAGACTGACAATATCTTCAATATTGAGGTCTTCAGGTAGATTTTCTGGAATAACATTAAGAGGCTGCTTCATGTACCCATTTTTAGAATTTATGTTGTTTTTAAATATATCACTCTGTCCTAGATTAGTTTCAGCGATCTCATTGAGGTCTTCTGGGAATTCTGCTTCCTGCTCAGCTTCCAACCTTTCACTCTGAAGCTGCTTTTTTTCTCCAGCTTTCAACATGTCTATTAAATCCTCAGGAGGAATTTGTAAATTCCTTGAGATTTCTATCAGCTGAGCTACAGATTGAGGATCGAGTTGCTTATCTAAAAATGTGGGTGCTCTTTTTTCCTCAAGTTCTCCTCCAGTCCTTAATTTCCTATTTGCAGCACCGCCCATCAGCCTCTTCAGGTAATAATTCATCAGCTTTGAAACATCCTCTGACATTTGATCTTTATTGTCTCTCCTTATTTCATCCTCAAGGAAGCCGAGTTTCCCTGATCTTTTCATTTCGTCATCAATCTCCTCTTCATGTTTATCGATTTCCTCTTTGCTATCTTTTATCTCTTCCTGGGTTTGACTTTCCACTTTTTCCTCTATGGGATTCCAATCTTCCCCTCCAACCACATCTTCATAGGCAATGTTATTCACTTTATATACATCATCTTCATCATCTGCGTACAATTTCTGGTCCTCATCCAGCCTTTCTTTCTTGTGGTTGCTAGGTCCTGCCATCTTCCCCAGCTCCTGAAACACAGACTCCAACGTAGCAAGGCTTTGGGGTGTGTATTGCTCTTCCACTATTTCATTAGTACGCTTGAAAGGACTGTCTCTTGAACTGTCTTCATAGTGCCCAAGTGGCATTTTGAGATATTTTTGCCACCTCTCAGGCCACTTGTAAGCCTCATAATCATCAGTTACTCCAGCTGGAAAGTTGCTATCTGAACTCAGACCATAAGGTTTATTCTCCTTCAGGCCAACTTTTGACTCTTTCTCAGCTTGCCGCAAGGCTTCCAACATTACCTTAACCCATTGGGACTCATCTTCAGTCAAAGAATCCCTTACGTTATCTGGTAGGTTAACCTGATCTTTGCTTTCTTTCTGTTGCAGGAGATACGGGACACTTTGGTAAAAGTTGTAATCAGGGCTGCTTTCTCCCTTGCTAGTTTGCTTGCGAAGATCTTCTATGTATTCCAAAGCTTTGATCATATCGGGATTTGGGAATCGTTGTAAGTTTTTCATTACATAGTCTGGATCTTTCTGAAGCAGCTGATGCTGCTGGAAGGAAGCTGCATCAGCCCAACAGATTAGGACAAAGAAGAAGGTGAGAGCACAGGCTGCTTCAAGCTGGAAGCTTTTAGTTTCTGCCATATTTAAAATATTTCCTTGAAACAAAGAAGAAGAAGAAAAAAGAAGCAGTTAACATATGGAGACAGACTTAGCAAACTAAGAAGCAAAGCAGAGATTGTTATTTTAAACTGGAACTCATCATGAAGAATAGCACCAGTACTACACATGTTTTTATTAATTATGGAAACCTAATATAACTCATACACGGAAGCCATGCATTTTAGTGGAAATGTGGGATTTTCTGAACCTTTCCCATGATTCCTCAGTTTACTGGAAACTCTTGGTTTCCTATGCTAGAAATTTCTTATCTCTATGCTCAATGTATTTTATGAACATCAGTTTTCCAATGGCAGCACCAAAGTATAAAGTACAAATCCTATACAGCTCATGAACTGCCCACAGAGGAATCTAGATGTCATTTTGATTACGAAAATTAAGGCTTCAAATGGTAAAATCAGTATATCCATATATTTAAGTGTCACTCAAAATATTAATATTAAAACTGCATACAGAATTATTTTGTGAGATTGTTCCATAGGGTATCTAACTTCATGCCAGGGTAATACCACTGAAGAGTGCTAGACTGCAATAAAATCAATGTAATGAAGTGGAGAACATGGCATATAAATGACTTGCAGGTTTATTTCTGTCATTACGATTAGTGTTATTACTTCCTTTTTTGCTGTTTCATTAAAAAAGTGTTATTTATATTACAGTTGAATTTCAGTTAAAAGACTCTATGTGTGAACCATTTTCCTATGGGCAATGATCCCCTATATGAAGGACAAACTACAACAGGTACCATATCATTTTGCTGAAGCCTTTAAAGCCCATCTCAGAAATGAGCTCGAGTAGGTAGGTTCTGAGTGGTGGTTTCATTCATTCATTCATTCATTCATTCACTGCAGCAGAAATTGAATCAGGACCCAGGACAGGCAGAAACGTGACCATTGGCAAAAGTGAGCTAAATTCAGTTAGAATAGATCTGTAGAAGCCCATGTCTAGTCAGTCTGCCCAGCTTACGCCAGCCAACAATAAACCCTGGAACAGAAGTGGGAAAAATATGCAGCTGGCTGAATTAACAAGATTACCCACTGCTGCATATGAGGATACAGCTGCACAAGCCCAGCCCTGCGGGGAGCTGAGCACCCTCCACCCAGTGGAGGGAAAAATTGCCGTCAGTTATTTCCTAGGAGATGCTCGGGCACTGATACGCTGGGGCCGTGAGACAGATTAGACTCTCTTCTGATCCAGTTACATTAGCGAATAAAGTACAATGATGAGAAAGAAATGATAAAGATAGAAACCACTTTGATTAATTGACCTATTTTGGCTCCTCTGGTTTTTGGCTCAGTAAAAGCATCCTGTTGAGACATTGGTGATCCATGACAGACTGAAAGAGCTAGGTATACCACTATTTACCCACTGCTCTACGTAGAAAGTGAGCGTGAATATGCTCATTTCAGCTCACTTGTAGATTTTTCCGCTCAGTTTTTGTTCCTAACATAAAATGGCTTAACTAAATAATTAAAGCAGTGCCAGTTCAGAGAGCTGCTTTTTGCCGCTCAGTATGCCTGGGCAAGCTAACAGTCATGAGAGCAAACCATTTCCCCAAGCAGTTCTGACTACACAAGCCTGGGTCCATTTGAGCATTGATTTCCCAAAGGAATCATTCAGAACAGCTGATGAGAAGGTCCCACCCTCCAGATCTGAGTTTGCCCTGAAACAAAGCCACTGCATAGCTTTGTTTTCTGTTGCAGAAAAGGCACTAATCCTATATATCTCCATTAAAAAAAAGGCACTTTGCTACCTATTGTAGTAAATAAATGAAATTAAGACTTTCTCTTTCCGGCAGAGACTGGTTCTTAACAGAGTTAGTTTGAGCAGTGCCCGAGAAACCCTGTCCTGTCCCAGGGGTGGGGAAAGGCAACTTGTTCCATAATTATCTGCCAGGCACCTCCCACTCACAGAGACCTGGAGCTCAACCTCCTTCACTGCACACAATTATGTATTGTTACAGCCTTTCTGAGAGTCGTCCGCATCCCATTAAAATCAAAATGCGCGTAGCCAGGCAAAGTTTAGTTTAGCGTTCCATGAAGATGTTACTCAACCAGATATTTCCTTTGCAGGAATAACAGGTCGTTGGCTCCTCTCTGGATATTTTAGGTGTTTTTGTCTCTAGCTCGATTTTCACGTCTAGTTTATTGGTATGTGATACTTGAAAGCCTTGTCAAATGGGTTTGGGAATGATTTCTTTTAAAAGCTTTGAGTTCAGGTCATAAAATCTTGTCATTAAATATACTGCATTATCTAGGGTAAGAGGACTCCTCCCCAGTCTTTCAGACTTTGATTCAATTTTTTTTTTTTGGAGAAACTAGACGACATTTTAGACTATCTTTAGGATCTATATTAACACATTCTCTTCTGTGCCTCTCAAAGGACAATATGCTAAAATGGCTGTTTTGTCTACAGACGGGTAATTGTGAAGCTGGCCTAGACAGGGAACGTATTTTCTCCTCGATTAGCACCTAACAAGCAGGAAAATCATCTCTGGGCCAACAAAAGTAGAAGTTCCTATTTACAAAATGAGCCAATCGAGTTCACAATTTAACATGTACAAAGGCAATGCAGACTGACAGAAGTTCCTGAGAAAACAGACAAAACAATAAATCTCCTTTCTGGGATGTTTCCATGGTAGCAGTAATTTTCTCTCTCTATCTCTCTCAGCAGTCATCTCTGATGTGTGTGTAATGTTTCCAGTGAAAATCTGCGATGAAAACTCATAAGCTTTCCCACAGTCCCTGCCCTGAGAGTCTGTGGGGGAAGCCAACAGCAGTTTTCTATAAGGAGAATAAAGAAATACATCATGTACCTTTCCTCCCATTTACTTTTGCAATAAATAACACGACTGCGGTAAATTTGCCTTTTTTTTTTTAAGCATATGTAACCCTTCATCCTGTGCAAGGGACTCAAAACATGAACAATATAAGAATGGGTTGAGGAGAAGGGAAAAACCCCAAACCCCAAGCAGTTCTGCACGAATATAATGCCTGTTTGTACACGTATACACCCGCAGCGTTAGTCAGATTGTGTTTGCATCCAAGGTAACCTCTCATCCCGTATTTTGACGCGGCTGAAGTGCCATGTCGGCGAGCCAGCACGGCTGAGCACAACCGCCAACAGAAACATTGTACTTCCCGCCTTCAGCCACGAACGACGCTGATAATACAGATATTTTTTAATATATAGGTAGCGATAGGTCTATATTTTATAGATGCAAACATCAGCTACAGCCCCATCAACTTCCTGCCGTAGCTGGTTGTTTCACCCAACCTCCGGGGTTTTTGCGGGTTGATTCCCGCCCGGGTGGCAGCCGAGCCCTCCCACGGGCGGCACGAGGGTTCTCCGGTGCCCCCCGCCCGCCCCGGCCCCGGCCGCGCTGCGGAGCCCGGCG
>VYXH01010969.1:1246586-1302900 GCA_013397275.1 Burhinus bistriatus | reverse complement strand
GAAGAGAAGAGAAGAGAAGAGAAGAGAAGAGAAGAGAAGAGAAGAGAAGAGAAGAGAAGAGAAGAGAAGAGAAGAAAAGGAAAAAAAGGGGGTAAAAAAGAAAATAAAATAGGCAGACAGGGTACAGTCAGTGCCTTCTGCTTCCCAGGTCCCACAGACCGGGGTGGTGAGGAGTGTGCTGGGGGGAGAAATATTAAGCTAAGCGTTATCTCGGTTTTGTAGGTGATGGCCAAGGCAGCAGCAGGGACACACAGCCAGGTCTGCGGGACAGGGGTGCAGCTGGGGGCACGCAGGGACGGGAGGGGAGTGTGAGCCAAATGGCGGGGAAGGCCACGTGCCGAGGCAGCCCGGCACAAAGGTCAGTGTGTGCGCCTCACGGTGCCCATGCCTTCTGCAGGAGCTGGCCTTTTAACAGCTACCATCTGGGTGGATTTATTTTATTTTTTTTAAGCCTTTGAATGAGCCACAGTAGCAGTTCTGGCTTTGTGACAGGGTAGGGACAATTCACAGCATCTGTGGCATCTTCATCAAGCGTGGGAGGCCCAGGAGCTCCAGACCAACTAGAGCATCCTGCTGTGGGCTGGTTGTTCCCAGGGAAGGGGGAAATGACACCCTCCATCGTATGCTTTAGACAGATGGAAAAACTGAAGCACGTTGTGGAAAGATAAGGCAGCAGGACCCCCCCACACCCCCCTGGCAGCTCCCTGCCCTATGGGCAGCGGTGCAGGAGGGTGCAAGCACCCCACTCCTGCAGGACTCTGCCTCCACGGGCTCCCGGCTTCCACCCCACTTCCCCGGGTACAGCCAGAGGGGCTGCCCACCTACGGCACCACCGCCAGGCACTGCTGGCCATGCCCTTGCAGTTCTGATCCACGCTCGGCGCTCCATGCGCAGAAAGGCCAGCGCTTGCACGCAGAGCTCACTAGGGTGAGTAAATACCGCCCTGCATAAATCCGAACGCATGAAATGTAACACGTTGCTTCAGCTGCTGCTCTGGGGTTTGGCTCGTTCCTTCTGCTTCCTTTCTGTTCCAGAAAGGTTGTTTTACTTTGGCTTCTAAATAAGGACTCCTTTTCACCAAAAATAAATCTTTCCTGACAATTTTGACCTTTTACAGCATAAAATGCAAAAAAACCTAGGATGAATGTACCTTCCAAACCAATAAATGTTACAAAATTAAATTGTCGTAAGAACAGCAAGGTAGAAATAATTGCAGCCATGAACACAGACAAAAGGACTATCCTTGCTGCATTTGTTGTAGTTGAGATGGAGATCTGGAAGCCTCTCGTTTCACCTCACATAGAGTTCTGAGCAAAATAGAGGACCAGGTTTTGTACTGAAACTATCAGCAGCTTGATTCAGGCCCCAGATACAGCCCAAAATGCTCACTTTCGTCACTGGGCCCAGGAAGAAAAGAGCCAAAAGAGAAGTTACATTAGGACCCGTGATCGCATCCCTGAGGAAGGGAAACAGAAAGGCATCTGCTGCAGTAAGCAGAAGGCAAAGTCCAAGTTCCCCCTGAGCAACTGGGAACTGTATTGCCAAACATCACATCCCCCTTCAGCAAGGCTCTGAATGCCCACAAAACATATAGTTGCAGACATTGTTATCGCTAGTACACCTTAGTCCATGGAGAAAATAGTCATCATGATCAAAACAAAAAAAATAACAACAAAAAACCCAAGAAAAAAAAAATGCTCAAGTTGGATTTTTAAGGAATTTTCTTGTGCCTCTGCAGGTATTTCTGACACTCTTGTTTTGTGCTTTCTGCCACCAAATGCCTAACAATTATCTAGCAAATTCCTTGCCATGAACTCATCCCGCTGCTCCCGTCCATCTATCACTGATCTTCAGCATCAGTGCCTATTTCAGACAACCCAGATTAATTGGCACATCAGCACGATTCCTTCCTCTGCTCCTTAACTGCTCACATGAGATTTACAGCGTGTGAAGTCAGGCAGACACTTGGCTTAGGTCGCTGCCGTGGCTATTTTGGGTTCAGTGGATAAAATTTACCGAAGGGTATCCACAAGTCAGCTGTCAATTTTACTCCACATCAAAAAGTGTTGCCTGGACTTTGTGCTGATGATTGATTGCATCCACACAGTCCTGTAAGGAGGGCCTTAATGAATGTACTTTTTTCCCCCCATATTGACTGTATGGCATTCTTTTCCTCAGCATGAGTCATGCAACAGAAAATTTGATCTGTGCTGTCATTAGAAGTTCCATGGCATTTTATACAAGAGTTAGATCACATCACGGCATCTCTGAATTTTAGGAAATTGCATTAGAACTAGCTCAGTATCAACTCTTTAACCAGAGGAGCTTGGTAATCTTGTTTTTCTGAGTGCATTTTGACCATGCTGCATCCTTTTGTGGATCCTGGGAACAGAGCATCAATAAACGCAGTGGTTTCTGTGAATGGCCTGCCCTGTCACATGCTCTGCCTTACACAGTTATGCATCATGAGACGCTAAAAGTTAATCAATCAGCCCTGCAACTTGCATGATAACTTAAGGGTAAGTAAAGCTTCAGACAGATTTTTTTTTAATTTCATTTCATGTAAGAAACAGAGGCAAGAGGACTCCAGCCCATCATGTTGTGGCATACCCGGCTAGAAAATCATCATCCCTAAAGTTAATGGAGAAAGAAGTCAGACAACTTGACTTCAGGTGGTAGCAAGGTCTGACATGGGGCTTGATGTCGTTGCCCTTGTGCCCAGTCCCCAGGACAGCACCAGCACTGGTGGCGTGATGATGGCGAGAACCACCACTGTCCATGGACCGTGGTCTCCCATGAAGACCTGCCTCCCACCACAGGTGCCCAGCTTGCATGAGAAGGTGAAGCAGTGCTCTTGATGGTACGACCATCCCAGCAGCAACGCACGGCCGCAGGCAGCACATTTGTCTGGCTGTTGTGCCTTTTTTCTAAACACCAAAATAGTTTGCAGTTTGTGCAGTTCACTTCAGCTCTAGCTCTCTCCTCCTCTAATTGGTGTCACCAAAGATCAGTACTGCTTAAAAATAAAGCAGGGTTGTGTCAATATTGATTATTCCCCTCCCCCCCGCCCTGTTTCCAGTGGCAACTAAAAGTAATTTACAATTCATTACAGACATGGCATTTCTTGCAGAATAAGTGCCATTGTCACATTTAAAATTCAGTCTATATCTGACTTGAATATCTGCATTTATTCTGTATGTAATGAGAAGGGGGAGGTTTTCTTTCCTCGGAAAAAGTTCATCTGCCATCACAGATATAGATTCTTTTAAATTATTTTCATTTTAAAGTACTTGAACTCTGCTTGTGTCCAACATTAGGCTTGTTATTTTGTGCTCATTTTGCATGCTTGAAAGATCAAACGTATTTGTATGCAAATATTTTTGGCCTCCCTAAATTTAGTACATAATAAATGGCTCAAATTTCAGTACCAAACTGTAAGGGGAGGGAAAAATATAACAGCGTAAGTAAAAGTAAGGGCTTTGCAGTTTGTAACCACAGTCCTTTAAAGGCATGGATGTCAAGGCAAGCGTCTGGTGGCCGTAGATCACTGGGCTTTATTCCACGCTGCAATGAGATTAAGTAGGTTCAATGCCAGCCTGACCGACACGCCTCCCTGAAAGTTTGCTGCTTGCTCCAGAGGGACGTTTCAAGAACAGATTTCACTAAGAACAAGAAGAAAAAAATACAACTCCTGACTTTTACCCAACTTTTACGTGTTTGGGATTTCATGTTGCCTGCATTTCAAAAAAAATTAAATAGAAAGGGGAGCCTTGGGGCAAGACTTGACTACTGCCTCTGAGACATGGGTGTATGTCCACCTTTGCACCATGGACATGCCAACAGCCTTGTGAGTATCACTATTTCAGCACAAGCTTCTCCTGCTACAGGTGGGGTTTCCCCTGCCCACCCTGTGCCATCCCGGACCCAGGCTCTCCCTATGTGTGCCTGAGGCTTCCTTGGCCCCTCTGCAGGAGCCCGGCCCCAGGAGGTGGCCAAGCCGGCGCCGCAGCCTCACTGAGGTCACCTCGCAGGCTCTCCCTCTATGCACACCCACCAGCCTGCCTACAGGAGCCACCCTGGCCCAGCTGCTCAACCTGCAAGCCCGACGGCTTGCGGCCAACTAAAACTGGTGGTGGTTTGTAATGGAAAACACTGCTCTGCGCCTACGGCAGCTCAGCAGCTCGGCCTTCCTGCGCCAGCATTGGGGTCACCCAAGGCTCGGCTGTGCCGTGCCCACTTGTGAGTCCTGCCCCAGGGCTTTGTCACTCCTGGAAGTGCCTCTTGTTTTCTTCAGTGACTGCAGGAGGAGCCCAGACCTGCCTCCCTGCCCAATGACCTACACTTACTACCTCGAGCTTGGGATAATTGGGATCCACCATGTAGCACAGACCCTCTGCTCACGGCAGGTGGATGGGGCTGATCAGCTCAGCCAAGGCTAGAGGAGGAGAGAAGCCTCCGCTGGAAGGAGAGTGTAAAAGCAGCAGATGATTCAACAGGGGCAGAGTTTAGTTACGTTTGTTCCAGTGCAGCCTCCAGTTTGAGTACCATGAACAGGAATAGCAAAACGCCAACAGATTAGGGAATATATGTCTTCTCATATAACCACCGAATTATTTTTATCTCCAGGCCTCCCCCACATACATACTCACATATTTTCTTCTGTGGAGTTTCAGGGCTCCTCACAAGCCTGTGACATCTGCTTACCAACATTTGGTGTAAAAATATCAATATGTGCTCTGCATAGCTGTTCTGAGTGCTACATTTACCAGCCAGTAAAGATCAAGAGCCTCCTGGGAGCTGGCTGGATCAAACTGTCATGATTTCAGCACTGCTTTGCGTCAGACAGCAGAATTTAAAGTCAAAACACAGATAGTTTAGGGAGGAAGACAATGCGAAGCCCTGAGTCATACCCTGCTGAGGGTGAGGAGAACAGATTAATAGACAGCAAACATGAATGAAACCCAACAGCTCATTTTAGTCATGCGGCTCCTTCTGAAACCTAAATAGGATTTATTTTTAGTCATTGAGCATGAAAAGAGGATTTCTTTGCACCTTGCCAAGGAGAAGTTGAGAAAAGGGTTCTCATTTGCGTGGGGCAGGCTCCCCTTCCCTTGACACCCAGAGGAGCTCAGCAGCGGGGCTCACTGTGCTCGGGGAAGTTTTGCTGCTCACAAGCTGCTTCAACGATGCGTCACCTACAAGACTTTGCACGACCCGGCAGCTTTTAGTGTCATTTGGATACAGAAGATGCAGCCTGTACTCCAGCCCCAGCCAACTTTTCTTTGCCAAAGTTGAGTCAAAAAAACCCTGATGATTGCTTATAGCTAGGTTGTGTCTTCTTGAGGAGCTGCACCGCTCCCCACTGCCAGCTCACGGGGGAAGGCGACAAAGCAACCATGGCTTGGCAGTTGGAGAAACTGCACAAGTTCACCCAAAATCATTGGAGATTACTTAATCGAAGCCTCTGAGCCCTTCAGAGCAGCTGTGGCAACAACCACCAACAGCAGACAGCAAAATCGGATTGCCTCTGCTTGCCCGGGTGAGTGCCACCTGCCTGTGTCGAGCTCCTTGGCTGGTGTGAGGGTCCGACCTGGGGTATTGGCCACCTTGGGGTATTTGAGTCAGCCAAAATTGACCTTCAGTGATGGTTTTTCGTGAAAGAATACAAAGGTTTTACATGGGAATGAAAAAAGTTGGCACAACAATGATCTGTACACACATTTATGTGATTTTTCATTTTGAATAAACAGATAGAAGTCATTTCACAGCTGTGTATAAGGTTAGTTACATTATTTAGTCCTCTGCTAAATGAAATCAGCAATTCTGCTCTGCAGAAACTTCATGATCTTGGGGCTAAGCCATCTCTATCCCTTACTTACATTAAAGCCTCATTAATTTTCACATTAATCACTCATAAACACAAAAAAAGCTCAGTGATTTTGGATCTCCCTGTCTCTGGCAGAAAACCTCCATTTTGTTTTCTGCTGCCTTGTCTGACAACACAGGACAGGACTCAGAGTAGAAAAATTGCCACTCCAAAATTAACACTCCTGTTCTTACACTTTTTTTTTTTTTTTTTTGAGGATCCGACCATTCTCAAAGCATGCACTAGCCTGCTTGCGTTACTTCATGTGGGCAAATATTCTTCTATCCCCAAGCCATTAGGGCAACGGGTGCTTTAGCAACACAGCATGAAAGAATCTATCCGCTAAAGCTAGGAGGGCAAGCAGCCATGCTCTGTTTCCTTGCCATAAAACATTATCACAATTGTCTCTTGCATTGTCTTTGCTAGTGTCACTAGTTTCACCGGTGCCATTAGAGCCTTTTTGGTGGCCATAGGTTTGTCCTTCTTTGCTTAGTAAGTATGTGCCTACGTAAGTTCCAACCCTATTGCTACAGTAATTTATATAGATCTGGGTCAACCCCAAATTTAGCATTTGGACACGAATGTGACAAAAATAGAAAAAAGAGGCTCAGTGCAAGGCACAGCACAGAGGCAATGTTATAGAATTTCTTCCCAGAGACAACATCTACCAAGAAGAGAGCAAAGACTTTGATTTGGTAGCTCGTGTGGACAAGGCAGAACCAATTCATGTCATGCCCTTTTTTAAAATATATACTAAATTAAAAGTTAACTCAACATAAAGATGAGCGATTGCATCAAAACGAGAGCACAAATCCATATCGTCCCATGTGATTATAGCTAGTAACATTTGCCACATCAGCATTAAAGCAGAGAGCTTCTATTTTTAGGGTTGAACCTTACTCACTTTGAATTTCAGGCTATACAAGCAGGGACAGTTGGCTGGCTTCAACAGCAGCTTTGCTAATTTAGTGATTGTAGGATCACGGCAAGTCCAGAACCTTGCTGCAAAAAACAGAAGTACAGAGTTAATCACTTGTAGGGCTTTGAAGATGATTCAAAGGGCTTCATAGGGTTACAAAGATGATTAGGCGGCTGGAACATCTTCCTTATGAAGAAAGGCTGAGGGACCTCGTTCTTTTTAGTCTGGAGAAGAGAAGGCTGAGGGGGGATCTCATCAATGCTCATAAATACTTAAAGGGAGGATGTCGGGAGGATGGCACCAGTCTTTTTGCAGTGGTGCCCAGTGATAGGACAAGAGGTAATGGGCACAAACTTGACCATAGGAAGTTCCATCTAAACATGAGGAGAAATTTCTTTACTTGGAGGGTGGCAGAGCACTGGAACAGGCTGCCCAGAGAGGTGGTGGAGTCTCCAACTCTGGAGACATTCAAAACCCGCCTGGACGCCGCCCTGTGCAACCTGCTCTAGGTGTCCCTGCTCTGGCAGGGGCGTTGGACAAGATGATCTCCAGAGGTCCCTTCCAGCCCTGTGATTCTGTGATCATTTACCCCCCCAGCGTTGCACCATCCAGCATGGCCCATTTATCAACTGGCAGAGACACTCCCTGGACAGCGAGGATTTAACACCATTGCCCAGATGTGCAGGAGGCATATTCTGAACAGTGAGAGACAGAGAAAACAAGCAACGCCGTCTGGGAGCAGTAAGCTGCCACCCTGCGTGAGTGCACGTGGAGAAGCCACCGCACTCCATCCAACGTGGGATGAGGTGGGAGCCAGAGAGTGGGTACAGCTGGGGACATGGCACAACGCATCCACCCACTGAAAAGATTAAGGGCTCTTTTAGCATCTATAATTCGCTTTTTCTTATCACTCCATCCTGAAAAGGTCTCTTGAGCTAGGAAAAAAGTGCTAGGCAGGCAGCTCCCTTCTCTAGCAAAAGTCAAACTGTAAGCAGTGACACCGTTTCCCCAAACAGGCTGCAATCTATGTGACAACTAGTAACACCTCTGCAAGCTCGGAAGAACATTTGCTTGGACCTCCAAACTGTTTTAAATAGCAGTCTTGCATCTCCGTCTCAGCTATCAGAGCCCTGACTGGCAAGTAAAATCCATATAATCAGGAGAAAATGCTTCAATTTTCCCCTAAGGCAAATACTTTCTCTCTGATACCCCTTGCTGGTAAGTGCCTGAGACGGGCTGAATGCCCTTCCCAGCCCCGAGGCTCCTGTGTTGCTCTTCTTCCAAACTCTGGGCCAATCCACCCAGCCACCCACCAGCTGGGTTGTATGGAAACCCCGCTCCAGGCTGAGACACCACCACTGGGTAAAGGCAGAGGCGCCAACCTGCTGACCAGCTCTTTTTTTTCAGGTAGGAAAATGGTAGCGGAACAAGTAAGTTGGGGAAGGCACAAACACCCAGTGAGAAAGTAGCCCATGCGCCTTCTTGTCTGAATATTAGTCCAAACAGCTTATGGCTACAGGCATCTTGCTGAGCAGTCCCAGCTTAAGCACAAGATAGGACTGTGCGATATAAGATCATTTTTTTCTGCCTCAGAATGAAAGAATTGAGGAAAAAACTGGATACGTGTTGACAAGTAGATGGAGAGCATAGATTCAGTACCAGCAAAGACAAAATACACAGCCTCATTTATAAAATATTAAACATAAGCTGTTTTTCCAATCAAATGAAATGTAGGCAGAACAAACCATTTGTATCCAGGGGTCCCTGCAGGCAACAGAAGGCTTGTCATGAAAATAGCTGCTTCAGTGTTAGGCTAATAATTCAGATTCAGTAGGATTCGAATCTGAAAGCAAACAGACATTATTGTATTTCACCTCAAATCTGCAGCATCCTTGTCTGGAAATTTTCTCCCAGATACATTTAAAAATCAAGTGTGAATACTATAGACACTCTTTGCTCCTGTCTTGTCAGCCAGAATCTGCAATAGGGCTGTGGCTGCAGGAAATGCACTTCTCCAGCAGGATGGGTCTGAGTTATTGGCTTCCATTTGCAAGTGCTCACACCAAAAAAGCCCTTTTACTTTCACACAGAGCTTTTCAACTGAGTGGGGAAAACTAACTTTTGTTGCCACATGCATCATGTAAGCATCGTGACAGCCGAGATGATAATATTATTTTGTCTTTGATGGCAGCACCATGGATTTCTCTGACGTTGGTGGTAGCTTCCCCCGTGCTCTCCTCAGCCCGCAGACTTCCCAGGCACAGGGACACTGCGTATGGCCAGAGCCAAGGCTGCTCGTGAGACTCGGGTCTGTCCATTTTTACCATTAACACTGTAATTTTTCTACCTCTTCTATTTCACCACCTTCGCAAACTGTTTGCCTGTCCCTAAAACCAACCCAATTTTCAGTGATGATCTCCCCTGTATAAGGCAATGTGGTGGGGAAGTGTCTGGATCAGCATGATACATTTTCCACCAGACTTGTAGCTCTTTATTTTGAAGCAGTCCTGCTGCTGCACTGCCACTGTGCTGCAAACCATCACCCCGGGTCCATCGCACCAACAGCAGATCTGCACGCACAGAAAAGCACAGCCCAGGAACCACTCACAAATGCAAGCTGCATCCCCCAAGGACTCCGTGGCTATCTTCTGAAAAATGATAGGTATCCCATCGTCTGCATTTACTGCATTCGGCGTGATGCTGGATCCCATCAAAGTGTTCTTGTTCACCCAAAATAAATTGTTTGAAACTCAAGGCAAAAGAAATTCATTGCAACTCCTTAAAATCAGGTCACAAAGCACCACGATGAATTGCTGTCAGCCTTACTGAGAGTGCGGCTTGCATATGCTCCTGTGTAGATGGGGGGTCAGCAGGGAGTTGTTTGGCTGGCTGTGGTTTTCCACTGGTGTCTCTCAAAGCTGAATCGAAAGGCCAGATACTACATCTGGCACTGGAAATCTTGTCTGAAGAACCAAATGGATTACTTGTCCATGCAGGGATGTTTTCACCATCTGTTGCAGATGTAATATTGATGAGGTTCTCAATTTTACATAACTGTTTCACGATATTATTATGCGACAAACAAACAAATAAAACCAAACACAACCCTTCTGCGTTGATGTTATTCGCTTTTAATCAGGAAGTCATGACCACATGTTAGTTGAAGTGGTATCTTCTCAGCTTCTCCTGACGTGCTGTTGCCTGTTGCAGCAGATGTACATCGTGCTCCACACAGCATCATACTGCTGCTTGGTGTCTCTCTCAGCCTACAGCTGCCAAAACTGTCCCGGCTCAGGGGCTGTTTGTACAAGCCTCCACCCGCTGGTTTTCACCCTAGCGCACCAAGGTCCTTTTCTCATTCCTCATCCTCTCTTCTGCAAGTTCCCGGCAGTGGCTGGTGGGTACAGACTTGGTCCTGTGAAGAAGCAGTCCTCCCTGAGCTCCTGTGGAAGGATTTCCTTTCTCACTGCTAGGCGTTGCGAAGGACATCGATTCCCGTCTTACTACATTTTTTTTGTAGCATGGAGGTATTCGGCACAGAACGGGAAGAAGTGGGAAGGAAGAGCTATGACATCTGAGAAGACACAGCAGAAATTGGGAAGAAAAAGAAACAGTTCAGTTGTCAGTGATGCAGCTGCAGCACATGAGCCCACACAGCTGAGGAGACGTGTGCTCCTCCGGCCAGCACAGCTGAGCAGACGTGTGCTCCTCCGGCCAGCACAGCTGAGCAGACGTGTGCTCCTCTGGAGAGCACGGCCAGAGGCTCTGAACTGGAAAGACCAGATGGTGCAGGAGCTGAGGCAGGAATATTGAGTATCTCTTTCAGGGTCTGTGCCAAGGAGGTGGGACCAAAGGGTAATTAGGCTGATGAACAGTGATATTAAATGTATGAAACGAGGCTTATCGTGTAAGAGAAATCTTAAGAAAAATCAGTTGAAGTGAGAAGCGTAACAGGGCAAATCCCAGCACAATGAACCTGCGGGGAAGCAGAAATAGAGAACCTGCTCCTAAAAGTAAATCCATACATACAACTGCAGCTATGTTCCCTGATTTTTACCTACCAAGTACATATATGAATTACAGCCATTTATTTGTTTTTAAAAAACAGTAAAACAATAGAATTGAAAGTATATGCTTCGGTTGTAATAAGAGCAAATACATTTGGAATATGCACAAAATTAAAAACACGCCTAAGTGCTTTGAGCAGCAGTCAGTGTTTGCTGAATAAGAGCCCTTAACCATGATTTTTAATTACCGCTGACAATTCTTAATTCTAAGTTTATGCTGTTACTTCTCACAGCTGCTTAGATAGCCAGGGCTCAGAGACCATCTATCGACAGTCAGCAGCACTGGGACCATGTAAACTTGGACACCAAAAAGAACTGCAGAGGCTTTCCTGTGCCAGTGGCATCAGACACAACAAAACCAAACTTCCCTTTTATAATCATTATAACTTTCACCAAACAATGACACTTTAAGAGAAAAGATCCCAAGAAACAAACAAACAATGATTTTCAGGCAAACATCATAAAACAAGCCTGCAAATTTGGTTGCTACATCAAAAGCAACATGTACAAAGGTGTCCACAATCCACTGATAAATGTGGTATCTTCCCACATGATCTGCAGACTACTTGGACCTCCAAAGGAGCTGTTGAATTCATACTTTGCATTGTGCTGATCTAAGTCCTAAATTCATAAAGCAACATGAATTTTAATAATGCTGAGCAAGTCTTGCCTGACATATCAGCTGCATTAGCTTGAAAAAGATGGATCATCAAATACCATAGCATATACCCACATGTGCAGAAAATTATACCCACCCCAAAGGGGTTGTTTTATCAGTTTTTTTAGACAGAAAAGCAAAGCAATTCGGCTATGTAATTTTCTAAGTCCCTGAATCCTTGGATACTGCAGACAAAAGTTCTGAGATGACCCTGTCTCTTAATGAGGTCTCAAAGCACTTCTAGTGTTGTAAATCATTCCTCTCCAAAACTTATTTTCAAGCGTCTTGTGAATGTAGAGTTGTTTTACAAAGTAGTTGCTGTTCCTACACGTTCCTTTCTGCCTTCTTTAGAGTCTACCAACAGCCCGTAAAAAATCTGGAACAGCTGTGTCATAAAAACAAATCCAACTCTAAAACAGCATCCTAGAAAGAACTAGAAGTCCTTGTTTTGCTTAGTTATAGCAAGTATATCCACTCCATTGTACGGAGTGGGTAGACGTGGCTGTAATTAAGAGCAAGTGTAGCACAGCTCCTTGGGGGATGGGAGGGCGAGTAAACTAACATTTCACAGACCACCTTAATGCTGACACTCCCTAACGTCTGTTTTCTCTGCAGTCTTTACTCTCCTTCATCATGTTGTAGTATTCTCTACTGTGTTTCACAGAATGAAAGTCTGGTTGAGACCAGCAGAATCTGCTGTGAATTATTTATATTCCAGTGCTGCTGCACAAGGATTAAGCCATTATACTAGTCTGTGGGAATATACATTATCTTTTAGTCTCATTTTCTTCTGGTCTGACTTAGATCAGATTACAGACTAGAGCCTATCCTATTCTGTCCTAGTAGAGCCTGTCCCGCTGTTTCTTTCATTCTGACTTGAAGCACTTAACAGCATCCTACTACAATATGGCATCAGCCTTCCTACAGAATGACTTGCTGAGAAGAAAGGAAAAGAGTGGCTCCCATTGCCCCTTTCTTACCAACCTTCCCATGACCTTTCTGTAGACTTTCTTGTGAGCAGTTCAGGGCATGAGTCAAAGTCTTGGTGGCCTAGCTGCCAATTAACAGTAGCTCTGGGACCATCCTGTTAATATTACAGGTACAAAAGTTCTGTAAGATATTTGCAAATATATTTTGCCTTGAGGGATTATGAATAGCTACCTTCACAGAAAAGTGGCATTACAGATACAAAAACATTTCTTTGACTCATTGCTTGCTACTCTCTAGTGCAATCCTGAGATATCTTAAGGAGGTTTGGTTACGACTCAAGAAAGGGAAAAATAAATACCAAAAAAAGAAAGACTTTCATCAGAATCAAAGATGATGCGATTGATGCAATTGGTGGACATTCATGACCTCTTGTGCTATTTTAAAGCCTAGATTAAAATGCACAAGACAAAGGCAGAAAGACAGCTAACTTGCAAGACTGACAAGTGAAACAGAAGTTTCTAAAACCTGAGTGTTCACTTTTGTACTGACGCATTGGCAGCAGAGCATTAGTCAGACAGCCGGAGAGTTTTCATCTAATATAGGTATATTAGCATGCAGTGCCTGACCACATTTTGATTTGAAGCTAAGCAAGGCAGGCTCATTCTCTCCAGCAAGTCAGCCTGATGCATTCTCCCAAGAACCATGCCTTACAGAAAAATAATCATGAAATATTAATCATTTCCTATTTACAGCTACAACTGTCACAAATGATGTAGCTCTCTCATGTACAACCTCCTGCTGAAAAAGCGCATAAGGAACGCAGCAAACGTTGCCTGATTCCCAGGCAGAGACGAAGCCTGGGCTGTAGCAGCGTTGCAGCCCGGCCGTGCCAGCGGCTGCCTGCAGGAGCAGGGACAGTGCCCGAGCCCCGCCAGCACGGGTCGGCTCAACCTGCCTGCGGTGGCACCAGCAAACCCATACCAAGTCATCCATTAACCACTACCACGCTGCTTGTATGTTCAACCCCATCTTCTTGCACCAATGAGTCCCCTACTTACAACCAAGAAAACGCTGCCAAAAAGTACTCACAAAGCTTTGGCCGAAGACAAGCAGTTGGTTGCTCTACAGACTAGCCAACACTCCCATTCCTTGACGGTAATGAACAAACATCGACAAGAACGCCCTAGGGAAAAGGAAAGCACGGCAAATGGGTTTTCATCAGGGTTTATGCTCAGAGCATGCATACGGCCCTACTGAAAGATCATCTTGAAAGCTCCATGTGCATTTGGAAGCTATTCATTCAGGGATCAGACTCAACACCCCGTGACTTGCAAGGCCTGTCATTCAGCCAAAATAGCAAATAATGAGAAATTATTTCTCTGAATAGCTGATAGGCAATCCGGAGCATGAAACGTATTTGCATAAAACAGTCATTGTCATTTCACACACGCAGATCTCCGGCAGTCAAAACCTCACGGTAGATCATTCAGGGACTGAGGGAAAGAAATTAAATCAGTTGTTGGCTACAAATAACTCATCCAGTTGTATCTGACATGACAGTGCCTCATTACTGGATATTGTCAATGCTCCAAGCTGTGACCTATAGCTGGGGTTCCAGGACATAAAACCCTGTGCAACATCTGAAGATACACTCTTTGCTGTTACACGCTGCTGCAAATGGGCTGGGAAAATCAAATTGTTCACATGGCGCAGAAGAGAAAAAGCACTCCCAAACTAAAGGTAATGTTTATCAGATGGAATTAGGTGATCCAGATCACAAGAAATGCACTGACTATCTGTAACTGGGACACTTTTGGTTTCAATGACCATCTTTGTCTACTATGAAGTACAATTTCAGTCCTATATTTCTTGGGTGTCTTCTGATCTTGCTCAATAACAATTATATCTTTTACCTGCAGATAGCCTCCTTCTCACCATATAGTATTTGTTATATATCTGCTTTCCTGGAACTATGTGATTCTGTAGCATTTTCTCCCTCTTGATACTACAGAAATTAGCTTTTAGACAAAATCAAAACATTCAGCTATTACCTCTGTTACCATCACCAGGAACTTCTTGGAGCCAGTAGGGGAAGCCTGGTTAATGGAGCTGGCTTCAATATCTATAAAAAAGTTCCTAATTTTCAGTGTGAGTAATGGTTGCAGAACACTATCTTCAGCCATTGCATTGCAATACCATCCAAGTTTGTTGGGCTGAAAAACCTTGAAATGCTTGCTAGGACAACTAGCAGTTGCTGTCTAATGTTTGAAGACAAAGCATAGAGCTGCTCTCCATCAACACTCACGCATGTCTTGGCCAACAGATTCAGACTCGATGGAGACTTTGAAGAAACTAAGCCGTGATTATAGCCTTTCTGCCTGTATGTAGAGTCTCTCAGTGGTAAGGTCCAACTGACAGTCCTGAATACCTACAACCATCCTTCCACAGTTATCTACATCTCAGTGGAAAGAAACACTACTAAGAGTTGCTTTTACTAGGTCTCTGCTAACACTTGGCAGCCTTCAAGAGGAAAAGCCTGGAGAGAAAGCAGGTTCTCCCTTGTAATATGAAATACAGCAATATGTTTACCCAGTCACTGAAAATAAATCAGATGATGAAGATTTCCAGACACAATGACCGTTTGCGGTTTCCAAAGTGAGATTATGATGGGGCTGCAGGTTTTTTCGCTGGCTAGGAGAGTGCAGCAGCGGTCGGTCTGTCATGTTACCACACTGGCTATAGAGGCTGCGTGGGCACCCAGAAATCTCTCTGGGTGGAAAAGAGGGTATTCTGTCACTATTGTGCTATAGCTGAAGGCACATCCACCCAAAGTTATAGGTTTTCTCTTTCCAGAATTTGCTGCATTGTGCTTAGGGACAGGGCTTGTTCCTAGTAATAGACAGCCTTTCTTTCAGCGTGAGGGATGCTTAACACACAAGTCCAGGTAGCAAGTTTGAGAGCAAGGCTGGCCACGTGGGTCAGCAAGGCAACCAAGAGCATGTCTTCCCCGATCTGCCACGGATTTCCTGCAGGGACTTCAGCAGCTCACTCAGCCTCTCTGTTCCCCGTTTCTTTCTCTGCAGAACAAACAAGTTTCCCTGCCCATCACAGCATTAAGCATTCAAGACTGGGAGGCCCCTTTAGTATAAAAAATGTCATAAATTGTCATTAGGTTTTGAGGGGCATAGGAAGGGAAACAACTCACAAGGTAGAAAACTGCTCAAAAAAACCCCACAGAAAATAAGAAATGCGACAGAAGAGCCTCCTGTACTGTGCCTTAAAACAGTTTTGTATGGTTTTGTATGGAAGTTACCTGCAAAAATTTCAGTGTTCTATAGCATTGTGGCATTAAGGTTCATTCTAGCTCTGAAGCACGATGAATTTAAAGCCATTTAAAATATGGCAGTTTACAGTCTAACTAAAGAACAACTGATAACCTCATATCACAGGCATTACATTTTAAGCTATACCATTAAACTCAAATGGTGAGATCAAAAAGGCCAGGCTAGCTATTCAGAGCAGTGAATCTTCTTCTCCTGATGTGCCGTACAGTTAAAGGCATCAACACTGTAACAAATATTAAGAAATCTGTCACGACCTGTCATCCGGTTGGAAAGAACAAACTCCCCAGGGCTCACTGTTGACAGCACTGAAAGAAACAGCCTCACCTGGAATCACATATTAATTCATCCCGGTGAACGCTTCGGTGTGCAGCCCTTCCACTTCAGATACGGTCGACAGGCTACTTTCTGCACTAATTAAAGGATGCTAAAAGGAGATCAGCCACTCCTGATCCTGTGTTTGCAACTGTGTTCAAGCACAGCTAGGGATGGCTAAATATTAACCAAATGAAAAGAAAAAGATCAATAATTTCTAGATTAGTTGACTTTTATTTCCCCATTCTAGCGATTAGAAGTTCATGTGCCATTTTTTTATTCACAATTCACATGGTTGAAGCACCTCTGGACATAATGAATATCTGCACATTCAGATTTTTTTCCCCTAAATTAAAGAATTTATGGGAACTTGATCCCTGTGGGCAGGTACATTGTGTATTTGCTGAGAGGCAGATCCAGCTTGGTGCTAACACAGCTCTGTGAATGCTGGACCAGAGCTGACTCAGGTCCACCCACCCCGGAGCGCACGGAGATGGGTAGGGGCAGGTCCCAGCATGCTCTCAGGTGCTTATATCCCCCTCACTCATCACTAGGGTACCTGAGCTTTCTCTCCTCCACAGTGCTCATTCGCTGGTGCAGGAGAGGAGAGGACGTTACTTCACAAATAGCCGTGGCTTCACAGAGAGTCTAAGCCCAAGGTACCTGAGGTGCTCACGTGCGATGTCTGTGGGGGACCCAGAACTGACCCTACGCTGCCCTAGCCCACAGAAGCATCTTAGCCCCCGGACCACCCTTCACCCTGAAACCCACATACCACCCAGGATGCACCTTGCTCTTGCATTTCAGTACCAAAGTAAGTTGCAACCTGTCCAAAGCACAGACTCTCCTACAGAGACAAAACTGCACAGCTCCTCAAAATCACGAAGCCTTCAGTTACACACAAAATCTGAATGAGAAATGTACAAAAAGATCCCAAGCATTTCCCCAGTGGTAACCAGATTCATCCACACATATTACTTTGCTATGGCCCTACTGTCCACAAAAATCCTGGCTTAAGTTTGTTTGTCTTAAAAGCATATTATTAAGTTCCAGCGTTTCAACTCTGTGAAAACTCCCCCTAGAAACAGGCCAAAGAGACCACAGAAATTTAGCGTCTAGCCAAGGAAGAGCACACGCTGTGAACCCCTGCTGCCTCCCGGTGTGTCCCTCAGTGCTGAGCGATGCCAGTGATCCGATTTCCAACCTCAGCGAGTCGGCAAGGAGAAAGGAGCGGAGAGGCAGCGGTTGCCCTCTCACCACGGCTCGGCAGAGAGCTTGGGGCACTGGTGTTTCAGCCCCGTCCCTCCTCAGCCCCAGGAGCGGCACTCTACTTCTTGTTTCTCCTTTGGAGCACACAGTGGGCTGCTGGACTTTTTTTGTTCACGGCACTTAACGTTATGGTTTCCCAGGTTGGTCTCTGGCCAGAGAGGAAACTGGAAGCACAGGCGCAGGATTACTTGCTCGTAACTGAACCACCACAACTCGCGCGATGAACATGTGCCAGGAGCGGTGCAAAGCTGGGCCAGGAACACGTGCTGTCCCCACTGCGCCACACACCGGCTAGCACAAGCGAAGATAAATGGGTATTTCCTCTGATAGGCGCCAGCAGAAATCGTATTTCAGACATGTTGAATCCATCCATCCTAGAGAAGTGCCAAAACATCCCAGTTTGCAAGCTCCGTCTCCTTACTAACAGCGGCAAAAGAAAACAGCTCAGATATCGGGGGCGCAAGTTGCTTTTTGCTGCTGGCGAGCTGAGAAAGCGTGTTCAAAACGGCAGTAAATAATCTGCCTAACAATTCAGAACTATCTGCACTGGTTTGGGCCTCTGTTACAGTATTAATCTCCCTTGAGATCTTTCAGTGGCATGGAGACTCATATGAAAAGCAGTGGTGCAAAACACCTCGTGGCCTGCAGTCAGCTTGTTTATCACACAGGCTGCTCTCTGGAGCTGAAAGTCTTAAATGCATCAGGAGAAGACGTGGGAAACAAGATCTCCAGCAGTTTCTGTATTTGCCTGATAGGAGCACACATAATGCTACTGAATAAGGACAGATTGAGAAACACGGGGACTGGATTCAGATATGTAATAGGAAAGGCTGTATTCACAGCAAGTTGTCATCTGGATTGATTCTAGCACCTTACGCGCCTCTGCTAGGGTCACAGAGTTAACCCACCCGCAGACAAGAGGAGAACGCAATCTCAGCACTACCAAATACAAAATATTTCTAGCTCAGATAGTTTTCTCTGTTATTGACAGCAGATACACAAAGCTGCTTGGGATGATGCTGCACAAAGATTAATGTGTACGCAGCAGCGTTCTCAGCCATCAACAGCCTCAACCTACTCTCAGGCTACCAGAACTGAGGGCCAATAGTCACAGACACGAATTGCTGCTGCTGGACCAGTGAGAGGGGGACAGGTGAAACCCAGAGTGTTTCTTGCTTCAGGGGAATTCTTGCCTTTATTACCAGCTAATTTCACGAAAAGAGGCCATTGCAATTTAAAATCCTCTGTCTATGCCTTAACCCCTGTTCCCATGGGAGGCTTTTTTCCACAGCTGCATCTGAAAGCCATGTTGCTCTGTCGCTGTTATTAAGCAGCATACCGAACGCTAGAAAGCCATCCTTGTGGAAATAACCCGCCGCAAGACACCACTAAAACCAGAGGGCCGGGCTCATCTCGCCTAACACCCACTCTAGGCTGGAGTGCCATGGTTTTTCCAGGCTGAGTTCGAGAGGTGGCAGTTCAGGCAACCCGAAGGTATGTTTAAAAGAGATGTAATGAATGACCCATCAGAATTGCTCCTCTCGCTCTGACCCTAGGTGGCTAGACTGACTCCACATCCAGTTTTTAAGACAGTTCAGGCTAGATGAGGTGAGCACCATCCAAAGTGATCACATTTGAAAAATACATCAATCCAAGGGCTGGAACATGTTAGTAACATTGTGTGGAAAATTTCTGCGCTGGAGTATCTGCAAGAGGGCGACACCAGCTAAAATCAAACACACCCACCTGACCCATACGTTCCTGCTTAGAAACTGTTGCTGAATTTCAGGCACCTTTCGAAGAAGAAAATTGAAATTTTTCAGCCCGTCAACCTCAGCGATTAATTCCATTTTTAATTAAAAGGAGCATTTCCAGCCTGAAATGGCCTTTATAATTCCCCTGTTGCACTGGAAGGAGATGAGAGGCGAGGAACTTCCCTAACTACTGTTGCTACCAAACTCTGCTTTAAGGCACCCTGTGCAAGAGTAATGTCAATATATGGACTCAGTCTTTAAACCTAGCAGAAGTTTTAGAAATACTTGAGTTCACATGAAGAAATATTGGCAGTAGCCATCACCCCCAAATTATTTTTAATCACTTCTTACTCCATCTTTACTGTAATTATATGATCCTTCCTTTGCAATAATTGCATGTCATACTACGGAAGAATGACTTTTTATTAAACGATCTCCTTCAGTAACTAATGGTAAGATTAAGATGGTTCTTCATTTGATGTTAATGATGAATAAATCAATATATCTAGTAGCTAGAGATTAGAGTAGTTTCTTCATATTCAATTGTTGTCCACAGAGATGTCTCAGAAAGGCTTCTGCGCAAATATTGGGCAGCGCTGGGAAAAGGTTAATCATCTTTCACGAGTCGCTAAGCAACAGGACTCTGCTTTTATAGCATGTTTTGCCAGCCAGACCTGTGGCAGTGATGCAACCTTTCTGCATCTTACCCAGAGAGTTTTCTGAAAACTTGTCTGCAAGAACAGCAAACCCCTAGGCTGCTCGCAGACTTAACTTCAGCTCCTGATAGCTATTAGTTTTCAAATTGCTTTGGTACATTTAATTTTCTGTTCCAAAACATACATTGTATTTTAATATGATTTAAATGATGGAAAAGAGGACTAACTGAAATGCAGCTATAGAACTAAAACCAAACGAAGAAACCCCAATATTCAGTGATATTCAACGCCCCACTACTAAGTTGCCTCATGAGGTCTCTCAAATACAACCAATAAAAGCAAACTTAAAAGACTGCAGAAATTCAGAAGCCAGGTTCAGACTCCAGGGATGGTCCTTCTTGTTCCCAGAGCGGAAGGAGAGCCACGAGGAGAGCAGAGACAGCTCCAAGCAGCTGCACTGGAGATACCACCCAAACCGCACCAAGACTGCATCAATCATGAGGGGCTACTGAGGTCCAGTAACTCATAAATCAATCTCAGTTATTTGTGCTTATCTGGCTGTACGTACCTCATAAACATCTTAATTGGGAGAGAAGGATGCATCTTATAATGAGCAAAGCCAAATAACAGGGATTTAAATATCCATGAGCTCCGGGGAAATACATTTCCAGCCTTTGAAAGCAATTTTCAGGGACTTGCTTCTGCAAAGACTTTGGGAACATTTAAACTCGCACATGAACATGAAGATCGTTTTGGACAGAGCACACGTAAACCAAGCATACACATCAATCCTTGCTCAGCTTCCGTCACTTAGTCTCAAGCCAATCTCTATGAAACAACACAAATAAAATCTTTGTGTTGCCAGCATTTTCTAGCAAAAACTACTAATCAGATTTTACAGAGCCAGGTTTTGCTTTGTTTTCCCCTAATTTCTCAGCTGTCTCACATAATGGGCCTACTTAGGCCAATATTCTGGTCTGCGTGTTTATTACAGGGGGGATGTGTCAACTTACCGGGGATGTGTCAACTTACCGGGGTAAACAATGGCCTCAGCCCAAGCTCTTGGCTGCTGCCACTATCAGCCACAGCGGTGCAGTGGGTGAGACACATGCACCGGGAGGACAGGACGGGGCAGGCAGCAGCTCTACAGCAGGTCCGACTCGCTTTTGGTCACTTTGAACGTTCACTAGATCATAACAAAGTCAAAAGAAACTATTCTGGACTGATCGTTGGGTTGATGAATGCTGCCAGGTATATGGAGGGGTTCAACAACTCTCATGACTAGGATGGCTTTTACTTGGGAGCAGAATGGACACGACGTAAAGCAGGTCTCTCTATAACGAGTTTGCTTTCTGATGGGTTGCTCTAAGCAGCTTGGGAGGTCTCCTTTGGAACTACTGGCACTAAATACAAGGTCTGAGTGAAGCCATGTTACATCGTATCACATCACTACGTAATGATTGTATTAGATAAGCAAATCACAAGAAAAAGGATGAAAAGATATGAATTTTGGGGGTTGGCTAGCTTAAGTTTATTGAAAAACACATGATGCATCTAGCTTCCCTTCAGTCTGTTAATCCTTATGCTGGTATTTGTTCCCTGGGACTTATGAAGAGGTTTAAACACGTGTGCTATTTTTAGAAGCATACTGGGATTTATTGTGTTAAATTAGTTTCCATCTCAAAAGAGAAAAATCTAAATTTCTTAAAACAGGATGACTTTAATACTGATAAAGATGAAAAACCTCTTTGGGTGAAGAAAGAAAAAAAAAATCCTTAAAATAAACAGAAAATTCTCTATTTTGTAATAAACTGGGTTTGCTTTTAAAACACCTCGGGTCCCTTGCCAGGAATGGATTGTCTTACGTGGGCCAGAGGGAGAGACTGAGCAGGCTTCCAGGCTTCCAGGCTTACAGCTGGAGCAGGGAGACTTGAGGGATGCAGTTAATGTGAGCACTACGAAACCCCACAGAAGAGACAAACTTGTGGGGAGTGGGAAGTATTTCTGGAAGCAGAACCAGGGATTAAAAAGAAGAACACAAAGATGTAGCCAGCTGCATCCTGGGCTGCACCAAAAGCAGCGTGGCCAGCTGGTTGAGGGAAGTGATTCTGCCCCTCTACTCAACCCTGGTGAGACCCCACCTGCAGTACTGCATCCAGATCTGGAGCTCCCAACATAAGAAGGACATGGACCTGTTGGAGTGGGTCCAGAGGAGGACCACAAAGATGACTGGAGGACTGGAGCACCTCTGCTATGAAGACAGGCTGAGAGAGTTGGGGTTGTTCAGCCTGGAGAAGAGAAGGCTCCAAGGAGACCTTACAGTGGCCTTCCAGTACTTAAAGGGGGCCTACAGGAAAGATGGGGAGGGACTCTCTATCAGGGAGTGTAGCGATATGATGAGGGGTAATGGTTTTAAACTGAAAGAGGGTAGATTTCGATTAGATATTAGGAAGAAATTCTTTACTCTGAGGGTGGTGAGGCACTGGAACAGGTTGCCCAGGGAAGCTGTGGAGGCCCCATCCCTGGAAGTGTTCAAGGCCAGGCTGGATGGGGCTTTGAGCAACCTGGTCTAGTGGAAGGTGTCCCTGCTTATGGCAGGGAGGCTGGAACTAGATGATCTTTAAGGTCCCTTCCAACCCAAACCATTCTATGATTCTATGATAATCAGAGGAAACCTGGGCAGAGGAAAGCTGATGGGCTGCCAAACAGGCAGGGTGGAGGAGATCCTGGGTGGATTTGCCTCCTCCACAGATGCGTGAGCACAAACGCATGTAAATTATGGCTAGGCACAGCCAGGAGATCTTGGTCAAGGTTCTTGCTTGACTGTAGACCTGAACTTGGTATTTGACTTACAAGACTGACTATATTTTAAATCCAGATCTGAGTTCTGGTCTGCTCTGGAAACAAGTCCAAGCTACAAAACAGAATTTCAGCTCCAGCTTAGATTTTAACCCCTTTGAGGTCCTTGTATTTGTGGTTCAGTCCTTCTCTAGCGATGACCTACCGGCCAAAGAAAACCTGTACATCTTTAAGCCAAGCTTTCAAACACACTTGCTAAATCTCAGTTTTAACACAGTTCATGGTGTTTTGGAGGGGGCAAGAAAACCCCATGTCTTTAAGTGCCTCCTTCTACATCTAAAGTTAGATAAAACACCAGGTACCCAGGAATCCATTCAGACTTTTTCAGGTAGTTTTTAGCAATAAGAATGGACAGTGACTCAGTGGCCGAGGAGAGGAAATGAGTCATGAAGCAGCATCTCTCGTTACTGAGCTGGAGTGTCCTACGCTGAGCCAGGGCCTCTGAACGCCAGAGTGATTGGATTATGTTTCTTCTGTATTTTCTGAAAAGAGCTAATGAGATAAAGCTGGAGGGGAGAGCTCTGAATGCCACCCTTGGAAAGGCAGGGCTCTCCGCACGCTGCCAGGGCTACCCTTTCGCACAGGGGTAAATAGCCTCCATCAGTGACATTCACTCCTGATGCCACCGGCTTTCTTAAAACTATAGAAAATAGAGCTGGAATGGGCCTCTGGAGGTCATATGGTCCTCCTCGCTCCTGCACAATGTTATTTGAAATAAATAATTAATATAATCTAAATTATTTCTTTGGTACCAGGAAAAGTATGAAGACATCCTGGAAAACACAGGAAATCTCAAATAATGCTCTCTTGCGTAAGGCATGTAGGTCCACTCCCCCCAGCCCCTGCCAAGCATGTTGTAATACAGACAGACAAGAAATTGGGGCACAATCGTTTCCTATATTCTGAAAAAACCAAGCAAAACTGACAACAGCATGCATCTACTCGGGAACAGTTAGTCCTTCTGCGTCCAGTTAATCTTCCTATAGTCTTCCTGGCCTCCTTACCCATGCTTCACAATCAACCTCATGTTTAGCATCCAGATCAGATCTGGTTTAGCTAATATTTCCACAGAACCCAACGAAACCTCTCTCCACTGGGGGAAATGGCTCAGAATATACCAAGCTTTACTTGTGCAGTTGCTTCCAGTCATCTTCCACTGAAAACCTTCCCCAGGACGCACTGCGATAACCTGTTGCCTGCCAACTTAGCTTAGTTTAAAGGATAACTATTGAAGATAAAGAAAACTAGTAACTTAAAATACTGACTGATTTTTTAGAAAAAAAATTGGTCATTTTTTCAGCAGCTCTAAATTCTCCTAACCCTGTACTTTATTACTATACTTATAAATCCACATATAGTCACATTTGATATTTATGTATAGTCAGGCTCCATTTAGCCAGGGAAATGCCACTACATGGAAGGAAGCCATCTGTTCCAAAACAATCAGGTTGACCTTGTTTTCCTGTAGGCTGGGATCTAAAAGAAAGGTACGTCTTTGTCTCTGAGGAGACAAAGTGCCACGCTCTCGAAATGCAGAACAGCTTCACAGGGACACTCAGACTCCCTTCTGCAACACACAGAGGGATGCTGCTCGCCACAGGCAAGATCGGGGGTGCAACAGGTATTTCCATCTTTATGAGCATCAACTTGAGCCGTGACCGATTCTGAGAATGCCTGCTAGCCACTTTTGAGAATGCACCAAAATCAGAACTACTCTGCCTTTGGTACCATACCATGAGAACAGCTTGTGGCTGATGTGCTGGAGTCATCTGATGCGCTGGCTTACACGGGGCACAGAGCCTGTGTCACAGTGTCGGATCAAGGACAGAAGCTGGAAGAGAAACTTATTTCTGACCTTAGAAGAAAACAAACCTATCCCTCAGGTATGGGACAACAAGCATCTTTTTTAAGCTTTAAACTTGTTAATTTAACTTTAGAAACTATTCTTTTTGCTATAAAAGAAACAAAGAACAGAAATGTCACAATCCAGTCATTGAGTGCTCTGTCCATAATGAATAACGACACATCTGACATAATAGGCGATGGCATTACAAGAACTCCCTAAAACTTTGTCCTGTGAGTAAGACATTGACTGCAGCCTTGGAGAGCTGGCAGGTTCAAGGAGTAGATGAGCTCTCCCAAGCACAAATGGAGAGGCCACAAGCAAGGGAAGAAATCTGATTATTTGACCTGCAACCAGTTGTGCTTTTTCCTACCCCGCAACACTGTGATCACTAATGAGCACCAAGGCAGGCAAGCAGATGGGCTTGTGCTCTGAAGACAGAGCCTGAGGGAGGGAACACCCACCCTTTAATGTCATAGGGCTGATACTCACCCCTGGACGCTGGCCTGAGACCACAATGTATGTCAAAACCCACTGGGCAATTTCTGGTTACTGTTGGCCTAGGCTGGTGAAAGGTTTCAGAGCCCATCGTTTAATTGCAGATAGCTTTGGTCCCTTGTGTTAATCTTTCTCCAATTACTATTTTTCCAGACAAACTCACACTTTTTTTGCTGGGTACAGAAAGCAAGAGATTAAATGGCTGGCTGAATCAGTTATTTTTTAAAAAAAACCTATACTTGCTTTGCAATTAGGAGAAAAAGCTGTGGCTGGAGAATAGGGGAAATTTTCAGACTTGCTTTTAAACCTGCCAGCCCTTCCCACAGAGAATGCCTCCAGCCGTAGAAATGCCAGAGCAAAGGCCATCAGCTGTCTTCATCCACATGGTGAGGCCTCCAGGAGACGGAGATCAGAAACTCCCAGGTGCTCAGGATTACGTGCAGACTTAGGCTTTGGTGTCCCAGAAGATTTCTTGTTGCTGATTGCTTCTCCATTTTGCAATATACCTCACATGGCCAATTTCTTTGCGTGGCTTTTAATAACCTCTTTGGGCTTTATTGCTTTCTTGCACCCACATCTTTCTGGAAATCCTTTTCTTTTTTAATATGATATTTGACTACACAATGCATCTGATCTCTCAGGGAACAATAACTCTTCAGTAGGACCCTTTTTAATGAGCAACTGAAAAAAGGCATCTTTTGTAGAATCAACATTTGACATGAGGCCTCAGAAACAGTGTTCTTTTTAGATTTTAACTGCTTTCTTCCTTTTGATTTTGTTTTATTCTCATACTTCGTAAGTTCCTGTTTGATTTCCTCTATCTTCAATACTCCTCAACTTTTCAATAGCAACTTTGCTATGACCTTCATTGTTATTGTATGCCATACAAAATACGCTCCATCTGCAAGCAACACGATTTGCTTTGCTGATACCTTTTCCTCTGCTAGTATAAATAACCACCCTAAGCTGTGATATTCAAACTGACCTCTATCCCACGTCCCAGACTCAGTGGCTCACGACACTGAAGAATTCAAATCTCACAGTATCTGGAGTTATTAGTAAAGCTAGCTATACTTATAATACCATTAATTTATTAGAATTAAAAATTTCAATATTTACGTTTCTCCAGGCCTTAAAATTAATAGGAGTTTGAACATAGGAACCTCAAAGGCTCAGAAAGCAGAAGTCAAACAAGAGGAACTCCAAGAAGGATGTGCCATAGGACCGAAGTTACCAATCAGCCATCCTTGGGCATCCTTTTTCTCAGGCAGTGATTCTATGAGGAAGACAGACACTTGGTTCATTATCTCCGATCAGTTGGGACAGGGTATAATACAGAACCTCTCACTGTCAACATCTGTAAATCAAGCTCTACCACTGCCAAAATCAATGCAAACCTCTATTCCTTCTGCTCACACATTCCACTTCCTTCTGCTCACACCTTCCATGGGTTTGCATGGACAACACTACCCACTACAGCATGGCAATGACCTGAAAAGCTGGGTACAACCCGGTCACTCACAATTTCTTCAATGCTTCTGTTCTGCCATGTGAAGTCCAAAATTTTCCCTCCTGTGTCCCCCGGTAGATACCAGGTCACGCTTGCAAAAAGTACACAGCATTACGGGTTTTCCCATCCTGCCCTGCTCTCCCACTTCAGTTCCAGTTTGTTCCCAGTTTCCGTAGCTAGTCTCCTGTGCTGTGTAATGATCCAGGTACACCCGCCATCTCTCATTTACTTACAAACAGCACACAAACCTAAACAACCCCAAACTCACCACGCTGACACATCAGCTATCCTGGTCCCAGCACCTACTACTTCTCAGGCTCATCTCTGGTCCTTTTGGGAAAGAGCCAGTCCAGCCATCCTCTGAGCTCCTCAGCAGGGACCTCCTGCTTTCTCCGCCAATACCAATTTCTACAGGTCTGCAGAGAAGCCTTTCCAATGTTCCTCTGGCCTTCATTTATCTCTACTTCTGCTGTTCTTCAGAAAAGCTACAGCTCAGCTGCTTATTTAGCCCACCATTCTCCCCATCCTTCTGGCTCTGGTTTCCCAGCTTAGGACAGTCAGCCTGTTGCTGGCATCCCAGAGTTCACCCTCCTGCTCCCCCCATAAAATTTCACGTATCATCTCTGCTGGTCCTTTGCTGTCACCCCTAAATATCTAAATAGCCACCCCACTCTCCTCCCCCACCAGGAGGCACGTACCTGCTCAGGGAGTGAGGTCAACTCTTCTGAAAGGGTCCAGACTGGCCATCGTATCTGCAGACTGAGAAGTGAGTTCTGGAATTCACCTCATTACAGAAATGGCAAATCATCAGCTATTGCATTTCTAGGACAACTTTCTCTTCCACAGTGATACTATCTGGTTTCAGCTACCAACATTCTTTTTCCATCTGTCAAGAATAGTGCAGCCTGTTGAATAAGTGCATTTTACTGTGGTAAGAAGCTTTAGAATCTGGGGCTAACGTGGGTATGGAGAATCATGGAATCACGTAATTTTCAGAGTTGGAAGGGACCTCTAGAGATCATCTAGTCCAACTCCCCTGCTGATGCAGGAATGCCTAGAGCACATTACTCAGGACTGCATCCAGGCAGGTCTTGAAGATCTCCAGAGAAGGGGACTCCACAGCCTCCCTGGGCAGCCTGTTCCAGGGCTCTGTCACCCTCACTGTAAAGAAGTTTTTTCTTATGTTTGAATGCAACTTCCTGTGTTCCAACTTGTGCCGGTTGCCCCTCGTGCAGTCACTGGGAACCACTGAAAAGAGTCTGCCTCCATCCTCCTCCAACCCACCCTTTAGACATTGATATGATTTGTACTAATCAATTCAAGAAGGTAAATCCACAGTAAATTGTCCACAGTCCTGAAAGAAGAAAAACATATTTCGTTTTCAACAAATTATTTAAAAGTTTGCTCTTTCAGTGGATTTAGCTAATTAGGTTCTGCCTACACATCGGTGGGATATCATAAATCCATGAACACAATGCCCAAAGACAGAAAGGTTCTTCAGACTCAAATGGTTTCATAGTGTGGTTTTTTTTCTCATTATTCCTCTCTCAGCCAAAATAACAACTTTCTGCTCACATCATATAGATAATTAAAGTAAATGTTTGTAAGCAATCCTACTCCCCTAACAGTCTCAGCACTCCAACTGTGTAGGTGAAGCTAAATCTAACATTTTGTCAAAGCCAGGTGGCACGCTTCTGTTCTAAGGCAGCTTCAACTGGCCACTTAGAGGATGAGCTTGCTTTGGGAGTAAAACTCTACTTCTGGGTAAAAAGCAGCAGCTCTTGTCTTGTGTAAGGCACTGGAACAACCTAGAAGAGAAGGAGTTGAGCAGTGAATAATTCACGGTGTAGGAATTTAACCAGCTTGGACCTTTGCTGAAATAACAATCCTACTCATCCAAAGCAGAATCTAATGAACTCTCTGACCATTGCATGTTGGCAATTGAAGTTAGAGCTCATCACAACAAGGATGAGTGCAACATATCTTGCCAAGATCTGATTCAGCATTAACTCAAAGTGATGGAGTCATCCTCAGAAGAAAGGTGTTTATGAGCAGGAGAACCACCAGTGAACAAACCTGGACAACTCTGCTTCCTTTGAGAACACAGGACTTCAGGCTATGATGTACGCCGTATCTTCAGCCTCTCTGTAAAACCTGTGTCTTGCTCTATCAAGGGCATTTGCTTCCCCAAGAACTCTCTTCTAGAAAACATGGGTACGGTTGAAGTGGTCGCAGCAGGTGAGATGCAGGTGACAGTCAGAGCTGTACTACATAAGCTTTGCATGAAATGGTTAAATCATGTATATGCTTGATTGACACCGATGACTATCCAAAGGCTATTTACAGGGGTATCAATAAATCGGTGAGATCATTGTCCTCCTCCCTCACTTCCTAATACCTGGATTCTAGCAGATCCAGGTAAATCAACTGCGTCTTCATAATGAAAACAGAAATTTAATTATTCACAAGCATTCCCCTTGAGCTTTCTCTGGGCTTTTTGTGAATGATTAACAGAGCAGCTGCTCCAGACAGCACTCTCAATCCCTGCTTGCTGGCCTGTTAAAAGCAGTGACTCATCCGCACATGACGTCAAACCCTCCTCTCCTCTGAAATGGCAGGAAGGAGGTTTCATTAAAAAGATAAAAAAAGGTATCAACATAACAGCCTGAACTTCCTCCCAAACACGCGGGGTTTGGTCAGGGGTCATCTCTGCCGCTGCTGCCTGAAGAGTTACACCCTGCGTATGCACCGATGGCTCCTTCAAAGGCTAAACTTTGCTGTTGAGTACTAAAAAACATGAAACATACTTCCTCGGGCAAGCTGATTTATTAGACACTGACTCAAAAATCAACCCAAACCCCCAGCATTTGGCTTTTTGGTAAACCCTGCTTGCGCATCTTGCAGGAACGCTTCCCCGCTCGGCAGGGCGGTGAGCACCACGCCTCGGCTCTCCCCTCCTTCCTCGCCAGGCGGGAGTACTTTCCCAAGATGTTTACACAACCCAAAGCAGCTGTTAAGCAGTCCTTGAAACTGCCCAAATAACACTTCCCAGTAACACCCGATAAGGGTGCCCAAACAGACATGCAGACGAGCACCAAGGAGTCCAGCGCTACCAAATTTAAGCCCCCCCCTTGCCTCCGTGCCTTGCTAAGGTTGCGCTGAAATGTGCAGACGTGAGAAAAAATTATGTGAACGCAGCCGTGATTCCCTGTCTTTGTGAAGAAACCTGGGCCCAGTGCCATGCAAGTCGGAAGCAAAAGAAGTAATCCAGAAAGGGGCTGTTTCTCGGCAGTTAAAATTCAGATTTTTACTCCAGACGGCAAGTCCTTCTGTCACACAGACAATGGCGTTTTACCCAGAAAATGTGCAGAGCAACCACAAAGGGCACAAGCCGGGTACTTGGAGATTTCTCTCTTACACGGGATTAATTACCAACATCTGTGATACTTTATTTTCTCTGCTAGCTTTAGGCTGCAAAGCCAAGCCTCACCCTCCTCCAAGCCCAGCTCCGGCAGCAGCACAGCCCAGGCAGCAGCCACTCACTCTTCAGCGGGCAAAGGCGGTGGCAGGGGACAGGAGACAGATTTAGCTCCGCTCCCGGCAAGGGCAGCATCGCCTACAGCCCGCCACTCCCGACGTCCCCCAGCGTGGCGCTGGAAGCAGGAATACTGCTGTTAGCTCCATCTCTGCACCAAGGGCAGTCACTTCGGGAGTGAGTAAGGCGGAGGTTTGGAAGGAGCGCGTGGCGACCTGGGGGCTGCCCGCACACACGGGGTTTGTGCCAGAGCTGGAAAACGCTGCCGGGGTACAGCTGCGCTCCCACCTCCACTACTATCCCAGTTACTGTGTCAGGCCACAGATACGGTTTGAAAGACCAAGGATGACTGAAATGACTGACCAAACATATATAATATAAAAGGTGCAGAAAAAAAAAAAGAGTGCTACGCACAGGCCAAAAGTCGCCACGGCACGAGCCTCTGCCCAACACACTTTTCTGTCAAAGAAAAAAAAAAATTAAAAATCAACATTATTGTTATGTCACTTTGCAGAAATGGGTTTACTGTCTGACCTTTTGGCTCTGTTAGTATTCTTAGCCTTGACTCGGATTGACTGCTTATTTTTCTATGGGGTCTCTGCCTATCCGCAGTCCGAGTCAGGATTTGTTGTCTCACGTAGGTACGCAGCAGGGAGATGGAAAGTTCACAGCAAAAATGGTCTCTGGGTGTCCAGGCTAACTTCAGACAACAGTGCACTCCAGAATGGGAGTGAAAATACTCTTACTGCTTTTCTTTCTAGAATCAATTAGCAATCATGTGCTAACAGACTTGAATTTTGCACCTGCCTCATAATCTCAAGTTCAGGCCCTAAATAACATTTCAATTTGAAAAAGCACCCAGCTGCCCTCTTCTCTAGTGGCAGCAAGGCACCATGCAGAGCCTCGCCAAACTGCAAAATGCATCCGAGCTAGACTGATTACTCAAGAAGGAGAAATGGGGAATACAAGCCCAGAAAAATGGGAATTCCTCAAACAAAGATTTCTAAAAGAATTAGCATTCTTGGCAGAAACAAAGAAAGAAGGGAGGAGAGAGGAAAAGGTCGCAGAAGTGCGGGCAGGAGGAGCAGAGGGCTGAGCAGGGCACGGCTCCTGGGCTCCCCCGCTCTGCCTGCCCCGGTGAAACACAGCCTTTCGTCCCCTCCATGGAAAGTCAGTTAAAAGCCAGTAGAGAAGGGAAGAGATGGTGTAGGAAGGGGAGTGTATGTTAGAGCAGAGAGCAGCAAAAGGAAAGGAAGGAAAACGAGGTTGGAGAAAACAGGGAAGAGCTGTGAAAAAGTGGTAATGGCTGGGGGGCAGGAGTGTCAGCCCATGCAGAAATGGAAAGCTGTGGCTACCACTACTGAAACTTCCTCTCCAAACAGTGTGGAGACTGCATCTGGAAGGATATCTTTTTTATTCCTTCCTCTTGCAAAAACTCTGTCCCGCCCGTAGGGTGGCTGACTCTCTGTTTGCCCCGCTCCCGCGGGGATGCTGGAAGCAGGAGAGGCTGCCGTCCCTCCCGTCGCCAGCTGGCACTGAGGACTTCTCTAATGCTCTTGGCAGCCATCCCAAAGATATCTCCTGGTTCCCCAAGCTGTGCAAAGGGGAAAAAGCTGTGTGCCAGAGCCCTGGAGGACCTCCTTCCTCCTCCTGGCCAGGATCACCTTGGAGTAGAAAGGGAGCGTAAGCACTATCACTCCTGTTTACTTGTGCCACACTATTGCTGCTTGGCCTCACATATTCTGCAGCTGTAAAAAGTCATTATTAAAAAGAATGACCAAAAAACCCCAACAACCACATATTTTTCATCAGTACCTTCTTTTAAACAAATACAGTCCTTGCATTTGCATTAAGAAACACCACTCACTTCCTTTTCCAAGCGATGGATTTCACTCACAAAGCTGAGGGAAGATACAGCATCTTCTGGAAACGCTGTTCCACACCTGGCCCACAAGCCCTTATTCAAAGATGTCCTCATCTTTTCCTTGTTTCCTGGGATTTATAGCAATTCAGAGAAGATGACTTCTATTTATTAAGTCTGAATGTCTTCTTGTACCTTCCTGTTCTGGACTAACCTTCATTTAAAAAAAAAATAAAAAGGAAACCTGAGGCTCTCCTCCCTCTCCAATCACCCCTTTGCTTTTCTGTTAGTTTTCCCTTTTACCCGAGTAATCTGCAAATATTTGGGGTCTCAGATTTTCCCTATTCTTTAGGGGAGAACTGGATGCTCCAACCTGGCTGTAATATTTGGGAACTTCTGGAGAGAGTCCAGCGTAGGGCCACCAAGATGATTGGGGGATTGGAGCACCTCCCTTATGAGGAAAGGCTGAGAGAGCTGGGACTCTTTAGCCTGGAGAAGAGAAGCCTGAGGGGAGACCTTATTCTTGCTTACAAGTATCTAAAAGGTGGGTTGAAGGAGGATGGAGGCAGACTCTTTTCAGTGGTTCCCAGTGACAGGACGAGGGGCAACGGGCACAAGTTGAAACATAGGAAGTTCCATTCAAACATAAGAAAAAACTTCTTTACGGTGAGGGTGACAGAGCACTGGAACAGGCTGCCCGGGGAGGCTGTGGAGTCCCCTTCTCTGGAGATTTTCGAGACCCGCCTGGATGCAGTCCTGAGTAATATGCTCTAGGCATTCCTGCGTCAGCAGGGCAGTTGGACTAGATGATCTCGAGGTCCCTTCCAACTCTAAAAATTCAGTGATTCCGTGATTATTAGCACAGGATACAAAGGCTGCTCTGCTTGGTAGCCCATAGCAGGACAAGTCAACCAGCAGCAAACCCTTGTGTCTCCCAGTCTGCTCCTCCACTCCTCCCGGGGTCCCAAAGGGCTCGGTCTCCCACATCTTCTGGAAGCCACCACAGCGGCTTGGGGCACTGTCTGGGTGCTTATATGCTGAACGGGACGAACCCGACCACCATGCTCTCTGAGAGATCAGCTGTCTACGTCTGCTCTTAGTCCTTCCCATGCAGTGAAACACTGACAGTTTAGAGTAAAAGCGTTTTAAAGTTGATATGTTTTTTCAAGCTGAGTCTTACATGGAGCATGGCCATGTCTTATCAAACCACACTGCTGCCCGCAGGGACAGCTATGCCCAGCTGTGCCCACTTCAGCACGCCTGAAGCACATCACCAACTGCCCAGCCCTGCTGAGCCCAGCACCCTGGCAGGGAAGCCAGGCAAGGCAGAAGTCGTCCCTTTTGTAATGCCTCACTTCCCTGCTTGTCTTGGCTTCAAAACATACCCAGTTTCGTATTTTGACCTCCCCCCTCCTCCAGAAGAGCCCTGCCTGTTGGAGGTGAGGTCTTCTGCTGCTTTCCAGCTGGAAAATGATGTGCAGGAACCTCCCACCCACAACCCTCACCTGTTAGAATATAAACAAACTTTATTTCTTATTGATTTTATTTTAAAGCATGACTCCAGAGTTGTAATAGTGAAGAGAACTCCCTCTTTCTACATCTGAAAAGAAATAGCTGTTTCCACAGTGCTGAGCCAGCAAGGCAAAACAGAGAACCCCTTAAAAGGCTGCTGCAAAGAGAAAGGTAATAAAAGGCATTTCCATATATATGCTTGGTATCACAAGTAGTACTGGACTTACACTGCAGTAAAGCAGCCAGCATTAGGACGAGCATTTCAACTGAGAAGGCAAGTTTAGTTTCAGGGCAGACTGCCCAAGAACGTTTTGGGATCTGCACCATAGACTGATTTGAAGAAGTTAGAAAAACATCACTCAGAACGACATAAGTGCAGCTGACCCTGCCTGGGACTGAAGCATGAGGAATATAATTTCTTGAGGTCCTAGTCTTTCCACTTTTATGCCAGGTTTAAACATAAAAGTTAGAATATACATTACTACATAACCTTTTTGACATACTAATTATTTTCATCATCATTCAGACAGAACTGTCACGCTGAATGTTGCGGTTTTCCCCTCATTAACCCAACCAGAATGAATCAATGTTTTATTACATTTAAAAATAATTTATAATATTTCATTGCCCTCTGCAGTACCTTTTTTGCCAGCAGAACATTCTTGTCACTGCCAACATAACACTCTGTCAGTGCCTGCCAAACAAGAACTGATTGCCCAAGCCAGTTTTTCCTCTGAGAACAAGGACCACCTTGTCACTGACAACAGACACCAGAAAAAATCCTCCTTCACCCCAAATGCAGCTGTCAGCTTACAAACCCAGCCAGTTCATTCTTCTTTTTTCTCAGAATATCCCTTTCTAGCCACATTGTCAGACTGTTCTTTCAGAGCTGTTATCCAGCATAATACTCACCTAGGACGACTTCCCAAGCCCTCCCGAGAAACAAAAAGGAACACATTCTTTCACCTGAAACTTCTGTGAAGATGTTCCTCTGTGATTTGTCACTGTTGGCTCCACTCAGCTCAGGCTGACTTCTCACTCTTAGCTTCCAGAAGGACCCTGAATCGTGATCTCCACAAGGCAGGGAGACTTACACAGCTGCCAGCAATTTATTCATGCAAGATCCCAGTCCAGAGAGCAGCTGAGACCTGCAGCAAGCTGTAATGAATTTGTCACCCTGTGTAACTGGGGATTCTATATTCGGCATTGTTTTTTTACAACAGACACACAAAATTCACCTTCGCAGGAAAAAAACACCGTCACTCAGAAGACCCTAGCAAGATTCTATTCTCCATTGCAGAATCTGGTGTGTAATGATACGTATTGGGTTTGGAGCAAGAAGGTCCAGAAGAGAGAATTCTCAGTGGGAGTTTTAAAAGATGACAGAAGGGCAAAGTAAACTTTAAGATATGTTTTATGTTCCCCCCACCAAGTTTCCTTTCAGCATTAGAGAGCAGCAATCTTCCCCCACTGATACACAGGGGTAACCAGATTTTTCAATATGGATATGTACCTCGTATACCTGGACTGTCTTTAAAATGAACAACTACAACCAAAGGCAAAAATCCTCAGCTAAACTGCTAACTATCCCCTGGCTTACAGGGCATTCCAGACCAGCCACAAGTTTGTTTTCAGTGTGTCCTTCCCACAAAAGTTGGGCAAATATCGTAGTGTACTGGGACAGAGGAATTCAAGTAAGATGCTATTTGTTTCTAGATGGCCAAGAGATCAGCTTTGAACTATTTTATAGCATTCTTTGTATTAAAATATCTGCTTACAAGAGCTGTTAAATAAGTAAATAAAAAGATAAGGTTAAGTGGACTAGGCAATGGAACTTGAAATAACTATAATTTTTGATAATGTATATTGCTGGTCTTCCTTAGGGTTCGGTGAACAATAATTTCAAGAATAGCTTCTTCCTTTCCCTTAGCCTGGGTCTCATTAGTCATGTTCCAAGGCAACAGGTTTCCATGACAGCAAACATTAAGTCTCCTGCAGCACAGCCTGTTATTTCTGCTATAAACGCTAGGCTTTCACTACTATACTTCAACATAAACCAGATATCTTCATGAAAAAAATCCCTGGAAAATTGTAATAGACATGTAAATCAACAGCTATATTTTATTTGTACTATGATCTTGCTAAGGAACACGCACTCTATTGAATTCAGTAAGAATATCGTCCAATTCCCCAGAAGGCTGCTTCTACCTGGTCTGAGCTCACAAGTTCCTGGCAACTGTCTAAAACAAAAATACAATGATGTAAGTGATGATGCAGACCCCGTGCTCATAAAGGCATCAGATAAAGTTAATGTAAATCCCACTGTAGGAATTAACTGCAGAATTGAGACCTTTGGGTTTAGTCATTTTATGCAGGGTGAGAGCAACATCCCCCTCACACAGGAGCTGTGCTAACACAATTATTTTCTAACGCATTTTCAGTGGAGTAGAATGTCATGAACAGAAACGGATAAGTTTTTTTTTTCTATGAACTGTATTGAGCCTTGTTATTTTGAGGGAACTGTTGATTTAATGTCTCTGGGTGTCTTTGAAGCCTCACTCACACTGTTAAACTCTTCTAATCTTTCCCTATAAACCAATCCCTCCTGACCCCTAATGGACCGTTACTGCACACTGTATTACTCCAACACAGCACAGTGCTAAGCAGAGGATAAAAAATGTGTTATATGTTGGAAGGAATGTAAAATAAATGAAAAAATAGTAATTCATCCTTTCATAACTTTCTGTCCAACATAAATTCAGACAGAGCCATACCTAAACTTTACAATAAGTTTCCCACCTGGGTTTCTGAAAGCATGGGCTGGGGGGGTGGTTTGTAGGAGCAGCTGGGGGGGCGTTGAAGATTCACTTTCAGGGGCTTTTTGTTAAACAAAGGCTGATAGGAGGTAGCCTACATGCCAATTTTCCGACAGTTATTTCTAAGAGTTGACACCTTTTAATGAGCCACAACACTCAGAAATGAATAATGAAAAAAGAAACAGAAATGATAAGAATTCACGAATCCTGTGAGATCCTGCCACTCCTGCCTCTCACTCATGATGATTTGTCATACTTTTAATATTCTTTTTGACATTATTACACTTATTTTTATCCCAGTCTAATGTCTGTGTCTCTCTTTTTAATTGCCACGATACGTTCAAAGATGTCACAACTCATGAGTTGCAAATAGGTGCATGACAGAGAACCAGCCCTGTCACAACTGGTAAGCAGTAAGATCGCAGCAAGAATCCTCCAGGCAGAGATGCTAATAAGAAAATCAAGAAGCTTTTTGCTAGATGCAGCTGGCGAAAGCAAGGAAGGGAATCTAGGCTAGCAACACGACCACGATTAATGGTTACTTTAGTAAATGCAGTTTTGCAAACTAGGACGTACGTGGCTGAAGCTTGTCAGCAAGGTGAGAGTTTAGATAAGCACAAAGATGTTAGCGAGACTGGGAAAACTGTTAAGGAACTTGCTTTCTAATACTTTTTTTTTTTTTTATAATAATTTCATAAAGTAATCTCAGAAAACTTTACACTAAGCATTTCCTAGAATAGTCAGGCAGGTTGGAAAGAGAAACATCAACAACAAACACAAATGAAATAGGCAATGCTTCAGAGAGATTTGTGAATATATACAAAGATATACGTATCTCTTGCTTTAAGAAAAATCAAAGAACTAAGATATCGCAGGAAACATAAATCTTCCGATGAGCTATACTCCACAGTGCACTAATCTATGTAGAGTCCCGTTGACGGCAATGGAGTTCCACAAAGATGGAGGCACAGGCATTTTGACACAGTGACCCAAAGGTAACCTGACAATAACTGGGTTTCATTTGGGCTTTTTCCCTTTGGAGAAAGAGTTGGGTTGATCTGAATGCCATTATAACACCACTTACGTGAGTGACCCCTTTCTCACTGAAGGTTATAAAAAGGATAAACACAAGATGCATGTTTCAAACCAATTTGTTCTTAAGTTTGCTATACATACAGACTGACACTTGCAAAAGTCACATTAAGTAACACTCACCTACCTACTTTGTGTAGCTCATCTATAGGCAAAAGCAACAGGAATCCGTAGGTGCTCCTTAGAGCACAAATATAATTTAGCAGTTCTTAACACATACTTTCCATCCAACTATGTAGCACAAAGGCAGTTGGCACAACAGGCACACCGTATTCCAATGACCTTTTGCACTAGGGCAAGGAAAGCATACTAACTCCTTCACAATTCTCAAGCTGACACTGGATACACCAGTTGGGCAATGCTATTTATTTCAGATGCTATATTGATATGGCTGGCATAAGTACCCCTACCCAATGTATTATTTTTTTCCATAAGGAATTTTTCTTCATTTGAAAAGAGAGGAAAGATGTCCTACAGCTCTTCTTAGAATGACTGAAAAGAGAGGCTTATGATATCCTTATTCATAACAGGAAATCTTCTTTTTGGAACTCCTGTTTTGATACACTCCAGAATTCAAGCAACGTTACAGTTATAAAGAGTCGGAGAATCACAGCATGGCTCCAAAAAAGAGTAAAAGCAAATGAAACTACTGATGATTTCACTGAATAGAAGTCACTTATAAAAGTAAAGAGCGGAAAGAGCCTCTTTGCACATTCTGAAGTGGCTTCTTAATCAATTAAACACTCTACTTTAAAAAAAACTTCATTTCAAACCATGAGAAAATAATATACAACTCATACAATTTCATTAATTTACTATTAAATTGCATGTCTTCAGAGCTATTAAAAGCCCTACAGCAATTTCACTATTTTTTCAATGCTGAAAGTATGCCTTTGACATCAATACAGAGAAAACAGATGGATAAAGTAATTATAAAAAGAGCAGCATGACGCTATGAACCAGCCTGTCACAGTTTTACTAACAGACTAGATAACACAGGCAGAAAAGTGGGTTGACAATTAGCAAAGTTGTCATGTTGTGTCAAAGTGCTCCCACCCTCCAAAAAAACCCCCCCAAACCCCTTCTCAGGCAGATACAAACAGACTGGGAAGGAAGAAGCAATGAAAAAAACAGAATAAGCATGCAGGACATTTAAAGATTAGAAAAATTCCCGAAGGAAAATACTGACTGTACATCCCAGAAATCAAAGAAAATATATGTTGAAGGGAAATGCAAATCAATGCTCAGATCATTCTGGCACATTTGTCTGATAACTTACCTAATTTTTGTATAGGATGATTTCATGATTTGACAGAGACAAGACAGCTAGCTATAAGTTATGGGCTAAGATAAATACAATTTCCCTGAGCTTTGAATTCTGTTAAAGGAGGAAATAATCTCTCTAAGGAAGCCAGTTCAAACTGTTTATAGAGTCCGAGTTGCACTGACAGAAAGACAGGCAAGTTAATACACCTAGATCCCCACATGCAGCTACAGTGTTTTATCACACACAGTAAGATGCACAGCCCAACTGAGTCCCCTCCTCTCTACTGTTTCACCCTTTTTCCCCTTGTGCAGCTCGCAAAGTTATGAAAGTTTGATTAAATTGTGCAATATTCACAAAAATGGGCCATGTTCAACTACTAGAAAGCTGATCATCCCAGTAGGCGTGTGAATTGGGGACTGGAAAACTCTACTAGAAAAGATGGTTATTCTTGGATTCAGAGTCAAAAGACAGACCAGATGATCTTCACCCTAAAATCCCAAAGACTAATTTCTCCTCTTCAGGACATCTCCTGCTCTCAAGTTGCACAGTTCCAAAGGTTGTAGCCTTTGTCCAGGTCCAGGGGATCTAGGAAGGGGACAGGAAAATGAGGAGAAAGACAGAAACAGGCCATCCACATGCAGCAGCAAAAAGGATTCATTAAACCTGGGAGAAGCCTACCTCGAGTCAGCACAGTCTTCCAGATTAAATGAAGGTGTGGAGTGCACTCTAACAGCAGTTGGAACAGTCTTATTAGCAAACTAGAGCAAAAAATAGAAGGAAGATAGGGAAAGAAAGGGGCTGGTCTAAAGAGAAGCATATTTCTTCTTATAGCAGATGGGGGCTGATCTTTTCAAAACAAGCTTGTAAAATCAGGGCCCACAACAATTTGGCTTTTAGAAAAAAAGTTATTATTAGAGCAGAATAATCATTGCATTCAAAATAATGGACATTTGTACAAAAGTAGAGTCATACGGTCAGCAGTGGACCAAAACTAGTTAAAATAGCTCTTCAAAGTACTGTCAGAGTAACATTTTATGATGACAAAACTCGTAGCTAAAAGGCATGATACAAAACAAGTGTTTAGTCCAGCAAGAAGAAGAGAAACTAGATCAAGGGTAATAACAATTCTGAGAAATCCTTATGCAGAGTAATGCAAATACAGAATTGTTAAACCCTGTGCTACATTAGCTGACCTTCATCTTCACCATTATACAAACAAACCCCTTTAGTTACTGGTTTTTGGTATTTCTCTGAGCATCTGGCACACTGGGAAGCAATTTCAGGAAATGCGTTTTACAGGTGCATACAGCAGCTCCTCTCCAGGTAGTTTTAACATTAAAATGCAGGCTTGTTCATGTACTCTTCCACTGTCTGGAGGGGAAAAAAAAAAAAAAAGCAACAAACAATTGATGCATTATGGAGTGGTACAGTAATATTCAAACAAACCCTCTCGTCCTCTTTGAAGACAGCTGTAGTTCTGCATGGCATTACACCAGGTTAATTAAAATGTAGAAATAATTCTGCTTTAAAAATCTTTAACAGCCTTTCAGAATCTGAGCTTCAAATCATGACATGCTACGGTTGTGGCTAAACTCATCATGGCCAGCTATGTACAAAGGCCAGCTAGACTAGTTTCATGTGCAAACGCGAGACCACTTTGAAAAACTGTTCAACTGGCATAGTGTGCCCCTAGCTAGTTCTACCAGCATGCTGTTTCCTTCAGTATTAGAATAGATCCTTCACTACCTAGGAAAAAATTAAGTAAATCCATCACATTCAACTGTTTTTGCCATTCCTGGCTCAATGGTACAAGTTACAGAAGAGAATTCCTGCAGGGTTCTGAATAAAGGTTGCATATCTATGCCCTGCAGAAAAACTACCCAGGTGTTTATGAATGGAAGGGGAGTTTGCCAGCACACACTCTTTCCAATTTTAAATGGTCATCTGTTTCCAATGTATTAGTGAAACAGAATAGATTTTTCTCTAGTTATATATACATATGTATACATAAAATATAATCTTAGATTATGTTCTTATATTATATAAATATCTTAGATATGTCTTATACTGTTTATTAATATAATACCTGAAAAACTCCAGCAGTTAAACTGTAAGAGAGCAATAGCAGTATATAAAGAGCCTCCAGATGATTCCGCGAGATGCAAGAGGGTTGAACTGAAAGCCTGTGTAACTGCTACCTTAACTGCATTGTTGTACCTATCAAAACTGAACTTAAGACACATTTGGATAACTGAGTACCAGAAGTACTCGGCTGTATTTTAAGCTCCTGTCAAACACGGAAGATGTAGGAAGATGTGGTGTTTGCCTTTTGTCTTCCTCTGCCTTACCTCCTGCAACATGTCAGAGTCTTCTATGGCTTTCACTGCAGACCTCTTTGAAGTTTCTTGTACTTCTCCACCAATTATAAACTCGTCAAGAATAAAATAAGCTTTTTCAAAATTAAAGATAATATCCAGCTCACACACCTGCCAGAACAAAAGGACACTCAACATTTAAATGACTTTTACAGCATTATAAGCACTACTGGGCCAAAAGTTAAGATGATGAAATGTATTGAACATACGCACTCTTGCGGCAGGTAGCAGGGTAAAGAAAGATACTGCATATTATGTAATATTGCAGCTTCTGTACATATTGTCTCCACGTATATAGCCTAGACTTACAGCAAAGATACTCCACTTACTGTATTTTATGTGATACAGTACTTCCATACTGGTTTTCAGAGAACAAAGCTGACTTCCTAGCCTACTAACCTTATAATAGGTCTTATATAGCACTTGTAATATGGGTTATATACATTCACGCACAGTTTCACAGAGCAAGACAAATTCCCTGTCCTAGTGACCTTACAGACACCAACTGCTTTTTTTGTTTTGAGGTGGTACAAATGTGAGTCATGGCACAGTGATTTAAATAAGAGATGAATTAACGTAGTGGGGACAATTTCAAAAATAGTCGTAGAAAAGATGGGTCTCTTGTAGTCTTTAAAGACTTACTGAAAGACTTATTTGGACCTTCTTTAGGTATTTTCTTAAAAAAACCAAATCACTTTATGTTTTTCCTCTTTTTATGTCCTTAATTCTTACACAATATTATGAAACAAAAACAAAAGCAGCATATCTGAAGATGTCAGGAGGGAGAATTAAAGAACTGTCACCTAGGGTGGGGGGCATTACATATTTTTCCTCAAGCTTTCCCCTTGAAATCTGTTCTTCAGCTCAAAGCACCAAAAATAATTTTGGGGGAAAAATGGACGGGGGAAAAAAAAAAATCTTATGATAGTTTCAGCACTATTTTATAAAGTATTCTAATAATGAATTTCACTCTAGATGGAGAGAATCTACGGGGCAAGTAGTGCAGATGGAAACACGAAGCAAACCAGCTACAGATAACTTTGTTTACCAGACAGCCAGGAATGCAGTTCATGGCAGAAAGTAAAACCTACGTTTCCAAAGTATCTGTCCAGAAGCTCTACGTATCGATGAACGACCTCTAGTGTCAGGAGCTCATTATCCTGGTCTTCTATTGCACAACAGAAATACAAACTAGCATACCTAGGGAAACAAAGGCAAAAACGTGAGAGTGAACAGCTGGATCCTCAGTGCTCTGCTCGTCTCTTAGAAGTTACGCAAATGACAGCTAATGTCTATCTTGTCTCTAAAATAATCATTTTCTTTCATTCTCATAGTGTCCCAGAGAACACTTAAAAAGATCACATAATTTAAACAAATTATTAATTTAGTTAGAAAAACAAACTGCACCCTTGGCAAAGTAGGATAACTCCAACACTGGTCTTCGTAAAATGAACAGTAAACCAGTAGTACTTTAAAGGTCTCCCTCACCTGCTGCAATAGCACTACAGTAAGTGGGGTTCATTAAACTGTAGAATGAGTTACTGCTCTTTGTTAAAAAATAAAAATAAAGGCAAAAATAAAGGTGGAAGGAGTTACATCTCAGCAAGCCTGCTGGCTATCAAATGACTGACAGTGTTTTACATAGGGCCAGAAAGCATGAAACTACTTGGACCAAACAATCTTCATAACTTACTTGCAGCAAAACTTCACATTTACACCAACCCAAGATGAGAGCTAACGATCTACCTCAACTCTCTGGTGCTGTGGCTGGAGCCCCAACTTGTCACAGCATCTGGTCAGGTGTTTACATCCATCACTTCGCAGCAAGGAACTCAATTTTTGCTAAATGGGAGATACTGCTTAATTTATACAGCATGCTATACCTTAAGGCTACTTTTTGTTTGCTACAACTTTACAAGAATTAAAAGGCAATTAATGCTAAGCATCATGTAACTGGGGACCAGTGATTTGTTTGCAAAAGGAAATGGGAATTAACACTTTGCAGAGCAACAAATATTTCAAAGACAAAATTTGACAAAACGTTGAAAGTGCCTCAGAACAGCTCCTGCAACCTCCTGAAGAGCCTGATAAAGCCCAGCACACGACTCGGCAGGCTACCCTGGGGAATCAGAAGGAGCAGTGAAGCCTAAAGCCTTCTAACAGAATTTCAACCACTAACAGTTATTAGGTTACTCCCATTTTTCTCATTTGACCAATTATACAAGTATTTTTCACCCCACAATTTACCCTGCCAGTTTATCCAGGGACACTGTGCTGTTCGACACCGTTAGACTGCTAATGGCAGGCTCCTTAGCCCAGCTCAGTCTAGCACCGAGGGTTTGTTTGGTGTTTTTCTTGGTAAGCCTTTATTTTTCCTCTTCTAGCATGAGTTATTTATATGAATAGTAATTACATGTTCTCATAAAATTACTCGCACCTTTTGTAAACAAGCTTGAGGTCTTTCCAGTCAACAAAACTACTTGTTTTTTGATTGCGAGACAAAATAATCTGAACAATTTCTCGAATGATCTTTTTCTTCTCTTTATCAGGCAGCGTCGTATACCATTTCTGAAGCCTTAATTTCCCCTGCCGACTGAACAGCAGTATAAAGTGTATCTAGAGTAAACAAAGCAACATGGTTAACGCCGGGGCCACAGCCAGAGAAGCGCATTCCTGTGCCTGACGCCGGAAATCTGTGAGATCTTAGCGAAGGCATCTCCAGCCCTGGTGTGACGTTTGGACATGGCATCGGTGAGGTCTGGGGGAGGCTGAGGGTGGGAGCAGAGGTCCCTCCCCTCTCCTGTTTCTTCCCCTGGCAGCTCTCCCCTCCCTGTGGCACCTCTCCCCTAGGCATCCCCTTTGCATCCTCTCCCACCCGCCCTCCCTTACCTTGTGCAAACAGCAGCTTTGCTTCCTATTCTGCCTCTTCCCTGCGGAACAGGAGGAGCACCACCACTTTGCAGTGGTGAGAAGAGGGCCCCAGCCCCTCCTCCAGCAAGATTAGACAAAGGGCAGACCTCAGTGACCAAGGATATTACATTAAAGAAAGCATGGTATGTACACTGTTCTAAAATTTCAATTTTAAAGCTAGTCATAATTTTACATGGTTTGACCCATGATTTTTTCATGCTTGGCATTAGCAGTATTATTGAAATACAGAAGTGCTAGCTTTTAAATGCCAGTGGGCCTTTGGGAGAAAAGTATCAATTCACATTTATACAAATACTTTTATTAGCAGATTAAAATAACTAACCATACTAAGTCTTTAAGCAGTACAGTAAGTCATCTACCCACAGCACGGAAATGGCTTTAAGAATGCAGGAAATCTATTTGGGGATGACATCCATCTCAATGGGACGTCCTCTGCTAAACGTAAAAAAAAAGAAAAAAACCTAGCAGGGACAGAGATGCTTCCAATGGCTGAAGACACTGTGAACTGCCCTGTTCTTGACAGGCATGTCCCCATGGCTTTTCTCACCAGTACCAGTGCTTGGAGGCCAGGGACTTCCACGAAGGATGTCTCCCCCTTGTTTTCTATTCCAGTTTATCGCTGTACCTATGCTTCCCCATCACTCTATCTCCCCAGTGAGGATTAAAGTTAACGTTCACAATTACTATGAAGATTACAATGCAGATTTCTGTAAAGACAAAATCATTCTACACGCTGGTGAAGTCCAAGCAGAGAACTGCACCAGAGAAGCTTCTATGTAAAACAAACAAACCAACCAACCTACTGGATTTTAAGCAAAGCATTCATTCATAATTCAGACCCATTCTCTAGCTATTAAGTCACATAGTTGTTGAGTAATCTGAAGATAAGAGTTCTGACTATACTGAGAAAGACTTCAAATGTGGGATCATTTTAGGGAAAGGTGGATTGCTTTATTCATATGTGCCTGTGGCAGGATCTACTGCTGGAAATATGGCTCTTGCCATCATTAGTCTAATGTGCTTGATAAAATTACAAGGATTTTGTAGCTGCCTTATGCCGAGTCCTGTAATACTCTCCAGATGAGCTTGCTAAATAAAAACAGCTATGCTGCTGGCAGTACACATGGCCTGATTACAGTGAAGATCAAAGCACCATGTTCTTGCCTTTCTCTGTTCATATTACCAACTGGGTTTTGACATGGTAATATTCCAGCTGTCAGGGTTACCCTTCCCAGTAAGTGAAGGGACAGTACTTACTGTCCACACACTTGTCCACTGAGAGGAGCTGGATGAATGAAAGACTATTTCGCTTGCTGCATGGCACGTTAATTCTAAAGACTTTGTAAAGATGAGTACATTTCAAAAAGCAGAGTGCAGGTTCTGCTGATAAGAGCAGCAGGTCAGCAGGTGGCCATTTAAAAGCAATCAGGCACAGGTAGCAGATATTCGATAAACAAATTTCTAAAAATATGGTGAATCAGATAGGAGAGGACGATCAGATTCGATTGAAAATGCAGGGAATTAGTCAATGAATCCCTAGCAAAAGCTGTCAGCATGTTCAGCATAACAAGATCGTGCTGTTTGAGCCATCCTCAGGAAGAAATACATTTGCCCGCAGCGCTTCAATAGGGGCAGGTAGTGAAAGGGTATTCTGGTTTAAGTTCAGCTCTTGGACCCAAAGGACCTTAAACTGAGTGCCTGCAAGTAACACATATATCTCCAGGACAGCAACCTTATGCCTCTAAAAGGTTAAATAACAACAAGCCAGGGCATTACTGTGAATGTTATTACTATTTTCTGCTGATTAGTTTACTTCAGTATGTTATGCTTCACCCATAAGAAAGTGAGCTGCTCTCCATTTAAAACTGCTCTGAAAACTCCACTGTTTCTTACGTAGGTGCAGCTGATGTTTCACCACCACTTTCATGAGTAAAGACAACATTCTTTGCAATCAGAATATATCTACTAATGCTCTTAAATGCATCAAGATTCATACACGAGCTGCAAAAATGCTATCTTTTGGGTCTCCCATCCCACACTACTTCAGAATATAACTGCATACTTCATAAGGCAATTTTACTATTATAGAAATATATACAGCTAGAAAACAGATAAAAGCCTCTACTGTAGTCCATTTCTAATTTTACAGTCTGCAGCAAAATAGTGTACCCTCAAGCCTAGGTATGTATTACTGGCCAACTGAGAGCTCCTATAACAAAACAACATATTAGAAAGCTGCAGATACTTGAAAAAGAAAATACTGTGGGGTTTTTTTCTCTTTTGACTCTTCTGCCCTTTTCTAATTTCTAAAGTCCATTCAATCTGGGGAACTCTCTAGGAGGTAAATAATACTTTATTCTCAAGAGGTTAAATGGTTTCATTCCTGTAAGCTTAAGCATCCAACCGCTATAGATGTTTTTTCATTCAGTTCAGCTTTGCTCTGCCCAGCCACATTGACACAATACAACACACTCCTCACTCTCATAGCTCTGTTCATTACAGCTCACCGGAAAGACTTTGATGCGTCAATAAACCTGGAAATGTTGAAATATGGCACAAACACAAATCTAAGAGCTCAGCTGCTCTTTGCTCCTTGACTGTGAAAGCATATTTGCTTTCCTATAGTGCTAATGACAAGATGGATGTTGATTAAGGAATTTTTTGTGCGTTTTCAGCAGCCAAACTACAAATCGAGGTAGATTATCCTGCAATGTTTTACTCATCTTCAGAAGTTCTAATTCCAGAGGAAAACAAAGGCAAATTAGTCGCTTCAAGCAAAATACCTTCGAACCAGGGTGCTTGGTTTCCTTTCCTACCATTCTAGGGCGTGCTGGCTGTGACTAAAAACCACCAGACCCAGGGGCAATGCCAGAGGGAATTTTTAGGTCCAAGCCTGAGTTCCTACACGAGCATCGGCTGCCTTCACATGCAGAGTCTGTAGGAGACAAGCTTTGGTCTGGGAACTGAGTGTAATTTTATTAGCGTGTTTTACTGAATCAGACCTAACCACCTACAGCACTGTGCAAAATGATCTCCATAAACATCAGTAAGTAGCCTAAATGACTGCATGTTATATTTGTAGGCCATTATTTTCTAGGTGGAAAATAGGATTTTATTTTTTTAAAAATTAAGCATTTAAACCAGATTTCTAAACCTTCTCATGCACCTCTGAATCAATTGCAGCTGTAAGTTATATAGCAGGTCGGGAAGTTACAGGGCCTTTTGTTTTATCGAGATCTACAGAACTGTACCAGGATAACAAGCAACACCTCAAGCTTCAGGGCTACAAAAAAATCAAGTGGTAGACTTTGATGTGAAATAATTCAACAGTAAACAGAACAGCCATCAAAATGCAAAATACAGAAGATTTACATGTTCACAAACCACAAATATAAGTGAAATATGTAAAACTAACACACACTGTGCTTTTTCCCACCTTCCTTGGGAGACCTTTCCCTCCTTTTGCTAATGGGCTGTCATGATCTGCTAAGCAGCTCACCCAAGCTTGTCTCCTGGACTGCTCCTTGCCAAGACTGGAGGTCCCCTTCGGTGCAGCCTTCCCAAGTATTTGGCCATTTCACACTCCAGACCAAACACTTTACAGTTAGCTCTCTGGTTTCAAATTCGGATCATTTGTAGCTTTTACAGAGGTTTTAAAACTTAACCTAACCTGTACTGCAACGTTTAGTACAACTGTCTAAAGGAATCCAGACTATATTCTATTATATACAGAACAAACCACCTGTAGGGATATTAAATAAAAACAACTACATGAGAAGACAAAGTGGCTTTCCAGACTGCCAGGGTGATTTCTCCAGTTTACTGTCCAATGACATAAACATCTAAAAGATGCCACATTTCTTCCTGCGAGGTGAACTCCAGCTATCCATGCAGCAAGGCTCTAATTCACCTCCTCTGCGAGAAGCAACGTGCGCTAGAAATGCTTCTCTTCCTCCCATAATTCAACCTGCATAACATTTTCCGGCTGCTTTCAAACCTGTTCTGTGGCATGTGGCTGCTCCAGGTCCCTCGGTGGGAGAGGAGGACAAGGAAATGGGAGAACTCCAAGAAGCCTAAGGGGACAGAAGGCAGAAGAGGAGACTGTGGCTGGAAGACTGGGAAAAGCAAGCTTCCTTCTCTTTCCTGGGTGCCTGGTTTGGGTAAGAATTTGCTCGGCTAGGCAGCTCTGTCACTCCAGTAGCACTGGGTTTAGACTCTGCTTCAGCCGTAATCTTTCCAAATTCAGTTAAGAGCCCTTCCAAAGCAAAGTCACCTTTATAAAACAGAAAGATTCCTGAAATTCCCAAGTTAACTAAAATTTGCAAATTAGGAACTGGTTTCCTAAAACAGACAGCTTGGCAGAACTTGGAAACTCTAAGTTTTCCTTAAACGCTTTCCATTTAAGCCTGCTGCTGCCAGTAGGGCAACAGGCAACATATGACATGCTAATAAAGAAAAACTCATGGACCACATAAAAAGGGAAGTGGGATGAAAAAGCCACACCTTCTGCTGCTGACATGACAACGGCTGCTGACAGAAGCCTGGAGAAAACCAGATGGACTGGCTGTACTCGGTGGACAGGAAGTGACTTTTTATCATAAATTTCTCTTTTAACTTATTCTGACTCCCTTGAAGCCTGCTTGATCTTCTAGCACTGTTTTAGTCTAGTTGAGTCCATATTCTGCTTATCTTTTACTATTTTTCATTCTTTCCTCTGATATGAAAGAATGTATTTCCCAACATAGAGAGCTGTCCAGAATTTTTTTACTATTTATTTTTACATCACATCTGAAAATGAACAAAACCTACTTTCATTAAATTGTTTCTTTTAAACAGTATGAACATCCAAATTATTCCAGCCATTAGCCGATTTTTTTTTTCCTCCAGAACATTTAAAGACTAAAAGTTTCCTTTAAGTTTTTGCTTTGCTTAATGGTTTTTTGGATGGAGGGAAGTAAATACTGAAATCTTTCCCCAAAAAATGAATAGCTATACTGTGAACACACAGATGGTTTGGAATGCCAGGCGTTTAGGGTGAAATGAGAAAGTCATGCTGAAGAGACAGCTATTGACCTACTGTATTAACAATCTAGCCACATCAGGAAGAGACAGAATAATAACAGACTGAAGTATAGGTATGTTGGTATTCTGCTGCTGGACGAAGTCCCCACCTGGCTACTGACCTTTAATATATACACACTGGAGTTTTAGGGACTTTTAAAGCAATTACGTAAAATCCCAAACAGTCTACTTTATTAAAAATATTAATTTCCTTACCTATTTACTCTGTTACTAAAACTTTTATTCACAGCAGTGCACAAGCTGACAGATATGTTTGTTAAATAACAAAGTAGCACATTGCTGCCTAACTGGCACAGAATTCTTTCTCGCTTCATCTCTATTAGGAACATTTCTGAACAATTTCCCCTAAACAATACATCCAAAGTCCATTCAATAAAAGCTGTGCCAGATCATTACAGGCACACGTGACTGTAGTTACACATTGATTTTATGTTTCGCATGATGCAGAAGTCACCCTTATCTTATTACCGAAGATTTTAAATTGACCAGCATACTAGCATTTAAAGGGTATTTACACCATATAGTATCAATCCAGCCAACAACCTCCTCGATAGCCTTACTTTAGTTAAATAAAACTATAATTAAAACAGTATAGCTGAGCTCAAGCTCTGAACCAAAATCATCTTGAAGCTCCTCACTTCTGATGCCTACCTAAGGATCAGAAAACAAAGCTCAAGGAAGCCCTAAGTGCCCCACAAGCTCCCTCCGGCTCTGCTCCTGCTTATCGCTGCCTCTGGCAGGTCTAGTCCTCCCGACCTTGGCTCATTTCTCATAAACGGGCAGCATTCCTTCAACAACATCCTCCCTGCAGTACAGGCATGCTTGTGCCTCCTCCTCCCAGGCTGCCAGGTGTCCCACCAACAGCAAAGCCGGGTTTCCAGCAGCTCTCCGGAGAGGAGGGACAGCACAGCTTTCCAAGGTCGATCCTAAGATGCAGATGCAGGCAATGACATCCATTTTTTACAGAAGATAATTATTCTCAGTTTTCTTAAATCAGTGCTTTTTTTATTCCTGCAAGTGGAATTAACTGCAATTTCTAGGCAATAAGCAAGATCAAATCCAGGCAGGGAGTTTGCATAAAACCTGCCTTGAACTCGGCAATGTGAGAGCAGGCCAGTGACCGCACTACAGCCGTGGGAACCAGAGAGACAGCACTCACACCTTCGGTCTCAGCTCCGGAGCCAGACAGTTGCAGGGATGCTAGCTGGCTGACCTTACAGAAAGCAGCACAATTTGAAGATATTCAGAACAATTATTAACTAGGTAATCACATCCCTTCTGCCTCCTGGGCTGGGCTCTCAGAGCTATATAAACATGTACAAATGTTTACACACTCTTGGGAGGCAGTGGAAATCTTCATTAGGTTACTACAAGGAGAAGGAGACCAGGGCAGAGGCCAAACAAGCTGCCAAGGGCTACCCCTAATTCACTATAGCACCAGTGTACTTTACAGTCACAAGAAGCCATTTTCCCAGTCTGTTCCTTGAACACCTAGTGAAGAAACCGAGCAAAAATCTCACCCAATGCACTCTGGCAAAAGGTGCAGCCTCTTTTATTCTCATTTTGTCTTATCGGGTATTTGCAAATCCCTGCTACGTGAAGGCACTACAGCGCCCTTGCCTTGCCTCTGACCTTCCAAGAAGCAAAGTTAAAACGCTTTGCTCTGGGACAGGGTGGGCACACCAGAAGGTGAGGCGTTTCCCCGGCTCCTCAGCCAGGTGACAGATAGTGCCGCAGCCCAGGAACGCCCGTGCCTGGGGGAGCAGGAACACTGCAGGTCTGCGGCGGCCTCACCCCCATTCCTCCACCTCTCAGCAGAGGCTCACAGAAAACCTGAGCTCTGGAAGGACTGAAGGTACACGTGAGTCAGGATCATATTTGTGAATGAAAGAGCACAGAATTAATTTTTTGGAAACACTGAAGCATTTCATTTAGGCATTTTCAAAAGAGAAATTCTCAAATTTCCCCTTTAAAACGGCATTTTTTCATTAAGGTAAAAAAATGACAAGGATTTAATAACCTAAACATAGAAGAAGCAACCATTGGTTAGGGAAGGAAGGGCCAGAGCACAGGATGCTTTTTGTTGGCCCAAAATTTAGCCTCCAGAATGAAAAAAAATGGAGCAAAATTAATTCTGCTATTCATCCGGGTCTTGTCACAAGACTTGGAGGAAAGGAAATGCCTGAGGTACTGCCCCTTCCCCATCCCTATCTCCTGAGCCCGGTGGCTGTTGAGTTGTGAGATTCATGTAGCCATTTCCATGGCTTTTCTAGAGCCCAGAGCAGACAGGCAGACACTGACCCAACACTTCACGTGTTCTCCTTCCAGCATGCAGCCTTGCAAGAGGCAAACACACAACATGGTAAATTTCTGCATTTTCTTCCAACAAAAGTGATTCAATTTCTCATTCCTTTGTGGTTTGTGTCCATCGCTCACCTCAGGGGACTAAGTAGAGGGTGATGACCATACAGGAGTTCCTGTGCTGCTGGAAGTGTCTGAGCAAAACTACCTTCAAGCTCAACAGCAAGCAGCAAGGCAACAACTGGCATTTATGGGCTGGTGAAGAAGGATTTTAATGCACTCTCTTCTCAGGTCTGAACAGAGTATAGCAGATGGATATCCTACACAAATTCATCAAGTTAGAGAAGAAGAAAAAGACTGGTGCACAGAGTACCTGGGGTTACATCTGTGATATTGAGAAACATAAATTTAGGACACACTGGGCCAGAAAGACATGTCTGGCCAGAAAGACACGTCAAGCTTGCCTCCGAACACACAAATGTAAATTTTATTTTCCCATCCTACCCCAGTGACTCTGCATGCTCTATTCCTACTCACAAATGAAATACCACTCGCGCATGACTGGATCTTGCACCTCTCTAAACTGCAACATCTGCAAAAATGCAAAGGCCCAGGGGTGGCCACTCAAGAAAGCACACCCCCAAAGCAGCCAAGTATATGCAGATGACAGCCTGTAGGAACAGGACAGCAGGGAAATGAATGGGCAGGGATGGTAATGAGTAGCTGTGCATCTGTCATATAGAAAGAATTCTTTTTACAGGAGCAGCACAGCTTTAATTTAGGCATCACTGAGAGGCTACAACTGGCTGACATGAATGCCTGATGTATATGCCAAAACAGAAATCTTCTAAGTACTTTGGGGAGGAGCAGCTCTACCTGCCCTCCCTGACCCATCCGTTTCCTCAGTGCTTTCATCGTTTTGTCCCTTTGCTGCTCTTGCACGTAACTGATGTCTTCAGAAGGCAGAAGGTCTATGGGATGGTTTATAACGCATGGGATTTTGAAGTAATTAAAGATACTGAAAAGCAGCAAACATTTCACATGGTCCACATGCTTGGCAGCATTTGCTTGCCTCCTCATAGCCTGGGCTGCCCATTACCCCTCCAGCCTGCATTTGCCCCTCTCCCTGCATTTGCCTACCCCAGATGCCATGGCTTTCTCCAAAGCCCTCCAGGAACTCCACATGCTAGTAACTCCCGGCTCTGAGACATGCCTACAATTTCCTTATTTGCAAGTGAAAAGATTAAAAAAAAAAATAAATTATTTAAGCAAAGAATCAGCAGATGATTTATCATAACATTTCTTTTGCTTTTCGGAAATGAGCTTATTACCCAGAGACAGTAAAGCATGCATCACAATTACTGGACAGCCAGCCAGTCCAGAGCAGTCTCTATTATAGGAGTGACAATCTGTAATGATAGCGAGTACTTGAGAGAGAACATCCAAAACTGGAAGAGGACCGCATCAACAGCCAGAGGTTACAGACTTCCTGAGAAGAACCCTAAAAAACATTTTTCCTAGCACATTCCACAAAATGGTATTCGAAAGTCCAACTGAATGACAGGGAATAACTGAATACCAGATTATGGATCACCCTCTGAGCAGTACTCTGATCTGAGCAGCTTCCAGAAGTGGGGAGCATAAGTAACAGGGCATGTGTAAAATCATTCTGGTACTCCTGTCTCCAGGATTCACAGGTTTAAGGATTCAGGGCCAGAAACCAGATCCAGACAACCCACCTGTGGACCCATCCTCTATGAAATGCCTAACTACTAGGACACCCACAGCATCCTTGGCAGTGGATTAAAAACATTCATCTACACTGTGGGTTTTATTTGTTTTCTTTACATTTAGTGCCTAAAAATTTCACAGGATGTACCCTGACTCTTCTTGTAGCAACCATTCTTTATAGTGTTCATGATTTCATGCATTTCTATCACTTCCCCTGTAGTCATCTCTTTCCAAGATGAAAAGTCTATCTATCTACTCAGGATCTTCTAAAAAGAATGCCATTCTGTTACCATTATCTACTCCCACACTAATAGTTCACTACAAGATAAACAAACAAAGAAATACCACATGGACTTATAACAAGAATCATTTATTTGTCATTTTCTCTCTTTCCCTCATCTATTCCAATCTGCTGCCTTTCTTGTCTTTCAGAGGTGAACGCCTGGAGGCAAAATTCATTCTTTGCTAGGCCAATACACAGCTGTATGACAGAGTGGAAAAAAGCAGTTCTTCAAACTGTTGATAGTAAATTCTGTGCAGCATTGAAAACATCTTTTGCAGATCTGTGTCTATTCTAACAGTTAAGGGCATTGAGACTGTTGGTGAGGTCAATATTCAGAATAGCTGAGAGTTCATTTCCAAACACCAGCCAGGTACTGGCAGCTGCAGTTACTTCAACTAATATTTCCATCCAAGCTTCTAGACCAGTGACTGGTATCAAATGTCTTGCTAAGTGGAACCAGTGCTTGCCAACTCCTTTTCTATTCAGGCCAAGTACATTTTTAGAGCCCCTGTGCTTGATGGGATTCTTTTGATCTTTCTCCAGGGTTTCAGATCATACCCATGAGTACTAATTTTTCCTCACTGATGATGGTGATGAGCAGCACAGGTAGGAGGGAAGCAGGCCCTTTACTATGCAGGCACCAATTCTGCACTCAAAGCTACACAAGCAGAGTCATGTACTGTCAAAAAAGTGATACTGATAACACTGAGGTGGCAGTAGAATCCAGGTGTTGCAACACTTACAGGCATGAAAGACTACAGCAACATGTGTCCTTTGGGAAACTAATAATTTTTTCCTCTCTGCTCTCTCCCAGCTCTTTGACTTTGTTAAGACAGCAATCCTTCAGAACATGCTTCTTTGCTGCACCTATAAATGTCAGGGAGCAGAATTTAGTCTCTTTTCTAAAAGGCTTTTTTTTTTTTTTTTTTACATGTCACAAAGTAGCAGCCGGGCAGAAAAGCTGTATTTCTCAGCCGGATGTGAAGTTAGCTTTGCTAAACAGACTCTTTTCTGAAACTTCCCTGGAAATCTGCAACAGAGCAAACAATTGAAACAACCCTCTTGCTAAGACACGGTTACCATTCTCATCTCAAAACACAGAAAAAAGGTGGCAAGCACAACTATGTCACTCCAAACCGGAGAAACCAATCTAAGGAGAGTTTAAACAACCTGTTGAAAGCTCTTTGCTTGTGAGCCTGAATAAGGCTTATTCTTGGTTTGTAACCCAGTAACCCTTATTTCTTGATGCATAACCCAGTCTAACAACCCCTTCACGAAGATGGAATGACAGACAGAGGAATTTTAAGTGAAAGAGTACCCTGACAAAAGCACCCTTTCATCAGCACTGGTTTTACAACAGGAGAATGGGGTAAGGCTGACAGCACTGGTTAATGTAGTAATGCCAGCAAGGATTTGTACTATGACCTCAGAAAAGGAAAAAAAAAAAAAATTATTAATTGTAAGCATGTACACTCACCTTATAAAATTGTAACAATCAATACAGCAGACAGTCTCCAAATTGTCAATAAGCAGCACTGTTGTAAGCAGCGCTCCCCTGAGACCGTGATGAGTGCTTTGAAAACCAGCATTTGTGAAGTGAATGCATCAGGGAGAGTTGAGATCAGCTTCCCTGAAATCAGCTCCCATATTTACTGACCTTCAAGGGCAGAATAGGAACTCCAGTTGTTTACATAAGCTTTACCCGAGGGAAGTGGATATGTAGGGCTGTCTCAGGGCGTAACCAGAAATGTTATACCTTTCACGGGGACTTAAGGTATGGAGACTGCACTGCCATCTGTAAATTCATTACTGTGCATGTTCTATTTGCAAATGTAATGACAGGTACACCTTTCTAAATACACCAGACTAACAGGTATTTAGCATTCTGGCAAAACCACTGAAAAGAAACAACATAGCTCTGCCTTTGAGGACAGAGACAAACAACAAAACTTGGCCTCCGATGAAGGAGTTGAGAGAGTTCTGTTCAGCTGCACTGCCAGGAACTGATATTATGGATGCACACAATAGGCAAACTGTGCAAGACAGCAGCTCGGGGCATGCTCGCAGAACCTGCCCCAAGTCTGAATTATCAAGCAGCGAGATGGTTTCTCAATTAAGAGGCATCACTGACCGTCTTACTGCTTGAGAGCCTGCAGTCCTCCTTGGGGAAAATCTAGCCATTATTCTGAGGATATTGGTCATCGCGCTTAACAAAAGAGAATAACCACGGCCAAGCACAGCACTGGAGAGCCAAAGGGCTGCCCTCCCAGGATCCGACCTGTCGTTCCTTTAACCTGGTCTGCTGACCCCTTCCAAGCTAAAACAATGCATTGCTGCCGCTTCTACCCAGCCACGGAGCCGGGTCGCACACGCAGACTGGTTGCCAACAGACAATATACAAGGAACAGAACCAGACCCACACGCTCTCACAGACACGTTACTTGGTGGAAAGGCAGAGCCAAGTTCCTACAAGCCCCGTGAGACCAGGCAGTTAGGCAGAGGCGCCCGAGCTGGAGGCAGGGCTGCCGCCCAAGCTCTTCACTTACCCGGCACTGGGGAATACAGGTGGGGAAAGGCTCTTCCCGATGCTCCCGTCACAAGAAAACCCACTGCCCAACACCGCCCCGCTTTGACACCAGAGCCAGCCAAAAGACACAGATCCATAGGGAACCACACTTGATCCTTCTCCGGGCACTGGAGCCAACTTGAACCACAGCTCCTCAAGTTACAGGAAGACTTTATAAAACCTCTCTCCCTAACAGCCTTGTTTTCCTGCTTGGCTACGAAAGGCTGTCAGCCTGACCTGGGCTCACCCCAAGGGTCAGAAGACAGAAAGGAAAAGAACGTAACTTTCATTTCCTCAAAACAGGTGCAAACCTTGTTCAAACCCGCTTGGAAATAGCATTTCTGCTTCTCGGACAAGCCGGCACAGCCCTAGCAGGCAGGCACTTTCTAAGGAACACATTTTACCTCTATTTAAAGCCAACTCGGGTTATTCCAGCAGAATGATTTAAAAAAAAAAAAAAAAGAATTCCAAGTTTCT
>VYXH01010969.1:1232654-1244587 GCA_013397275.1 Burhinus bistriatus | reverse complement strand
CGCCGGCACGGTGGGCACAAGGCGGCCGCAGGACCCCCTCGCGGCGTCGGGCTTTCCCCGGCCGCGGCCTGGCGGTGAGAGAGCGCCGACGGCAGCTGTCTGCCGCCGCTCCTCGGCGCCACTGGGAGAAGGGGAGCAGAGCGTGGGCGGCGGGGCAGGGTTTTGACAGAGAGACGGTACAGCTGCCCGGCCTCCCCCGGGCACGGCCTCCCCGCGGAGCACTCCTGCCTGGAAGCGGGGGGCTGCGGAGAGCCAGCCCGCACACGGGGTGGCCCCCCGGCTGTCACCGTGCACCTGCATTAGCCGCTCAAAGGGCGCCTTTCTCGCCACAGTGAAACCCGAGTTTAATAAAGACACAGTTCATGTCCTCCATTGGCTCTAGTGACTCCCCTGCCAAGCATTCATGCCCTAAAGACACTCCTGCAGAGCTGCAGGCATGATTGCTCTGCAGCCCATCTCCATCAAAATGAAACTCGCATAGTTTAAATACCTTAAATGGCTGGGCTTTGCTAACCTGTGCTTTTTGATGGAGCTGGATGAGAGAGCAAGACATGAGCAGCTCTGAGCAAGACATGAGCAGCTCTGCCGGTAGATCAGCAAATCCCTGTAACCTCTGGCAGGGATTTGCTGATAAGCAGCTGGTGCCAAAAGAACGCGCAACATCCACAGACTCAGCACTTGAATCAAAAGCTCTAAATCCAGGCCTCAGGCTTCTCAAGCTCTTACCGGGAGTCTGATCCACATGCAAACTACCACATGAGCATAAAACGTGAAAACTTTGGACATTTAAGTCCCATGTTTGTAGTCTGAAGGAGAGACATTCCCCAGCGTCCATCTAGCCCGCAGGGCAGCGTGTCTGGATTCAGGATATGGTTCCCACCTGCTGCTAGCAGAGCCGTGCCCTGCTCCTGCGTGCAATGCTAGCTGCATCTGAGCCATCAGCGAGAAACAGAAATCCAAAGGAGCTCAGGGACTCCAGGGGACACTGGTGTCAATGACTGACACCAGTGGAACCCCTCTTCAGCCTCTGGCTTCAGGAAAGGGGGAGAAAGAGCTCCCTCAGTCAAAAGCAATCGGGCTGAAATCCACTCCCAGTTGGAAATGCTTGTTTGCAAGAGCAGAGAGCATATGCAGGGGTGTGCTCCTTACGCTCATTTAACAGCGTGGAAGTAATTTCCACTTTTCCCTAAGCGTGCCTACTCCTCTCTGCCTCTGTAAGCTTCGACTGGTCTATACAGACCCACTGTTCACAGAGCCCTCCGCTGCCGCTTGCTCGGTTCTGTTTTCTGTATGGTCCAACCCCGTCCTGCCACGCAGGACGACGAGTGCTGCGCTGTGATGCTGCCAGCTGCCACGTGCTCTGCATTCACTTCTGGAGCGCACAGCACAAGAAGTACGAGCCCCAGCTGCCTTCAGATCTCACGGATACTTCATCTGTTCACCTGCCTCTGGCCTCTGTAGCTTACTGAGTACACATCCTGGGACCATAAAGCAGCACTACCTACTCACCGCATGAACATGCTCTCCCTTTACTGCACAGCTGTGGTGCAGCACACGCTGCCAGATAGTGCCGGCCTTGCTGGTTTTGCTGGGGCACCATCTTGCCTTCAGTGAGCCTGCCAAATACGTGCTTACTGCTATCAGCACCTGATAAAGTAGACCAAAACGTTTTGCTAGATTGTCCAAAAGATAGCTGGGACGAGTAAACAGACCACACGAAGTGCCACAGTACCCATGCTGCCTTCCCCAGGAGGTAAACATCCGGCTTCCCTGTAACCACAGTCGTGCTCCTCTCCCTTGCAGCTCTACCTATGTGGCCTATGCAGAACAACAGCGAGCTGGCTCTGCCCTTAAACCCAAACGTTCCTCACTGTTGGTGATTTGGGAGTGTCCATAGATACCACTGCAGCATTGGGAACGCCGCCTCTGTGTACACTAGGAACTGGATTTGCCTAACATGCAAGAATGTGGACACCACAGAGCAGCTGAACTAGAGAGGCCGTGTGTCAACAGTTTCATCTCCAAAATGAATTAAAAAAAAAAAGTTTCATGAAAACAACTCTCTTCAGCAGCCTACATCTTTCCTAGCTATGTAATATATTCCAATGATGGACAATAATATTTCTTTGCTGAACAATCTTTTCCCAATAATCTTACTTTTTCTGTGCAAAGACCTTACTTAATTAGGCCCATGAACTCGAGAGAACTAGCCTGCTTTTGTGTTTTTGCAAGTACGTTAGAAAAAAAAGCAGCGGCAGCAAACACATCATGCATACAGTGCACATTAACAGTGGTAGCCAACATCAACCCATTATGGCCAATCTTGCCGGTTAGCAGGACTGCCCTAGAGAAACAAGGCTGCAGATACAGGATCGTGCCTAAATTAGATGCTTTCCAGCACAGACAGCCAGGCTCTACTTAACGACTGGCTAAGTAGAAGTGGTAAGGAGTTGCAATTCCCTGTCCCCCCTCCCCCTGCCTCTGTACCACTGGCACAATGTGCCTGCATAATGTTGTGATAAGGAAGAGAGCTTCAAACTTCCCAGGTAGGAACTACTGATGGTTATCAGGGTCGAGGAGCAACGGGAGTGGGGGAGGCTGCTGTGGCGCACAGTTGTGCCAGGTGAACTGGTGGGGTGATCTTATGCCAGAAAAATGCCATACCATGGACGCCTTCGGGTCCTTCCCTTAGGCCCAGTTAATTAATTTGAACACAAAAGCTTGCAAAGTAATGCAGATTTACTTCTGTAGCTCCAAACGAGCTGCAAAAGGCTTTGAGATGCTTCTCTTTGAGCTGCTGTCTCTGCCTGGAGGAGAAGGCTCATAGTCCTTCCTTGAGGGCCCTTTGAAAAGCAAAGTGAGGCAAGCAGCTTTTTACTGCTACTGGATATTGCATCCTCTTTGCTTATGTTCCACTCTTCTAGCAGCCTATAACGTTCAGGAGTAGAAAATGTCCACACCAAGAGTCACAGCGGCTTCAGTGAGCCTTGTATGCCTACAGATGCTGGTAAGAGCTTCTCTAGCTCCTAGCGATAAGTTTTGGTGAGTCTGGACATTATTTATTTGAAAAGCAGTCATTGCTAAAATGTCAGATGCCATGGACTGATGGAGTCCTAAACCTGCAATAAGCTTTATATTAGGCCCTCCTAATCTCTGCAAGCTTTATGGACGGCAGAAGCTAATCCAGGACCATATAAGTAAAGCTATACATTCACTAATGATTTACAATCGATTGGGAAGTTACATTCATGTACATTACCAGGGACAGCTACAATTAAGTGACACAAACCACTGTCTAAAGAATAGCAGGGAGAGAACAAAATATAACATTCTTACTTTCTTCTAAAAAACTGCAAAAAAATTCCTTCTGAAAAAAACCCCCACCTTTGTATTGCAGAAAGAAGCCTTTTTACTGACACTGAGTACCACAACAAGCGAAGCAGAACACTGCTCATTCACACTGATTCTAGCCGCGGTGTGATTCTTCATCACCTCAACTGAGCTGCTGCCAGGCACGCAGAGCCACAGACGACTTCAGGTAAGCAGCCCTGGGCGAACCGAGGAATTCAGGCTGATGCACACTCCACTTGGTGATTTTACAGGAGACCTGCTGTGCAGGTTTTTTTCCACTTGATACTAGGCCCGTAGGGGAAATAGAAAACTTTAAAAGCCCAATCTAAATTCAGCTGCAGGAGGTAGCTTTTAATTGCTCTTTGGATCAATAGAGAAGCAATCTAACACTTGTTCTTAGTTACTAGGCAGGGGTTTGTACTTTTCCAGACAATTTTCCCCTGTTTTTCATATGTTGCCTTTTCCTTATTTGCTCACACAATCTGGATTCTCCCCAATTTAAGTGCGGAACAAAGCATTCCTGTCACTAGAGAACATATCGAATCATGTATCTGTGCCACAGATTTTGGTATCTTGTCAGCAGCAATAGCATGTTCAGTAAGTAGTCCCAACATTTAAGCAGTTTAAAGTACTAGAAAAGTGTTAAAAATAGCAGTCTCAAATCCATGTAGCCTGTACTGAAGTGATAGGTGTACACAAGTACTTAAAGGGTGTCAAGTAGCATTTTAGTTCATTTCCCAGCTGTATAAAACTAAGAGCAGGCCAAAAGGTAGACAGAGATTAATAAAGCTCCATCCGAAACTGTCCTTCTATCAAGAGTAAATGTGTTATTGTAGCCCTCTTGTGTTCAGTTGGATTAACAGCTATTCAATCTATACCATCCTTCATTACCACCCCTTAAATCAAGGCTCTGCATGCTTTAACCACACTACTATTCAGTTCTTTGCCCTCTCCATCTTCCCTCGGTTTCTTTCATGTTTTTCCTCTTTCCATCCTGGTTGTAAAATCTAAGCATATTCAGACCATGGTCTGAAACAGCAGAGTGCTCAGTTGGTACCGTCACAATGTAAAACAAGAGAACGGCAGTTTTGGAGTAGGAAGACTACAACATCCCTCATTGCCTGTAAGCAGGCTTATATTCCCCACATTTCTTCTCCATAAAAGGACTGTAACGAAAACAATTTACAGCCTTGTTTCCCTCTTTTAGACAATGCCTATGAGATCACATTTTAAATTGAGTGTCCCACAGATACCATTTAGACAATGTTAGTTCAATGTTTCTCTACCCTTACAGAAATCACCCTGACATTCTCCAAAACCTGTAAGTACTATTGATCCTGTGGATCCCAGACCTTCCTGACCAACCACCAAGATTAAAAACTGGTGTCCACCACTAAGCTGGGACACCGCAGAGTCAGGGTTGTAAGAGGTAGTGGCTTTTACAGTATTCTTTCCCAACCTGCAAAGGCTGTAGCAAACAGAGAAGCAAGTTATGGCTGCATTGCTATGGGCGCTTAATGGCATGGACTCTTGTAACTGAGCATGAGGTAATGGGTTGTTTCCTAAAAGACACTCACCTTCCACTTGTGCTGCCTCAGTCATCCTTAATTCAGCCACTACAAGACCAGCTCGCTCTTACAGATCAGGAGGCTCAGGCAAGCAGTTCAGTTGTGCTTCAAGAGCTGCTATCACCTGTCTCAAGGAGCTGACTCCAACACGGACATGCTGCTGCAGAGGAAACCTGGAGAAGGAGCCATAAACTAAGAGAGGAAGAAGGAGAAATGAATGACAACAGAGAAAAGACAAAGGACAGTACTAGAACAGAAAAACAGCTATGGCTTAGCAGCAACAACATCAAGGAATACTAGCAAGCAGTGCCCACTTTATCAGCAGCACAGGGGTGCGCTTCGGTTCATGAAAACTTTAAGAGTTTTGACAGATACATGCATATAGAGTTTGAGAGCAGCTGAAACTATAAGGAAAACAGGCTTCAGAAATAAAAACCAATATAGTCAGTCAGAGTCATGGTATCTTCTTTGTTTGAAAGACAGCTATAGTAGCAAAGCTAGGTGCAAGTTAAATCCTATTCTGTGTCTTTCTGTATAAACAAGATAAAGGGGAGAACAGCATGCACCTCCATAACATTTGTTATTGCAAGCCAGTTTCCTGAAGAACAGGGTAATATAAAGCATTTCAGAGAAAAAATGGAAAGACCACATATAAAAATACAGATAGGAAATCCTACAGGCAACCTGTATTTCTACATAAATTTATCTTGGTTTTGAGCTGGATAAATGCTAAGAGATACCTAAGCCTCTGGGTGTCTCACAGAAAGCATGATTCATAGCACACCAGGGCCTTTGTAAACAAAACTGACAGGATTTAGTAACTCAGTTATAACGGCGAGATGCAAGGCAACCCATGATATCTTTGTGACAAAAAGCAATTTAGGAATGACTGTACCAAATATTCTGCAGACAAGCCAGTTAATCCCCACCTGAGTTAGTATAACACATCAAGAGTAAGTCAAAGAATATGGTTCAACTTCTCTGTGCGAGCACAGATTATGTAGTAAAACTGGTAAGAGACCCTGGGTCCACAAGTGAGTTGGAGGGCAATTAGTTACAGCAACTCTGAGCTGCCTGTACGTTGGGGGGGAAAAGGCTCATACTATAGAAGCAGAACGCAAAGTTTCTAATGACCCCATATATTTCAGTTCATTATTTGATAAAATATTTTATATTTAATTTTATGAAGAAGAAATATTATAGATTTTATTACTGATTTTTTTTTATACTTGCTTCCATTGCTGAAGTAATAAAAACAATGAAACTGTCTTTGAATCTGTTCAACTATTAGCTTTTACGTATTAATAGAGTTCAGTAGATCACACACAGCTACCTAGAGACCATGCCCTTACTTTCTCCAAAGGGGCAAAAAAACTTTGCAGGATCATTTGGTAGCAGTGACTTAAGAGATCGTTGAGAAGGCTTGCCTTATGCCCATGAGAGACACAGAGAAAGCCTTCAAAGGCCACATTGCAACTCACTGAAAGACTGTTAGTTGATGACAAAGAAGTTTTTTTTAAATGTTAAGCTGGCAGAAATTCACCATTTTCTGTAGAGTTTGATCATGGTATTTCACTGTTGGTTAGGTCATTCAGAACTGAGGACTTTGTCTACGAAGACAAAAAGTCTTGGAGAGCTTTCCTTCTGAGGTATGTAGTAGTAAACCCGATCAACATAAAAATCAGTCCCTTTCCTGCATGTAGCATATTCTAAATCTCCCCAATGAGTAAAGTCAACACCACACCAAAAAAGTCATTGCCAAGACCTGCCACGAAGCTTATCTGAAACTTAAATGACGTTTACAACATAAGGAACGTAAGAAGTGGTCAACTATGCATTCTCATTTGGAAACCCAATACATGTATTTTAGTGCTTTCACTACAAGGACACCGTTTGCAGTTCTCAAACATTTTCAAACTTAACTAATCTTGAGTTCGTACGCCTTATTTAAAACATTCTATAACATGGCCCACACAGATGTCTGAACAGGCTTTTCTGACTACAGATCAGTAACAGCTTCATTGTTTCCAGTCAGTTTTTGTTGGAACTAGAAAACAGGGTATTTTGCCTTGGGAAAGGTGAGAAGCTTAAGCTGATCAAAATGAGACCTGTCTTGTTTAAAAAAAAAACCAAACAAAATTACAGTATTATACACCATATAGGCTACTCAGCTACTCTTCAGAGATGGAAAGAGTTTGTGAAACTCTTTCAGACTCCTCCTATTGCTCCTGAATACCCTAGGGAGCAGTGAGCTACACCACATGTTAGCAGGCCAACATTCAGGCGTTCCAGGTGTTAAACAGCCAGTGCTGTATTTGAGCCTGTGAAGGCTGTGAGTAACCGTGAGGGATACGGATGCTTCCCAGCTTGTGCCCAGCCTTTCTCTGTGAGAAAGTATCACAAGACAAGTGTAACCACCCCCTGTGGTTGCAGTTTGTGTCCTCTGTATGTATCATATTGTAGACTCTGCTCATCCCACCTAGCATAAATTAGTATTTCTCTAATCTCTCGGATAGATCCAAGGGATCTCAGGGAAGGGGCTGATCCTCTATGTTGTAAGAACCTTTGCAGATCTCTGAAGGGGAACCAGATGAACCAGGTAAGAGGTCTATACAAGCTGGCAAGCAGGACACAGGATAGGGTTATACATCCCTAGCTGGGACCATGCAGTAAGTTGTTTGTCTCTCAGCTCACTGGTTCATCATGGGCCTTTAAGCCCACTGCTCCAGCTCATTCAGTTCCAATACAACACAACTGACAAGCTTGCCCTTCAACCTAGAATTTGGGCATGGGCCATGTAAAGGAGCCAGAGCGTACAACGGGGCTTGTGCATTCACAGAATGGAAGAAAAGATGGATCATCCAAATAGACTAAGTGAATATCAAGAAATATTTTATTGTACATGTAATCAAAGTTTAAAAAACAGACAAGAAGGAGCAAGGGACAGGTTTATCTAGCATCTCTTAACTATGCAGGGTACAGAAATACAACTGGTAAAGAATTAGCACATATTAGTACCCTTTGCTCCCCTTCCCTGCCCCAAGAAGGGGGGTTATACAAGCGAGACTAGTAATGCTTCAAATCAAGCCTTCTCAGTAATTGCACACTTGAGCTGACATTGTTGAGTATGTTCAATTTCATGAGAGAGTATGTGCCTTCGAAATAGTTGTTTATAAACAAAAACGCTATCTCTTTAATGGTTTGTAAGCATTACTCATTCAACACCAAGAGTATACTTAAATGACTAATGATTTAGCAGCCATAATTGTCTTTTTATATCTGAACTGACACTACCTTTAAGTATATCAATTATAGAAAATAGATTCCTTAGGTTTAACAATATGTAGTAGAGAATATATTATCTAGTGGCAAAACCGTAATGTAAGGTAGGTGGCTGTCAAGAAGCAGAGGGAGTATTCACAGGGAAGGGGGGGAGCAGCATGCTGAGCAGGGGACACATTGGCTAAGCAGAACTAAAAAAGCTGGAACTCAGGAGCGCTAGCTGCAAAGGAGTTACACCTCAGTATCACTGGTGTAAGTTTCAGAATGTCTGGTTTGAAAAATATGCTATTCATCCCTCATCTACATCAATCTCCCAGCTTAACTCATGACCCAAGACCCTCCTTACTACAGCACTGTAGGATCTTAAACAGTTCTAGCAGTGTAACTCATGTTCTGCCTTACATGCTGTGAGGAAGGCTTCCGTTCTCTTCCAGAGCCAGATAAGTAGTCTGAAAGTGAATGCAGAGCATTATCAGGGCTTATTCACCCCTTCAACCACTCAGTTCCCTTCCTAATTTACAAGGGTGAAAGCCTTCCAAGCAGAGAGCTGCAACTTTTTTCCAGTACAAGGTGATTTTCTCTCAATAGCTTAGAAATAAGCCTTCATAAAAAACATTACTTATACAGCATGTAGCAAGGGATGAATCAAATCAGTGTGACAAGTGCTAAATCCCAAATTGAAGGTAACACAAGTTTGGGGATTCCCACAAAAAAGAGATTTGTTTATTCTTCAGTGGCCCCCTAAGCCTACCAAATTAAAAGACTCTTTGCAAAACTTCCAGAGAAGGCCCATGCAAAGGTAGACACAGCCAGATCCAAATTAACAGTAACTAACATATTCTGGATTCTAATGCCCTTTGGAGACTATCAGCTTTTTGGCTTAAAATGCAAGTGAATCACGACGTATTAACAATACCATGATCTTCATCTATTTCAGCCTACAGCATGGTCCAATGCAGATTATTAGTGTCAAGTTACACACCTAGGACTTGAATTCACTAACACTCATAGCACCACTTGATTGTTGCTGTAAATAAAGACAGTCTAACCCTTAAGTCCTCTGCCAGAAAGGGCCTATTACCTTTGAGAGTTGTGCAGCACCATCTATTCTGGGCCAGCTGACCTACCCATATTTTTTTGTCCTCACACGTATGCATCTGTTTTCAGAAAAATCTAAATAGCTCCAAGCTTAAACTCTGTGACATATTACCTTAGCTTTTGAAGTTTCAAAATAAGTTCTCCCTACAATGTTCAAAGGTAGGAAATTCACACAACTGACAGACCAATTTACTGTCAATATCTCACTAGTTATTTCCTGTATACGCCAACTGCACAGTCATAAAAGCCTCCCAGCTCTTCTTCATACTTCTTAGCTTTGAAACAGGAAAGGATCAATAGAGATATCTCAGGATTAACAGACCTAGGTGCAAGGAAAAAAGCAGCTTTTCTGTACCTCAGTAATTATTGCTCAGTATTTATCTGTTTTAAGCAACACCAAGGCAGTATTTGAATTTATGCCGCACTTAGACAGGTTCCCTACCATTCAAGCAACATCAGCCTTTCCACAGGAAAAAGTCTCTAAAATTTAGCTGGCCATTTTTTCTTAGCCATTACTTTTAACAAGGCAGATTTGCTTAGCTTCCCATTCTAACAGCATTATAGAGTTGTCAAAGTATACAGCTCATACCTATGGGCTGTCTTGAAAGTAGAGTAGCTGGGCTGCACATTTTCATAAGAACTACAGAAGTTTATTAGCTATGCTAGAACACTACACTTAAAGAGCCTAGAATTGTTCAAAGACTCACCAGCTACCTAAACAGAACAATTGTCCCACAAAAGTGATTTCACTAATAACTGAACTTGAAGACAAACACTACAAGAAAGCCAATAAAGGAAATCTTGTGTGATCAAAGGTTCTCTTACTATCTCATCTGAAAGAAGCTGCCTGCCACTTTGAAGTATCTCCTCCTTCCATAGGAATAACCAACATACCTTTTGGAGGCAGTTTAGACAGTGACTGCTCAAAAGTATTTCTATAGAACTGCTTTTTGGAAAAGAAAATAAGTTATTTTACTATTTGCACAGATTGAATTTACTACACTCATTTTACTCCGATAATGTTTTAGCTACAAGGTATCTGTACAAGATATATCAGCAGAGATAGCACATTGTTAACACTACATATGTAAACCAAGAAACAACAGGTCCTTTCATCAAGGTGTCATATTGCAGGTAAGCCATTTTATGTTAGTCCAAGAGGCTGCGAAACTGCACTTCCGCACCAAGGAGATTCCTGGTGAGCCCAACAGAAAAGCCGTGCTCTACAAAGGTGACTGTCCAGCCTGGAACAGCAGCAGAAGAAGAATCAAGCAACCAGTGTTTGCGGTAATATTCTTAAGGAGGATTCCATTCATTCGGTGCATATTGCTGTACATAAGGTGCATAAACCTGTCAGGTATGAGATCAGCGTGAAGAGAAGCCAGTTGCAAGGCTGCAACCAACTACTGGCGTCATGTCCCATATCTGGAAGAAAATATTGTGGAGAATTACATCGCATTATTATAAGACCTAAGAGGTATTTTTGTAAGAGGCATAGAAGCAAACATAAAGAGACCTCCCTGGACACAAGGTAACAAATCCTGTTTAAACTATACTTACAAACCTTACAGCCTTACAAACCAAAAGCCAAACTTTGGGCTCAAGAGAGACTTCTAGCATTCTCTGTAGGTCTGTTTTAAAAAGTGCTATGCAGTTTGGTATAAACATGCTTACACAAAAACAGGGACAGACTGGAACGGTCTCAGTTCTGACATGCGTGCAGGATGTACAGCTTAAGCACAGCAAGATTCTACATCAGGTTGATTTCCATGTCACTGTTATAACCAGGGCTTTTAGTGGCAATGCTCCAAGAAGCCAGGGAGCTCAGAGTAAAGGAAGCCTGCACGTTTCATCATGCCTGTGTCTTTAAGGCCGCTGGCTGATGCCTGCTTTGTTTGTCCAGAGGACACCAGTTGACAGCTAGGCTCCATACAGTGGAGTTATAGGTCATTTCCTCATTCTGCTGCAGGAAGAATAGTCTGCAACAAATACGATTCTTGCTGCCCACAACAGTTAGCTTTGTAGCAACAGTTGTCAGAAAGAAAAAGGTATACACAAACATTAGTTCTCTATTAAATATCTCTAGAAAATGCAGGAAAGAGGTACACAAATACCTTCACAATCCGGTCACTCCCACAAGTCACCATTAGCCCTCTGGAGATGTCCATGGACATGTGTGAAATATTGTGTTTTCCTTCATGAAAGGTTGCCAAGGAAGTACGGCTGCAAAAGAACAATTCAAATGAAGCCAGCAATCAGATGAAGCTTGATGGCATCATTATACTAGTGCAAAATAAACTTAGAAGAGAATTAAGTTGCCTAAGTACTAATAAATCAGTCCTGAGAACTGCAGTGCCATATTAAAAGGGACAGAATTAAATTAGCAAGTCATGCTAAGGTATTGCTTTGTGTAGTTATACAGGTGTGACATTTCCTGGCCTTCTGCAGCCTGACTGTTAATAATACTGCAACAGAAGTGGGACACTGCATTAGTAAATAATTCTACTCTTGGTTATAAAGTCGAGCTCAGTACATTTTTTCCTGCTGGCTATAGTGAGTCAACTAGGGCACAGCACCTCCCTTTTTCAGAAAAAGGAAACAAACAAACAAAAAGACATCAACCAAAAAAAAATA
>VYXH01010969.1:1203860-1232626 GCA_013397275.1 Burhinus bistriatus | reverse complement strand
CCCGCCCCCCCCCCCCAAAAAAACTGGCATCTGATTACTTTGGTCCTTTAGCACTCCAAGCATCCAAGGAGGTGACAGGACACTGAAGAGTGAAGTGTTGTTCATATCAAGGTACAAAGGAGGTTCATTCATTGTGAAGAAGAGTTTAATGAGACAGCAAATGATGTTTAACCCAATTTGCTTGCATGGGGAAAATAATGTTGGGCTGTGAAGAATATTCTCATAGGAACAGTTTTCAGTAAGCGTACATGAACTAATGCATATACATCCTGGCAGCTGTGATGTGTTCTCAGGCACTCATTTAGCAATTTTAAGCTCAATCAATAGCCTTTACCTGAACAGAAATCTTGAGACAAATATGTTTCAACTCTAGATCTGGGCTCATAGGAAAAAAAAAGAAATGAAGTGGGTAAAAAAGTTGCAATACCACATCTGATCTAAATCAGCCTGCAGAGCCACTTGAGGGATCTCTGCCATTGCAGTGCTTTGAGTACCCAAGGCAAAGGTGGCCTTTTAGCAGTGAGTCAGCTTTGCATGTTTGTGTAGCATTGTGTGTGGATGTGGGGCAAGCACAAGTATTTCTGCACCTCAGCAGTATTACTTTAATTTACTACTCCTTAATACTCACTCTTCATCCTTGATTGACTCAAAGCAGGAATCACAGACACGGACCTGGAACTCAAATCCCATGATCGGGTAACTTGACCGTTTGGTACTGCACTTGCCACATACTGCTTGCCCACATTTTCTGCAATGATGCTTCATGGTGGAAAAAGAAAACAAACAAAGAAACAAAAAAAAAAAAAAATCACTCTACTGTGCCACTTGACCACCTTATCAAGTGTTCACTGAGCAGCAACAACACGACTTGTGTTTTGCAACCTGTCAGGAAGTTTTCTGTTACTTCAAGCAAAGACCAAGGACTCTGGAGTTCTGAACAGTTGTCTTGGCCATTAATGGGTTTACCTCCATATTCTCCCTATCCGTCCTCTTGTCTTTCTGCAAGCTCTTTCTGGGAGCAGGGAAAAAAAGAGGGTTGAATAAGCAACCAAGGAAATAACAGTCTAAGAAAGCCAGAAACAGATGAACATCTTGGTGCCTGTCCAGTCCCTCCAAAAAGAAAGCTGTCTGGAAAGCTTTCACATTCCAGCCCAGTGAGAGCAGGGCCATCACTGCTTCACTGAACTGAGTACCTTACAACATGTTAGGCTGCAATGTGCTCAGTTATGGGGCGTTGTGTGCCACTTCACACAACACTTTAGGATTAGCTGTCCACAGCTTCAGTGTACAGAAATATTCAGAGAAATCCAACAGAGCACTCCCAGCACAGCCTGCTTTGCCCTATGAAGAAAGTTTGATGCAATGCTTTCCATAGAATTTGGAAATTTCTTAGCACTGCCTAGAAGCTGTGACCTCTCAATAAACCCTCACTTCAAAGCAGCAAAAAATACCAACAGTTTAAAAGATCTAACAGCTTTAGTGGTTTTCTGTTTGCATTTTGCTTAAGTGCTGAAGCTAAGGACTCAAACCATCGATCTCACCTGTCTCAACCCTAATGTCTTTGTGTCCCACATTTGCTTTATATTCCAGAAGAAAGGTTGTTCACACTTCTGACAGGAATCACTTTCTAGCCATTGAGGAGCCTATAAAAGAGCAAGAGATACAACTAAACAGAATTATTTTTCCTCATACAACAGCCAAGGAAGTTTGTTTTAAGAACCCAAAGTAAAGTTTTACTTGGAAAGATGCCCTATCTCAGCTCTGGACATTACAACAATAGACTGCCTACTGTATAGTACATAGGAAGTTTAGTGCAAAAAACCCCAAACCCAAGACTACAGTTATTTGTTACCTTCACGTCTCCTATACTTTTTAAGCCTACAGCAGTATGTTATGTTACTGTCTTAATAAGAAAACTAATTCAAACATCTAAGTTATTAAACTTGCTGCAGGCATTCAAAGACTGTTGCTCTGGTTGCCTAGATGATTTTTAAGGGCTAGTATAATCCAAGTTGTAGAGAGGATGACTGCCTCATAGCTTCTAAGAGGGGGAGTCCAAAAGTAAATATCTTTTCTGCTTCCCTAGGATTGCAGTCTGAAATAATTAAGAACTCATCTGCATTTTCCATCCTGCCCACATCTTCATTACATATCCCTTCTCCCACCCACATATTTTTCCTGCCATAAATGGACTAGCTTTCACACATTTCAATACTCTCAGATATTTCAACTGAGCATCCTTGTAAGGGACAGAAAGAGAGGCACAATATTTTTAGTACACAGACTTGAATTAGAACATGTGTATTCTATACAACTTTACACATCTGATGGGGGAGTTTCCCTGAAACACAATAGGAGGAAAGCTTGGAAGAACAAAGAAGCTTTTCTTCTCAATTCACTTACATCCATTGTTCATAGTAATAAGACAATAGTATTGTCAGTTGCACCACCATCTCACCATGAATATTTATTATTACCAGATGTCCAGTTCCTACATCTCCAACCTTGATTGTATCCCCTTCTTTCCCCAAAGCTAGTGGAAAATATTCTAAAGGGTAATAACAAGTCCAGCATCGGGGGTGGGGAGGACAGTAGAGGAAATGAGTCACCTCTCCACTAAGTGAGATGTTCCATATTGCTTCTTTCACTTACAATAGCAGTTTTCACCTAATAGCATTTTTGAGAATCCACTTTCTGGCTGCCTCTAACAGAAAAACAGGATATCTTCCTATTCAGGCATTAAATATGAGGTAAAAACCTGCCAACACTACCAACACTATTACCAACATGCAGTTAGAACTGCCCAAGATCAGTAGTATGGCTGTCAGTGGAGTTACCGTAATCACGAAAGTCTTTGTCTTCTAGTCTTATGGGCATTAGTGCGTATTTGAAAATACCCTATAACATGTCTGGCTAGCTAATGCTTCAGAGGCAGTATGTTCATCATTCTTCAAACATTAGGTTTCTTTGCTTTTGGATTGAGCTTCATTATGTTTTTCCACAGTGAGTTCTGAAACATCACGTCTGTTAACTGTATTATTTTAATTGTATTAAAACTGTCTATTATTTAGAAGATCCCTTAACTATCACGTGCAGATCCAGAAGAGAAACGGCCACATCTTGTTTTCCCAACTGTATTCTAAGTCAATTCCTTGCAATTATAAAGATTCATCATATCACAGAAGTTTTGGAGAGAGACCATCATGCTGAAAATGTCAGGAGCGTCACATGCAGCATTCAGTATGTCTAAGGTGACAGCTCAACACATGTCAGAAAAACAGTTCTTAATCATGACACTTGCATTTAAGGAAAAGCAACAGGGCAAGGAAGGCTGAGACTTAAATACTGCTTTATGGGGCAACTAAAACTAACTCCTATAATTATGGTTTAACCAAAGATAGTAGTAATAAATATCTTTTCAGCTCCTATGTGAACTGAGGCAGAAAGAATGTGCATGGCAGGCTCAGTTGCTGTGTACTGAGGTCTTTAAAAAAAAAAATACTGTCTGAGGACTGAATCTCTACATTCTGAACTGCATCTCAAAACCAGCATCTCACTTCTTTACCTGCTTTGACATGAGTTGACAACTTATTTCCAGACTGCTGAAGCACAATCCATTGGTTTCTATACTGCAAAAGCTTGCCTGCTTTAGAGTGTTCCAGCAGCAAGGGCTGTAGCCATTCCAGTGAACATGTTGTCTCACTGAGATAAAGACACTAAGCAGTCCCAAGGCTGTCCTGTACTCCTCCTGTCCTGGGAATCCATCTACTACAATGCAGTATTGACAGCCACTAAAACAGAACAGGTTTTAATAATATCACTCAGCCTTAAAGTTTCAGGCAATATGAGGAAAACAGCTTGCAGAACTGGCTAAGCAAAGCCACGTAAGCCTCTGAAAAGGGGAAAAAAAAAATTAAAAAAATAAAAATCTTTGACCTAGGACATGCTCTTACCTCTTCTCGGCTGATATCCATGTTCCAAACAGCAATTCCCCCATCAGCTGAACAAGATACCAGCTGCCGTGTCAGCTGGATGTAACAGATAGCCTGCACCTTGTCACTGCAAACAAAGGAGACACTATTTATCCATAGGTAAACAAAGCTTAGTTTCCCAGCAAACCCCAATTTATCCTTGTAAAGCTACCTAGGAAGCCAAAACTGCTTTCCAAACACTTTGCTAAGTCTACTAAGTAGAGCTATGAAGATGAGAGAACAAATGCTGTCACCTAAGCACTACGCTAGCATCAGGATACTGCCTAGAACAGTGTTCTTACAGGCTTGACCAGAATACCAGAGGTACAGTTCCATGTTAGCATTTGCTGGCAGTAAGCATTGACAGTAAGCTGAGTGTCAACTGGCTCAGAGTGTGCGTGCAAATACTCTTCTGTGTTGGCAAGGAGAGCCAGTTATCAAAACAGAGACAACTGGAAAAATAAAGAGAAATATTTGTTTCAAGACATAGCTAGGAAGCAGATGGAGCTTCCACTTCTGCTAACAAATCACAGTAAGTAAGCCTGTAGCTGCAAAGCAAAGCATGCATACACCAATAAGACAGTTTAATTCTAAATAAAGTCATGGCAAAATAAGTCTACCCTAAGAAACTAAACAAAGGATCTCAATGGTATTAGACTGCTTTGCAACATCTAACTTGAATTAAACAAGCCATTCTGCTTCTCAGAAGAACTTACTTTCCCATTCGGTATGAAGTTTGATGCTAAGTGTGATGTTTGAAGAGAAACTAACAGTGTTATAAGTCTTCACCAGGACACATGATGCAGCAGTAACAGCAGTATAAAGTCCTCCAGTCACTGACTTCAGTTACTTTTTTGTAACCAGTACTCTATTATTAGTTCTTTAGCCATAAAACTAAATCCTCAAGATTTAACAAGAGTTCTAGGGCTAAGGCTACCAGTCTTGATCAAAGGTGGATGGAGGCATCTATGGAATTAGACAAGAGGAGAATGCACTATACAAATAAATCTTTAAACATAAAAAAGATCTCTACTACCACTGCATTTCTAAGTAGACTATATCTTCAGTGGTGAACTGCCTGTCAGTCTGAATTAAGGCCCTAGATTTAAAAATGGCAGCTAGTGTTATGTCTGTGTAAAAATAGAGTTGATTAAATAGAAACAGCTACTTAATCCACAGAACACTGGAGATGTCACATGCTTTTCTGAAGTCTAGAGACCCACCCCTGTCATTTAGCCAATCAGTTTATCACCTCACTAACAGAAAGAGACAGAGAACAGGAACATATTGAAACTTATTCTACATAGGCACACAAACATGCTTATACATTAAGTTTCTAGCCCCACCCTCACAGGCAACTCGGTGAAGTATTTACAATACAGAAGCATGCAACTTTTACATAAAGTCCAAGCAAGATGATTCAGGATTTTTACCCACCTCTTTCTATAACCTACTTTTACGTTATATTCTCATTACCCATGGTTTAGAAGTATCAAACATGAGCAAAAAAAAAAGATTTATCAGTAATGCTTTCCTAGTACTGATTATCCTTCTTCCCGCTCAAAGTCTTCAGAGCTCTACAAAAGGTTTTCTCCATTATTCACAAGAATTCAAATATCTTGCCATGCTATTTAGTCTTCCTGGGACACTGTGTTCATTACAGAACATGTAGGAAAAATAAGACACCATTACATACTGATGTCCCTGGAGCAGCAGTGTTCGCCCCTTCCTTCCACCAATATCCCACATGATAATGCTGTGATCAGAGGCACCTGAGAAGAGCAGTCGTTGAACAGGATCCCACCAAAGGGAAGTAATACTTCCTAGGAAAGAACATTCTGCAGTTAGATCAAAGGGTGTCACTCCCCAGCATAATGATGCTCTTCTGGGCAACTGAAGTGAAACCTGAGGTACTCCCTTACTGCAGTAACAGATATTGAAAGCCTTAAAGCAAAGGACAGCATGCAACAGCAAGATACAGTCCTGTTAGAGATGCAAAGAACATTTGACAACAGAACAAAACATCTCTAAGAAGAAAGTTAGATACAAAGAATAAGCCAGAAGGTTCGAGTTACTAGCTTTCTGCCCCTTGTATTTAGGTAGCTGTTAAGAGTCGGCAGACTGCTGTGTGATCTTTGGAAGACAAAAAGTACTAAAACTTGCCAAGCAGAGACTAGTATCTACAATACAGTAAGGTGCTCAGTCAGCGGTTGCAGGACAGCATGCAGCGTTCACAGGTAAACCAAGTCCTTTACATAACCATTTACAACCTCAAAATAGTTGGACTAAGAAACTAAGTGTATTTCACTGCTGTTAGCAAATCTGGCCACTACATACTCAGTTACAAAACTAGATTTCAGAAGGCCCAGCCTGGCTGTGCACCTCATTAGTCAGACACAGAAACAAGTCATCTGACAGCAGCAGTCTTATACTAAACCCATATGCACGGTAGACAGGAGACTAAAGAAGTAATTTTGTCACTCATGCTGCCTATAGTTTTGAAGCTGCAGGAACATTTTATTCCGTTACAGACAGCCTTCCCTTTAAAGCATCCTCCCATTGCTCAGTTGTCATCAAAAGCCGTGTTAGTCTGAAAGCAAGATGAATGGCAATTACAGTCCAAATCAGTCCTTTCCAGCTCTCTGGAGCAAGAGATTTTTCCTGCCTCCTTTAGGGCTACACTGTTTTCAGACTGACCCATTTGGGAACAGTTGTCTCTGAGAGAACAGTGACCATCCGCACCATAAAAGGTGATTTGAGTATTATCTCAGCATTGCACAGAGTAGGCTGTTAAACATGGAGAATTCTGGAAGCTGACTGTTGAAGGATAAGTTCTAAAACCATTTAAACTGCAAAGCAAACCTTGCTTGCTTATGAAGTCACAGTTAGGCAAGAACTAGAAAGGAAACAAGATGCAGTCAGACTTGTGAAGTCTGGCAAACACAGCTGCACTCCGAGAAGAACTAGATGCTATTTAAGTTCAGAGTTACCAGGCCTTGAGACTAGTATGCAAATACTGTGGAGGAAAAAAGGTTACACATAATCTGTTTTGCTTTTTAAAAAAAAAAAAAAAAGGAAAAAATATGAAGGAGCTACTATTACACCAATTGAAGAAAAACCTGTTTCTGTCCGTCAAATTTAGTCAACTTTTATACTAGATCAGTTCTTGTTTTGAGGATCACAATCCCCTTAGGGAACTTATATATCAGGCAAAGTTGTCTGCTATGCAGACAGCACTGCTGAAGTTGGTCCTTGGAAACCCACTGCAACTCAACAGTAGTGCCATGTCGAGACATACTGATTTCAGACTAACAATAACATCTACCAAGGAGTTGCATTTTAACACAGGAGTCTCTAGGGCCAGGACTGAAACAATCTGAAATTCTGCTTGAAAGCAGAAGAGGCACTTATCATTTGAAAATCTCAACTTCCCTCCCTCATTCAAAGCCAGCTTTATCATTTTACAGTCATCTGTAAATTAGGAGTCTACCCAGCTTTAACAAAGTCTACTCTATACTTAGAGCTATTAAACAAGGAAGCCTCTTCCAGTGTGTCAGACTTATGACCCAGTAATTCACCCCTACTCAAATGCAAACTAGTCAGCTGATTTGAAAGTTGCCAGTACCACATGGGAAGAGGCATTAAGTCTTGTTTATTTCTCTCAGCATATTATTAAATTATGTATTCTTCTGTGATTTGCGTTCTTGCCTTATTCATTACAGCAGACAGTGGCTCCACATCATGTTCCAAACTACTTGGTTCTTCATCCGATATAAGGACTTCAGCTATACCACACAGGATGAGACATTTGTCTTTGACTAGACAGTTTCGATTCCAAAGGGCTCTCTAGATTTCTTGCGTATAGCTTAGTTTCAGCTAAACATAGTTTAGTTCAGGAAACTGAACTACAGTCTCATAAAGACTGATCAGAACATCAAAGTCTGCATTGGGGAGAATTAAGTGGCTTTTTAGAATCTAGGTTGAGGGTTGCTAAAGCTACTTTAAGTATTATTATAGTACTACAAGGTCTCCAGAAAAAAAAAAAAAAAAAAAAAAGTAACACTCTCATCCTTTCTTTTTAATGTTAAGGAGACTAAAGTTTTTAAAGGTAGCCATCTAGTGGATAACGTGTTTAATTGAATGCATATGTTTATCTTTATTTTTCACCTATAATAAAAATACCTGTCAGTATTTATAAGGCTAAGATTTCCCATCAGCAAGAATGTGTCTGTTCTTGAAGAGCTAGTCATCATGTACAGCTTTGAACAGCTTTTGATAACTACTACCCTGTACTAGTTTATCCAATAGCTATCCTTAAGAGGTAGATATCCAACTGAATTTCTCATCCCGATTTACAAAGAGGAACTATGATCTGGGTCAAGTGGAATTAAGAGGAAGAGTTACTTTACCTTCATGCCCTTTGAGTGTTGTGATAACCGAGCATGTATTCTGCTCAAGCTTCAGGAGAGTGATCTGTCCAGAATAATCACCAACAAATGCATGCCGAGTTTCATAATCATATCTGAACACCAGTCAAGGAGAAGCCTCATTTGCTCGTAAGAGTATTCTGTAGGACTGCAACAGATAGCATAGCTGTCAGCTCCAGAGTCTAAACAAATTGGACAAGAATATTTTAATATGTCAGATAAATATTTACATAACTACTTCTAAAGGGGTTGGAGACTGTAGTAGTTAAATGTTTTTTAATTCCTCACTTCTCCTCACCCTTCCCTACGTGTGCAAATAAGACAGTATGGAAAACAAGTGAGAAACATTTCAGAAAGCCACTGGGGAAGCCATGAGATAATCCATCTCCTAGTTTAAGGCAAGCCAAGTAGGTTTAGACTGTTTCTAGTAGATATTTACAGAACACACTCACGAACTTCTACAAGAGATGCCAGAACTACTCAGGCTACTTGTTGCAGTGCAGAGCTACCATTAGGAGCACCTCACTGGACATTGGGTGGCATTCAGTCTTACCAAGTACCTGCTCCTATAAACTCTTAGTTTTCTAGCATGTTACACTAGTTGACGCCCCCAGGATAGGAAAACTAAGATACAAGGATGTTGACCCTCCACAGCTAGTTTACCTTACGGTGGAAGTATAATCCCAATGTTCTAGCTACTGAGAAGGTGAGACCATCTAATTCCTTGTTCTGTTCTCTGCACTTGCAAGTTTACTGACACAGGTCCTCGAGCACAGTATCGAAGACTGAACAGTATTTGAGAAAGAGTTCTGTCATTTAGCACTAACATAAAAGCCATACCACACCCTAACATGGGATCTATTAACAAGGAGGCATGTTTGGTAAAATCATTATACATCATAACAATTTTCTGATATTCAGTTTTTGTCACTATGTTACTACTGTCTCCAGAAACTAAAGCATAGCAAGCTGTATGGGACCAGATCATTTGCCACCTTTAGAAGGCTTCTGCTATTCAGGATATAAGCAAGAGCTACGAAAAGCCCATGCAGCTGACACCATGTAACCCAAGAGATGTGTATCAACTCACCTGTCCTCCAGAAGCCACACAAAAACACAAGCAGAAGCTAGCAAGATAGTCTATAATATGCAACAGAAAAGACTAACTTTAAAAAGTCAGTGTACCAAAAAGCCCACCGCCATAATTGAAAAATCAGAGGTTTTGCCATCTGATGACATTCTGAAATCTCTTAAGCCTTCTGAATCTTGAGATAAACAATTCACTTTTAACAAATTCATGAAGTCCCTGAACATGTGATCCTTTCTTCATCTTGGAGGTTCAGGTTAGCATTACCCCCAGTAATCCAGTAAAGAATAGGCACTCTGCTGTGTTTTTCAGAAATTTACACAGAGGATCATTAAAAAATAACCCCTAAGGAACCTCTTGATAGGGAGACTAAGCACCTAGTACACACATCAGAAAGCTCATTCTTCCAAACACAAGTCCAAAGGCAGGATCAATTACAATGCATTTTCAAATGCCATGGTCTTCAGTGGAAATTTATTTTTATCTTGATAGAAAAGGTCATATTCTTTTCTCTGTATTCATAATAAACTGTTCCATTATTTGCAATAGCATTAGCTATAGAACCCACTGAATTCAAATACTGATGGTCAGAGGCACCAGACTGTTCGTGTGCTAGTCTCCTACCACACACACCCGCCTTGATATTAACCAGTTCTGTGCTGCATTCAGCTGAGGAGAGCTGCACATGAAATGTTTCGGGGGACACAAAGCCTCTGAACTCTAAAACCAAGGACAGCAAAAAAGAGCAACAGTACAACAGTACAAACCTGCCAGCTCTTCAGTCAGTAAGGCAGGGTCTGCACAGATGGGAAGACTAGATGTGCTGCTGGCCACCAAGCAGTTAGCCGTCCTCCTAGTTTCTCAGCACTACACAGGTATACAGCAATTCTAGAGAGGTCTTTATTTTTTCAAGAGATGTAGTTGACCTCTTTCAGCTTTTGAATCATGCCACTTCTACAACATTATTGCCATTAATCCTCATACACCAACCACCACCTCCAGTTACTGTTGGGCCACATCTAAACTGTCACCATTAACAAGTGCTAAAAAATAGTTTATAAAAGTATTTAACTCATACTCAAAAGTTTTGATATGTGAACTACATTTTAAGCTACTGGGTTTGTAAGTGTTTTAAATAGGATAAAGAATGCCCTAAAGTACTTGCAGCTCAATAGACAACTAGAGTTGTTAAGCTACAACTGCTGCAGTTAAAAGCAATTTGCAGGAAAGCAAACTGCACGCAGACAAATCACTACTAGTAATGAATAAAGTTTAAACGTACCCTGCAATTTAAAGACAGAAAAGACTAACATGAGCAAATACAGAAAAATTAAAGCAGTCCAAATGGTTTTCATGACGTTTTATGCTGTAGAAGGACTGAAATGCACGTTGGCATCTGTTGAGCACAGTGCCTTGCCTAGGAAGTATGCAAGCCAGACTATGGATAGTTACTAGTCATTTCCACAAGATGCTACAGACAGACATCTCAAAATTAGGAACTAGTACACACTGCGATTTCTGTAACTCAAGGTCACAACATCCCCTTCTACTATCTAACAACAGCTAACAGAAATAAAGGTATTAAACATCTAATCAGAATAAGGGTTTGCAGACTTGCAAAAGATTTCACTCCAGCTTTTTACATGAAAAGGGAACAAACTGAGCTAAAGGAACAAAGAACTCCTCCAGTTTCAGGGTAGCAATCATTTTTCAAAGGATACTGTAGACATGAAGCCCAAGAAGTGAAGTAATGTCTCCCGAGCATACTCCCACTCCTGGTGCACATCCAGCTGATACACTTGTCATGACCAGTGCTGATAACCCACTCTGATGCCAGGCAGAAAATAATAGCAGACACTCGATTCTGATGAGCTGTGGGAAGAAAAAGATTCTGGCTAGTTTTTCCCAAAAAGCCAAGTGATGTGTTCTTATGTTCTAATTCAGAGAGACATAGGTTGAAGATGATAACTAGGCAATGCCCCAGGGAGACATTTTTACCATCATATTATACTTGCCTCTACACTGAATTAAAAGGTTAGCATTGTTCTGTTTGGCATTTGCCTTCTGAATAGCTTAAGTGAACCAAACATGTCAGTCAGCTAATTTAAGCCCTTCTCCCACAGAGAGAGAAGCCGAGTTCAGCCCAGATACCCAAGATGTTCTGGTTAAGAAGCAGGCAAACCCTCAGCTTCCTCTAGTTAGGCCAGAACTTCTGGGGAGAATGTAACACATCTGAAAACCTTAACTGCTTTCTTTAAGTGCCTCTTTTCCTGACCCCAGGGGAGCTACACTCAGATTCAGAAAACGATCAGAGGGCTGGAGCACTATGAAGACAGGCTGAGAGAGTGGTTCGGCCTGGAGAAGAGAAGGCTCTGAGGAGACCTTACAGTGGCCTTCCAGTACTTAAAGGGGGCCTAGAAGAAAGATGGGGAGGGACTCTTTATCAGGGAATGTAGCGATACCACAAGGGGTAATGGTTTTAAACTGAAAGAGGGTAGATTTCGATTAGATATTAGGAAGAAATTCTTTACTCTGAGGGTGGTGAGGCACTGGAACAGGTTGCCCAGGGAAGCTGTGGACACCGCATCCCTGGAGGTGTTCAAGGCCAGGTTGGATGGGTCTTTAAGCAACCTGGTCTAGTGGAAGGTGTCCCCGCCCATGGCAGGGGGGCTGGAACTAGGTGATCTTTAAGGTCTCTTTGAACCCAAACCATTCTATGATTCACGCTTTTAAGTACTGGAAAGCGTATCTAGTCCATGGCATTCAAACTGCTACCTGTGACAGCAACCAAAGCCCACCCAGCTTTGTTTAGAACGCTGTCACTAAGCAAGAAGTTACATGAGCATTAGAGAGAAGTCCCTCCTTCCCCCCAAGATGCGAGTACTTCCCTTGACTGAGTTGTTAAGTCATCTTCCTTAGGATAAAGTGGGGTTTTGTTGCTTTAAGAACAAGGTCTTTTTTCCCTGAGCAAGAACATTGCTTCTATCAGTGTCAGGGAGTCATAAGACAAACTGCACTTCGTTTCATACATTATCTGCAGTCTTTAAGAGTCTCCTTCAGGCCTCTCATGTTAATATTCCAATTTTAACCAGCAATCAAGTTTTGTATTTCTTTTAAAGATGTATAGCCAAATGCTGAAATTGGCATCTCCATAAATATTAGAACAATCCCTATTCCTTATGTACTGGAAAAATAACATCTTTTTCATCCCTATTGCTCTCCTAAGATGACAGAAAAGGCAAGGACTCTTAACTTCAGCTCAAAGTAATCAAGCCCAGTGATTACACAAAGTAAGGATGGAAACTGCAAATACCAAAATGCCCCTTTAGAAAGCTCTTAGCCTAACGTTCAAGTAGTATAACTACTCCACTTGAAGACCAAAATCTGAACTCACTAGTTCTGGCTCATCACACTCGCAGGCTAACAATGTACTGAACTTAACGATAATGACTGCAACTCAGACTCAGCTGACTGAGGATTACTCAATAACAGAACATTTATCTTACGGCAGTTATCCCCAACTAAGTGACAACTAGAAGGTCAGTCAGATTTAAAGCATATTTGGACTTGATTATCTGTGATGGTGTCCAGTTTCCCAAGTATTTTAGATGCCTCCTCTTCATATAAATGTTACTGTAGACACTGGTTAACAGTTTACCTGGATAGGTCTTCACAAAGTTCATCTTATTAAAGTCCTCTGAAATATGAAACTCCTAAAAACAAAGTGGAACCATTAGAAAAGATACGGCGCTGATATAAGCAATATTGATACACAAAAAAGAAAAGTAACCAAGAGCAAAGAGCAGGCCAAAATTTGCACAACAGCAGTATATCTCACTAAAAACTACCAGTTTCTCAGGCTGGAGCATAGCACACTGACACACTAACTGTAAATTAAGGTTATTAGTGAACTACATTTTCAACAAGGAGCATCCTTTCAGAATCAAGTTTGCTGAAGAGAGATTATAGGAAGAGGTAAGATCTCATTTGTCCCCAGCAGGATAAAACAAAACTGTATCTTGTAGAATTTAGGATTTAAGTATCTGAGACTTCATAATGGACCGATTTAAGTGAGAGCATTCTCTACTTGATCCATTAGGCTTATTGAAATTTTAAAAGTCTCAGCTTACAATTTCAAGTAGTTATCACTACAATCACTATTCTATGTAGTTCTGTGTAGGCTATTCACAGTAGTTATCAGTAGAATCATTATTTATGACATTCATGCAGTACCCTGGCTCCTTATAGGACAGTTATTTTGACCTTATTTTCATAGAGAAAGGGAACCATTAAAGCATCTGAGAGTCACAAGATTCCCCTCCTTTGCCAAGAAAAAGAGGGGAAGAATACAGACCCACTTTCTGTTCTGCCATAAATTTCTGCTCTCCAGGAGAGGGAGAGCAATTACAGCAAGAGTATAGGAAGACAGAAGGAAGACTTACCAAAAAGAAAAACCAATCCTGCCTCTTGTAATTTTAGAGCTAGTGTTGAAATTTCCACATTATAAAAAGATCTGCACCAAGAAAATCTAGAGACACATACATGGCGAGACACAGGCAGATCCATACTTATGGCCAGATGCAAGCTAGCTGCAGTTCACCACCACTCTTAGCCTACTGCCATGACACTCTGTCCAGCTTAATGTACTCCTCAAAATAATTCCTTAACGAAGTGTAAAAGTTTGGGTCCACTGCGACACTAATGGCTCAATGACTTCTTGAGGCTAGATGGTTCACATCCAGCCAGAAGAACCCTTGTTTATTTGCAGTCCTCCCATGTACATCTCAGGTGAACTGCTATGAAATTCAGCCATTTAGTAGTAGCTGCATCCCAAAAAGAAGGGAAAGAAAACAAATTACCAGGTGCCAGCAACCCCTAGTGCTCACAGACAATCTAAGCAATTCTCATCTGCATTCTGAAGAAAAGTCACAGAATCTTACCATGATAGCTCCATTATCCTGGCCTACAAATATTCGTCTGCTGTCATGATGATAAGCCATGGCTGAACATGGCGCTGTCAAAAGAAGCAAGCACATTACAGTTACTGAAATAGAGGTCTTAGGATACACATGACTTAGTAAAACCAATTCTTCACTCGGGACAAAAAGCTGTTTAAGTAGCTTGATAGAAATTAGTCTGCATAGATAATATCCCTTGGTAAGACAGTTAAATTCCCATACGTGAAGCTGAGGAAAGGTACAATACTACATTAAGTCAGATACACCACTAGGAACCATATGCAAGCACAATTTCCTGCCACAAGGTGCACCTCAGTCAGAGGAATTTTACATGGGTTGAAAGCCTAGACAGTAGCAACAGCATGTGCAGCTAGTTACGTTTAAGAACTTGAGCTCATTAAAATTATCTCAAGTGGAGCCCGAGTTATATACAAGAACGATATTCCATTCTTTACATTTGAGGACTGTATCATTAGAGAGAGTAAAGTGCTAGACAGAAATACATAATTGCGTGCTAACCTCATATGGAATCATGTCTCAACTTCTGCAACTTTAAGACTCAAGTTTTTGAGATTACACACAATCTGTTTTAGCAGAAAGCCTCTACAGACCTACGTCCCTTTTTAAAATTAAGAGCTAAAAGTAGCTGTGAAAAGCAATGACAACAAAATTACAATAGTGTCCTAATGAAAATTTTGCAAAAATATTTCACTGAAGAATGTCCACATTAAACTTGCAAATTACAAGGATGAGAAGGATACAGTGTCCTAAACTAATACCTTTTTCTCCAGCACCCTCAGAAAATGTGGCCTTGAAGATGTTTTTAGAAATCTAAAGCCAGATAGGACAGTCTGCAATATTACAGTGGTCATACTGCATAAGGACAAGTCCATCCCTTGGAACTACCTACAGGCACACTTTATTTTGTATAAACCTTTTCAGAGCACAATCTGAATAGTCTATCTAGAAAATTCATAAATGGAGCAACTGCTGCAATTTAGACCACCTATTAGGGGGAAAAAAAAAAAAAAAAAAGAAGGATTACAGTTAGCATTTCTAATCTAGATCCTAGACTACTCAGCCTGCAGCTGAAAAGACACACAACATCAAGGAGTCCAATTCCTTGGTCTTCATTTAATATTTGTATACAAATGACTTCAGAAACTGTCATTCCAAAGACTATCCTTTGTTTATATAATGTCTTATTTTGTCATTGTATTCCCTCTTTTTATATGTGGTGTGTGTCTAGGCAGCAACTCTACATTAAAGAAGTTACAGCAAAGCACCCAGGCTGAGTGATGTTTCAAAATCAAAAAAGCACACAGACACTCAAAATCTACTCAGCACTGAAGCTGCTACTCAGTATTGCTTTCTTAATAATCTAAATGCTTAAAACATACTAAAAAGAAAAAAAAAAAAAGATGCATGCATTGGAAAGCAGAGAATATTCTTATGTCTGAACTTTCAGCTAGTGGCTTTTTAAAACTCGCTTATTCAGCAGATGAGTTATTTGCCAGCATGAGACATCTTCAGTTGCAGATCCACACAGTGATTTACCTGGTGAAGGATCTGGTTCTGATAGAATGCTGCCTTAGATCTCACCCACTATGCAGCTATTTGCAAATTAAAGTCTGAGCTAGAGTTGCTGCAAAGTTCCCAAATTCAAGGTCATAGAGTGAATTGAGCACTTGGGGAAACGGGAAGGAGGTATTTCCCCACACAGCACAGGTACAAAACCCATGCTATGCTTGGCCATCACTTACCATCTCCAGCATTGTACTTACATGACATGGTGTGATAGATGCTGGGCCAGTATTGTCCACTGTCTCTCTTCAGCCATACTCGTATTGTTCTGTGTCACGGGAAGAGCGGGGAGAAGACGGTTGTAAGTACGTACATCATCCCTTGCATCTGAACCAGTTCATTACTTATATATCAGCTCTAATCCTCTTAGTTTTTGTGCTACTCAAATATAGTAGAGGAACAAAATAATAGAAATAAGAGTACTCCATTAGTACTCCAACATAACAAAAATAATAGTACTAAGAATAGCCACCCTTGGATTCTGAAGAGTTTTCTTCAAAACTATTTATATGTTGAGTTTCAGCAAGTACAAAATGGAAATACTTATTTCAGCTCACCTCAGAAATTGCTACATATTGCATTCCTTTAATTCCTTCTCCTTAGCTCTGGCTGATTTAAGTCAAATTCAAGTTTCAGGAACTTTCCAGCTTTGGCAGAGCAAACCACAGTTTGTTTTATAGCAGATTAAGTGTTTGATATGTTTAAAAAAAAAGAAATGCAAATCGTTCCATTATGGAAGTCTGAACTTTTGAATTTTTACAGCTTCTCTGTGCAACTCATCCTTCAGCAAGCCAGATACTGAATATTAGTAACAGAAGCACCTCATCCTCCAGACCGGCACATTACTGACATTCCCAAATATTGATGTATGGACCAGAGAGTACATTATATCTATTTCAGTATTATTTCCTCTAAGCCATGCCTCTACTTCCTCACATATGAACGCAAGGGACAAGCAATGTTAGTACCACTGCTCCTCTGGCCTAAATATGAACAGGATTTATTAACCAGTCAAATAGGAATTGAAGGAAGTTGACAAGATGACTTGGAAGCATGCTAAGGCTCTTTATAAAATTGATTTTAGTTTGTAACCTTCCAGAATCAGGCCTTGGAAGGAAAGGAAAAATGGCCTTGAGAACATTTAGCATTATACTGCTCTTATGATTGTCAAACCCTGGGAGGAGGGATATAAGAGAATCAGCGAGGAAGTGGAAAGTTATTGCCAATTAAAAACATCCTGACAACAGGCACATTTGAAGGGAGTCTGCATCAAGATATTAAGAGCACACATGTAGACAGTGTCAAGGTTATTTTAAGGCTACTTGAAATTTCTTCTCCAAACCATTGTTTGTCTTCTCATTACTGTTTAAATCTAACTTCCTCATTCCTAAGTGATCTGTAAACGTGTACCTGGAAACACTGTCAAGAGACTTCATTGAGATGAGCTGTTCTACTAACTTTTAGCTCAAAATAAGGCCTGGTATTTAGAATTTTTTAGAAAAAAGCTTAGGGGATAGATTTGCTAAACATCATAGAGGATCGCCAGTAAAAGTTTAACAAAAAAAGCACAGGAGGGGACTTGCATCAGCACTAGAACTTTTCAGGTTGAAGATATAAAGGTAGCATTCTCATTTTGTAATCCATTTAAGAGCTTTTCTTTAAAAGACCACTTAAAAATAAACCAGACAATGCCCACCCTTAATGTACTACTTTTCCTTTTCTAAAACTTGAAATCAATACAGCTGAGTACACACTGCCTCAAAACAATGATTTTCAGGTTCTGAATCAAGTCCCTTTTCCACCAGTTCAGTGGCAAATGCACATTACTCCAGTCCATTAAATATTTTGCATTAAGACTCTCTCTTAAAAGCTATCACTTCCTCTTTACAATAATCCACACCGTGCCTCACGATCAGAAAGTTAACACTCTAGAAGAGCAGTTTCTACTTAGTAACATGAGAAGGAAAAAAACAATGCTTCCAAGTCATTCTTAGGATGCAAATGCCAGTAGTAGCATGGGTTAGCACCTATGCATTATAACAGCTTTTTAATCTGGTTTTTAAAGCCGCTCCATCATACTCAAACTGTTTGGAACATCTCAGATGGTAGCTTCCACCCTTACTAACTCAACTCTCACTTCTAGCCAAAATCATGTAATTACTTTTGATATAAAAAGACTAGGAGTTATTGTAGCGATTGAGATCATGCATTGCTGATTTTCCCCAAGTAGACTTTGTTTCCTCCTAGTATTCTGGTCAATTACACTAGATTATGAATTAATATAAAGGAAGCACGGGTTTGCTTTTTCTAAGAAAATAACGTTCAGGAAGTATAATTTGTGCATTGATCATCAACAATACAGTCCCTCACTACAGTTGAGAGCCTAAGCAAATATCTGCAAGAGTTAGCAAAATTAACTTCTGAAAGCTTCTTATTTTTGTTTACGTAAGATTTAGACTTTGCTAGCCTCATGCTTGCAAAGATAAGCTGACAGGCAGCTTTATACAAAGCTCTGACAGGGCAAAATTTGAAGAGATTTTTTCACAGTAGTCAGCAAATAACCTGTGCCAAAATCCCAGTTCTCCTAGATTCTCTCTCCTACAGACCTGTTGCTGTGGTGCATCTCCTTTTGTTAGGGCAAACTAATTTCTGAAATACCAGTTCTAGCTTAAAGGACTAGAGAAGTCCCCCAGCAATGCCACTTCCACAGTCACCTTCTACCATGAAACCATTTTATTATGAGAATGACCATATCAACCCTGGAGTCTTTAGCACTCATCTCAAACCTTGGTCTTTGTTTAATGAAGAGCCCTGTGCCCAGTAGCTGAGAAGAGCTGTCTACCACTCACCTTTCCTTCAGCATTCCCTATTTAGGGCCTACAAAGACACAGGTTTGTTTGACAGGAGTCTCAGTAAGGATGTAATAATGTTGAAACTCATTAAGTAGCACCCTGAGATAGATACGTACTTTTTAAGTTACGGCAGACTCAGACCTGTGAAAGTGGCAGGAGGAAATAAAACAAGATTAAAAAAGACCTCCAAACTTCTCTAACATTGAGTATTGAACCAGAAGTTGCTTTCAACTGGAAACATGCACATTTACAGACGAGTAATTTAAAGGGGTTTTTTTTTGTTTGGTTGGGGTTTTTTTACATAATATAAAGAAACACACACAAAAGCCATCTTTAAGCAATACTGAGCATGACCTTACCAATTTCTAAGGATTTTCATTGTCCTCAATTGCCATTTCTTTTACAGAGTGACTAAGCACCCAACAGCGGGGTTTGAGAGGACAGAAAATCCTTCAGCCTTCCACTTGTGCTCATGCCACATAAGATGCCCCCTAAAAGCCAAATGCATGTATGTGATGGAGAAAGAAGTGATGAAAGATTAGCAGGCAAATCCAAACTTATTAAAACACAAGCACTGCTGCGAGTACTGCACAGCTATGCTAGCCCTAGTCCAAGCACTGCATCTTCCCAACACCTTCAAACCACTAACAATTGCTTTCCTCTCTGAAATCAATCACTAACAATTGTTTTCCTAGCAAAAACAGAAGCCTGCATTTTTCTGGTAGTCAACATAAACCAGAAGTATTTAGACTGCTATTGACTGTGTTCCCAAAGCAGCGTTAGGAATCTGGTGTAATCACAGTGCTATGCAAGCTCAAGGACACAGCTTGCAGTTGATGCTTTTTATCGAATTTCTGCTCACTAAAACATTAGTTTTGACCAATATTCAAGTTCCATAACTGAAAAAACCCTAATACCGCAATTTAAGCAGCAGTTCCAATGCAATAGCAGCTGCTGACCATCACAGAACACCAGCATTAAGATGCGCTAGCAACTCTAGAGATCCTGTTAGCCTGTGATAAATATAATACCATCATCTTGCATTTAGGGTCTTGTACACTAGCTTATCATCCCTCAGCATTCCCAGCTACAGCTGGGAAACACTCATCTTGCCTTAGTTTTTGTCTGCTGAGAACAAGGATAGTAAGGCTAAGTCCAGAGATTTGACTGTATGGCAGATCTGTGCAGCCCACAGTGGCCTATCTCAGCTCCAAGGAAACACGAACCAGTCTCAAGCAGACAGATCTAACTCACAGCTGGTACCGGAGCTGGCTGCCTAGGCTGAGGGACAGACTGCAACAATTCCAAACATTGTCTTGGGGCCAGGGTCATGCAAGATCCCCATAGGGAGACAGAGTTAATCATCCTTTTTAGGTAAGTTCTGAGAAAGCTTCACAGATAACAAGCATTCTGCTGAAAAATTAGATTGGGAAAATCAACTATTTAACTCCTGCAGGTATTCTAGCTTCCTTTTTCGGATTCAAAACTTAAAAAAAGAGTTAGATTGTTATTGGTGTTCACAGATCTACTATGGCATCTTTTGTACCCCCAGAAAGAATAAAAACATTCCTTCTCATTCTAGGAAATATCATGTAACATATAAGAAATACATCTCCTCTAACAAGAGGATAATCTACAACATTCCTGGAGAATGTTTGTGCACCAATGTTTTCCTCACTCCTTACCTTGTAAACACATTCCTCTGACTTGTCATTATGAAATACTTGACAGCCTTAGCTGTATTAAGATTTAATCAAAAACACTTTGGCCCTACTCTTTTGGTATACTGCTCAAAGGTGCTGTACACAGCAGCTCTTTTGCTTCTTGAACTCTGTACTTTGCTTGCTGCTAGCAGCATAATCAGTTATGCAGTATTAACACCTACACCCCATTTTTAGTGAACAAACAGGAGAGCAAGAAGTTTGCCAACATGTTAAACTGTAGGTGATGGATACATGAATGAGTAGGCTTTGATCTAACGTAGGAGGCATCCCAGATTAGAGATAATACAGTGCAACAACTTCTGAAAGTTTAAAGCTCTAAGTGAACTCCCACAGTAAGGCAGGCTGCATGAATTTGTCCTGGAGTCCAAAGCTTCTCTTAGAAATTTACACACACCAAAGGTGGGTAACGGCCTCTGCTCTCCTTGCACTGGTCTGTATCTGACAGCAAAACTTGCCCAGATGAAGATGCAGCTGCATCTTTGGCTCTTACCAACACAGTCTAAGCACACAGACTGCTAACCTTCAGTGTTAGACCTTTAAGTTTAAAAGCAGGCATTGTCTGTTACAGGCAAGCCTCTGCAAGCCTACACCATGAAATTCTGTTCAGGTTTAACTCAGATATGAACTCTTAAAAATTGCTATTTCCTTCTTCTCTCCTTCAAGAAGCACATCAAAACAAACTGAACACAAACATGTTAAGATTCAGGCCACACTAGCACCCAAAAAGTGGGTGCATTCCACTTCACCCTGCACAGTACTAAGAAGAGACCAGAACAACGGCAAACAAGAGCGGAATAAAAAGGAAGCTGTTCAGTCCCATTCAAAACTTGTTAACCAACATGTACTACAGAAAGTAATTTCCACAGGATGGGAAGAGACCAAATCAAGACCATCTTTCAATCAAAGCTAGAAAACACCCCTAACACATCCAAGCGTCACTGCTTGCAGCAAGGCAGGTACAATTACTGCTATGGTTCAACAAGGAGTAGTATCTACTACTGTTTCAAAGGGTCAAGACTTAAATCCCACTGCTTTTACATGGCATTACTACAGCAGAGGAAGCTGTTTATCTCTTTACCAGGCAGGAAACTGCATTTTAAACTCTAAGAAGTCCTACTAAGTTGCAAAATCAAGCTCTGAAGAGGTAGGTGCTATTCTGTGGAGTCACAAAACTCCATTTCCCTTAAATACCCACCTTTCAGTGTGCACATTGTGCAGTATGATGTCTTGTAGTCTAAGAGCATGAAAATATTTAATCTAATTGTACAGTTTGAGAAGCACATACGCCTTTTATCCTCCAATCCTGCTAATGCTGTGCTGAATACTTCCAGCACCCAAAAATCCAGCATTCCGGAAGCCTGGGAAAGAAGACCAAGATATCTACCACATGCTAGAAGCTGGTGGTATAACCCTAACGCTAATATTAACGCACTTATGAGCACTTCTTTGATGGCCTATTACAACAGGCACCCAATCTGATAGCTGAAAAAAACATTTTTTGAGGAATAGGACCCTGACTCCAAGTGCTTCAAAATAATATTTTCAAATAGCCTTAAACAACATAAGGATATCTTTAGCTTCAGTTACCCCAAAATTACAGCATTTGTACTTCAGGCTTTTAGAATTCATTGACGAGTTTTTATTCCAGTCCTGATAATTGATAGCTCATATAAGAATTAAATGCGCTAATCTTCGGCGGGGGAGGGGGGGCAGAATCCAATTAGTCACTTTAAAGAACTACTTATTGAGTCTTGCTCTTCCAAATTCAAATACTTCTACGGCCTGTTTTCTAAAGAGTTCAACTGGCACTTGAAAATAATTCTTAGCATGCCAACGAAAAATACATTCTTACCACCTCTCTCTCCACAGGAAGTGAAAACAGACTAGCACTTTCTGATTTCTCAAAAGTGCTGCTAATCCACTTCAATAAGTGCAGCTATAGCTTCACATTTTTAATACCATATTTATGTTGCCAGATCAATAAGAAGCATAACGAATTTGATAGTGTTTCTACCTGATCTGTATAGGAGCACCATGACATCTCCTATACAAATTCTGTTGTCTTTAATGCCAGCTAATTAAAACCCACCAATATCTGGTAAACTTCACTTAAACTAGGACAAGTTTACATCCTTTGCACTTGATCTGTTCCCCTCCCCTCCAAATCCTGAATGCCTTGGCTAACGGTAAGCTTATAAAGTCAGCATGTGCTGTTGCTGGCTGGTCTGTTTTCTCTTTCTGACCTAATAATAAATGCCAAAAAAGACAGTTTACCAGTTCAGGTAACATCATAGCTCTGCTGACTTTCAGCACTCATACCCTACTGTTTCTCACAAGGTCAGGCTTTTCAGATGAGAATTCATGCAAAAATTAATGCAAATTTAGTTTCAAAAGCTTTATATTACAACAGTAAAATTATCTCTCCACCAAGCTACCTCTCAAAGAATGCACTCTCATCCTTCAACAATGCTCCTTTCAAACGCTGCAGCAGTTTCTGGACAGGAACTTTTAAGAAGCATCTCCTACCCCTCTTCACATCTAAAAGTCCAGCTCTTACCACGACACTGCAGACCCCTCAGCTCTCTCCTAGTCAACAACCCTCTGTGCCACCTGCTTCCTCATTTCCACTTTCATTTGGTCTGAATAACTGCTTAATGACATTACCAGCTTTTGTGACAGATGTTTCACATGCCATGTGAGCCACCGCCAAGGATCGGGATTAGACTCTGAAGACATTTTCTCTTCCAACCAGAAACCATTGTCCTCAGCAGCCCATCACCACCTCTCCCTCAGATCTGCCAACTCACTCCCTGAACTCTTTCAGCCAGAACGGAGCAGGTTTGAGACCTTCGGACTGAGCCATCAGAACGGGCTTGTTTCGCCTCAAGCAGCTCGGGGAGCTCCAACTCTCCTGACAGACAGGGGAAGCAGTAATGTACCCACAGGTGATTCAGTCCGCACAGCTGAAGGCAGAGGAGAACATACTCCCACATTCTTGCTTCTGCTTATCACCGCTGCAGAACCCTTTTACACACACACACACACGAGGTGTGCTTTCCCATCTCCTTGGCAGGGGCTGGAAAGCACGCGTGGAGCACAACAGCTTTTTCCTGCGGCTGGGGGCAGGCTGTCAGCCCGCCGGCCAGGCCGCTGCCTCCCTCCGCGGGCGGGCTGGCGGCTCCTGTTATTTTCCTCCCTCGAACCGCAGCTTCGGTTATTTCCTTATGGCTCCAGGCAAAGAGTCATGGCTGCGTGCCTCCTGTCAAAGTTATACCGTAAAAACTCATATTTTCCCCCCGCACCCTCCCCAGTGCTACCCTTCCCCGGCTCCGCCAGCTCCCGCCGGCTGCCGCCTTCCGCTGCTCCGCCGGTTCCGGGGGCTACCGGCATCGGGGGGCTCAGCCCCAGCCCCGCACGGAGCGGAGACCGCCCAGGGAGGGGAGGGAAGCGGCCCCGACTCTGCCGAGGGGCCGCCCGCTCGCCGACCCCTCGCCGAGTCCCCGTCGGGGAGCGGGCCCTGAGGGTGCCTCACCGCCCCGTGAGGCGCGTCGGCGGGCCGAGCCGCCGCCGGGGGCCTCCGCTTACCGGTCCTCGCTGGCCGTGATGACCCCGTCCTCCTTGGGGATGAGGAGCGCGGCGCTCACCACGTCCTGGTGCCCCTCGACCTTGCTGAGGAGGACGGGCCGGCTGCTCTGCGGCCGCGAGTGGATCTCCGCCGCCATGTTGCCGCGGGACCGGCCCAGCGCCCATCAGCTGACGGCGCGGGGAGCACCCGGCGGCCGCCGTAACGCTGCGTGTAGCGGCGCCGCCCCGCCGGGCCGAGGTGCCCCGTGTAGCGGCGCAGCCGCAGCCGCGCGCTGACGTCGCCTCTGGCGCAGGGCGGGCCGGTAGCAGGCGTATTCTCTAGAAGAGAAGAGCCCCGGGGCCGTATTTCCTGGAAGAGCGGCCAAACACGATCCGGCTCGGGGCCGGGGCTGCCGGCGGGGTCTCTGTCAGCCTGCCCGGTGTGGGGAGGTGTCACCTCCGGGAGGGCTGTGGCTTCCCGCGGGGAAGAAGGTGGCCGCGGGCTCAAACACGTAATTCACTGGGGCGGGCTGCAGGGCGGGCTGCGCTCCCCCCTGTGCAAACCGCTCTTCGGTGGTTTGTTAAATACGGCGACTGCCATCGCCCCCGCCGCCCCTGCCCGGCTGGCCTGCCGCCACGGTAAGGCAGCAAGGGAAAGGGTGTTCCCCCTGGAGCAACTAACAGAAGGATACGGGCTGAGGAAGGATATGTAGTCACAGGAAATGCATTAGCTACTTTCTTTACGTCTTTTATACCCAAAGCAGCTGTAAGCCTTTACCCTCCAAGTTCTTAAGGAGCGGGAGTGTGCTGGTTATAGTCTCCCTGTCCAGTGCATGCGAGTATCCTCCAGCAGAATTCCTCCCCTCAGTGCTAGTTTTTCTGGTCACTGCTTCGAGCGTGGTGGTGCTCACACCTTGGGGTCCAATCTTGAACCGGAGCTCCTGCTTGTCGGGACTAGCCAGGGGCTGGTGGAGAGGTTACTGGAGCTGGTCGGGAGCCTTCTGTGTGAGCAGAGATGTAGTTTCTAATCCCAGGTCTAGCAAATATGTCAATATTTGAACAACGGTGCATCTGGATGTAACCAACACACACACTGAGCTTACCTGAAAATCCTGACTGAGCTAGGTGGAGCTGTGTCCGCTCAGGACATCCCAGACAGAACTGTGCCCAAAGAGATGAGCTACAAGATGAGGCAAGGACCAACCTCCCGGAGCACGGTGGTGGGGAGCGTACCATTTGATAAGCCATCACAGACCACGTCACACACCTGCAGCCAGGGCAGCTCAATGAGGCTTCCCCAGGCTCCTGGAGGAGGGCAGCAGACAGCCAGCATCTTTCCCCTGGCCTGTCCCAAGAGAGGAATTTTATCTGCCTTACTGGATTTCCCAGCTATTTGTTAGACAGCAAAGGAAACAGACTGAGGAAGAACAGGTCCAGCCTGAAGTTTTAGAAATACTTGTGGTTAAATACACTTTGCTTTGCCTTCAGCTTTTCCCTGTTTCCTAATCTTTCCTCTGTGTTTCCAGAGTCCAGCTTTCTTCCACCCTTCTTATCTCCTGAATCCTGCCCGCTCCCCACTCATTCATCTCACGCCTGTGTCATGGTGCTTTCCTTTCTCCGGTGCTCCTCTTTTGGCCAGTTCCTAAAACTTATAACCTACTTTTTATCTCCATTTCTTATCCTTCCTCAACCTATTTTTTCCGTCACCCTGTTAGCACCACCACCACAATCAAACCAAGCAGCAAGTCAATCCAGCCGTGCACTACCTCACATCTGCCATGAGGAAACCTCACGTCTCCCGTGGTTCTGAAGAGGCTCAGCTATGAGATGAAGTGGCAAGATAACAAACAGTCCCAGTGACAAGGGACTGACTACATTCACTTCTTCCAGGGTTGTGCAAGCCTTCACCCAGGCTTCGCAGGGAGAGGTCATAGGAGGACGCGTGGAGGAAATAGGTCTTTCCAAAGCAGGTGACTCTGTGCAGAGCTACCCAAACAGCCCAGCCCAGAGCCTCAGAGGGATGCACATCTACAGACCTTACACTTGCTGTACCCTACAGGGACCTTTCGGTTTTCTCCTGATGCTTTACTGCTCAATACCTGCTCCAGAGCTGAGGTCCAGCAGAGCTGCTTGCTCAGCCCACTGCGCTCAGGGATGCTGGCTACGTACAAACAGACTTGTGCAGGAACACCTGTAGTCATTTACCAATTCCTTGTACCAGGAACACCTTTACCAGAAGCTCCATGGGTAAGCTTAATAGTTTATCAGGTAATGTGCTGGTCTATGATGCTGTGAGAATCTGGCCTGAATCCCATTTGTAAGGGGGACCTGGTGCTTGGCAGTCTGACTCGGTCACCAAGAACAAGAATACCACTTCAGGTCTGGTCTAACAAATCCACCCAGCACAGACAACAGGCAATGACCATATAAGTGAAATACATGGCACAGCTAGATTTAAAATCCTTCAAATATAGTATTTCAGGCTGTGACCATGTTTGCTGTACAAGGTTCCCCTGTGCTTGCAAACAGCAGCACAGTGCTTAGCCCCGTGGATATACCTAGAATCAGAACTAATTCTCTCACAATCCAAGCAGCCACCAAAAGGCACCTTGTTGCCTAGTGCTCTTTCTTTACTCAGACTCGTACATACCTATTCCTCTGCTTTTTAAACCTGACCTGCTTAGCTCATGCCAATGTGTTAGAAGTGAGATGCTGGCTCTCTGCCCAAAGAAGAGAGGGGAAGGCAGTGCTCTTCCCATACGGAGACTTCACAGCAGGGACTCTGCATGAACGTGCAGCTATAGGATGGCACATCCACAGGGAAATGTTTTCAAGATCAGCTATCTGAAGACTTTATTTGATGACTAGTGGTTATGAGCTTTTTTTAGTCTTTCTTTTTTTAACCCTCCTTTCTTATCACGTAAGACATTCCCTCTGGCCTCATCATCTGGTACTCATCATCCTGCTGACCTTGACTTGTGATTGTGGTGGAAATTCATTTTGGCTCAGAGGTACACCCTTCTACCAGCTCTTCCATCTCCTTCTGAGCTCCTTCGCAGGAGCAGGGGATATGAAAATACCTTGTGTTTTCCACCTTCAGAATCACAACCTATTGGATCCTCCTTGCTAAACCCTTCCTCCTCCTCCTCCTCCCTTTCTCCAGCTTGTTTCCTATTACCTCCCATACAGTCACAAAATACAGAACTGTCATTTCTCTTCTCCCTCCTGTGCTCCCACAAATCACTCATGCCACAGCATGCCACAATGGTCAGTCTAGTTTGAAGACATATTATTCCAGGTAAATAACACCACAGCCACGCAGCAGCTTGCGCTGAAGCAGCGAGATTCCCATTTGCGTTCACAACACTTGCAAAGGTGCCCTGCAGACCCGTTTCTTAGGCTGAATCACGTCAGCTCTTCCCCCCCCAACAGAAATCCAGCAAAAGCTGTTGTATTGTCAATAAAAGCCATTCCCTGAGCAGCCCACATTTGTATTGCTCCTTACCCATGCTGGCCCTTGCTCCTCCTCCCGCCTGTGCCTCTCCGGAGGAACATGGCACAACACATTTCATCTCCTCTGCCTTTAGCAGGAGCACACCTAACCCAGGCAACTCTTTGCCAGTGTACCCTCTGTACCAGCCTCTGTTGTGGGGAAGAGGAGAAGTCTTCACTTTCCAGCCCATTTTAACCGTCAGAGAGCCATCAGCCAGGTTACGGCTCCACAGCTTTCCTAGTTAAGCCAGGCACAATTAGCACAGTGTCAGCCATTAGGCATCACAGAAAACAAGATGGGAAGGTAAAGGAGCCCCCGAAAATTGGTTGTCCCTCTCCCCTGTGTGTCCCATTGCACCTGAGTCCTACAGGGGGACCAACATGGGTGGCAAGGCAGTGAGAGGGGCCACAAACACCTGGGAAGGGCAACGCTGCCCAGGGCTTCAGGGTGGGGGAACCGGGAGAGCGAGCAGGCGAGGGCTTTCCCGGGGGACCCCGGCCACTGGCACCCTGCTGCAGGGCTTCTTGCTCAAGCTGCCTGCCTTGGCGGGACGGAGCCCCGCTCTGAGCTCGCAGGGAGGAGGAAGAGGCCCTCCCAAAATAGCCGGGGAAGCAACCTCCTCGCCCGGGAAGAGCAGGAGCTGCGGGAATAGCTGGGAGCACCGCCTCCCCCTGCCGCAGGCAGGCTCGGTAGGGAGGGCGGAGGTGCTGCCCGGGCTCCCCGAGGCGCAGAGGCTCGGGCTGAGGTAAACAGCCTTTAATGAAAGGGGCGAGATGTGCCTGTGCCTTCGAGCCTCGGCCGCCAGAGGGTACTGCGGCCCCGCCGCGCTGCCACGGCCCGGCGGGGACAGCACCTCCTGTCACCCCCCAGGGGTGCGGGTGGGGCAGGGGACGTGGAAGTATGGAAGCTCCTGCTGAAAAGATGCCAGCAAGGCAGGAAATGCACCCGTTCGGCCCCTCTACTTGACCCCGGTTCTTTGAGGACAGCCTGAAGAGCTCCCAACAGAAGAAATGTAAAAGAAAAAAAAACCCAGAACAAAACTATTTAAAGTCCATGATTTCCCCTCAGAACTTTTTATAGGTTGTTGAATTTTTTTTTGTTGTTGC
>VYXH01010969.1:1173830-1194982 GCA_013397275.1 Burhinus bistriatus | reverse complement strand
TAGGTTGAAAAAAAAAAAAAAAAAAGCAGAGATGGGATGACACCATGAAGCAAATAACCATTTGAGTTTGATGTGCATACTGTTTCCCAGACAAACCTCATCAGCACAGAGTGACAAGCCAGCTATGTTAGAAATCACCAGGTCCATGTATCAGCTGGATCTCTACTTCAGATCCCAGCTGTACCAGAACCAACTGAGCACTGAGAAACGAAAAGCAAGAAAAAGCAGCAGACTGTCTTTCCAAACTGAAGAGATCTTGTAGACAAGCTTTTTCCTCCAAGAGTTATTGGAAGAGCTTCTGTTTGAAGTACTCTGTTGCATCTACTTCATTTTCTTGCTTAATAAGGATCTCATTAGGAAGCAGTCTTAAGTCCTTCAAGGTAGTGGAGAGCAGTCACTTCAAGGCAGTGCAGAAGGCCAAGTAGATGAGGAGTGAGATAGCAACGCCTGCATGAGCTACTGTAAGTGCCGGGAAGACTGTCTTTGAGCAACCTCTCCTCCTTCAAGTTCTCTTTGGTTGCTGTGGGATTTCTGGCGTGTGACTGGGAAGCAAATGCTTTTTATAGGAGTTTCAAGCGAAAACTTGTCAGTTTAACTACAGACAGAGTTTCTGGGAAAGTTTTTGGATAGCAGTAAGATCTTATTATCTTTCCCCTTTCTTCACGTAAGTCTGCACTTAGCCCAAGCTGAAAATCAACATCTTTAGAAATTTAAATCTTGTTGCCAGGGCCATGCAACCTGCCTTGACTGAGCTCATATTGCTAGAAAATTGGTAGTATTGCACTTACTTTGCAATAACTGTGTCAAGCTTGGCAGTTTGATTATTTCCTTTTATTAAGGCAGTGGTTCTTGGACTAGGGCCTACAGATCGAAGTACTGGTTGCATAAGTCAGGTACAGGACAGTAACGGAAGGTGACAGTGAAGTACCGCTTTCCTGATCATTAGTACTGAGGCATATCAAACAGGAGGGAAGTTCATCTTCACAGTTAACTGACAGGATTTAAGAGGCTTAAGAAATTTAAACTTTCCAAGATCCATTCGCAAGCATAAATAAGATAGAAGCCCTGTGTCAGGATATCCAGAGATACCCAACCTAAAATGAGTCCTAACACAGCAGTATTTCTCTTGTACCTATCCAGCATCCACAGCTTTTCTAGCTTAAACATAGGTCAATTTAATGGAGTTTTTAACCAGTATCTGAATCAAAAGTCAAAAGCCTTTAAGATAATAGTCTTGCTACAGCCCATCTTAAATTATGAACTACTTTCAAACTCCACAGACAAGTAGCATACACTGCAGTAGGCTTCCCCACCTCCTCCAACTCACGCCTTCAGCAGTTCTCAAAGTATTACATTACATCTGCCCTAATACATGGGTTTGGGACAGAAAGTTACAGCTGTTTACTTTAAAAAAAAAAATCTACTAATATTAGTTGAGCACTACTGACAGTAAAACTAGGCATTTAAAAGGACAGCGGGTCTTGGGTTTTGGATTTATAGCAACCTGTATTCTCAGGCTGTTTTGAGCACACATGGAAGCGAGTTCCAGGCAGCACTGCTCTCTTCTTGGAAGAACACAACAGAAGACACTCTTTCATCAGAGCTTCAATCTCACTTTGACCAATAAAATCCTCATAGGAATGCAAGGCTGAAGCTCTGAAGTACATTGTCAGTCAAATCAAGCTGCCTATGTCAGCTCTGAGTCTCTGATAGAAGTCTGGTTGAACCTGCTGAACTTCTTTTCACTTGAGACTCAATTTGAATTTGAAGACCAGCTTCAAGCCTTGAGAGATATAGCCAACATACTAACCCTTTGCTCCTCTGGCTCCCATAGGACTGGGGACTTGTCAAGTCCCACTTCCTTATTATGCAGCAAAATATAGATAGATTCTACTCCAATCTTTCTTTCATACACAGCTCATCACCAGATAAACCTCAGGGTTCTGTTTCTGTTGGCAGTTTTCCTTTTTTCTCACCCCTTAAAAAAATACGGGTTTGTTCTTACTGCAAAGTTTAAGCAACATGCAAAGTTCTCAACTTGGGTACATCAGATTTTCCTTTTTAAAGACAACAGGATAAGACAAGTACTTTGACAGAGCATTCAGCCTTAAGCGACTGTTAAATACCTTGCAACTCATCCATACCTCAGCAGTATGAGATACTTCTGTAATGCAAAGCCTCCTACATCAGCTACAATAAGCAATACCATTAAACACCACATGTACAGCAAACTCTTGTTTCTGTTTGAGGAAAAGAGCAAATTTTACAACCATTGGTGGTGGTAGTGGGAGTTACTGAGCTTACCACAGCGGAAGATAGATAATTGGGACAGCATAGGAACTTGGTAGGTCTTCCCATCAGCTGCATAAAATGGACGTTTCTTTGTATTTTCAGGTCGAAATCGTGATTTCCATAAGCCCTTGAAATATACAGCGTTTACAAGAACTAGTCTGGTCAAACTGCCATCAATATCATCTGGAGCTACAACCTGATCGATCATACCTAGAAGAAATGAAGAAAGTCTGAGCATTTGCTGTCATAACGCTGGCCAACTGTTCATTAAGAACCTGAAGCACATATTGCTTCAGGCCTTTTGGTCTGCAAGTGTGCCAACTCCTCATGGGGTAATACATTTGAGGTTCATAAAACCAATGGTATTCTTTGTCAAAAAGTAAACCTTTGGGATAATTAGAAAGCAAACATATCTGCTAATCGATAGACTGATGTTATAGCTAACAGGACCTTACCCTCTCCAGCATGCAAGCGGATCTAAGACTACTTTACACTGGTAATAGTTTCAGCTGAAGCATTTCCCCGTTCACACACTGCTTGCAACATTGCTATGTAAAACTGGTGATGTGGTAGAAAAAGAATTTGACAGCCTCATCTCACAAATACTACATCCAACATCATTAACACACTCCTCGCATCCAGGAGACGCTGGTTTTAACTCCAAGAGATAGCAAACATGTAATTCATAGTCTAGGTGAACATGTTGCAAAACATGATCTCTGGCTTTAGCACATGTAAGCTTGGCAACTAGATGACAAGAGGCTTGAACCATGAAGAGTTCTGTCAATGCAAGGTTAATTAAAAATCCTCCACTAAACATGATTCCCAAGAATATGGCCGTATCTTGCAAGAGCTCAGGGCAGTAAGAGCAAAAGCTGAACTGCTTTACAGCTTTTCACAAGTTTGATTTACCAAATTAAACATCTGAGTTGCTTGAAAGCATCTTTTATGTTTGAGAAAGCTCCAAGAGAACTCTGCTCAGATTTCTCACCAGTTGTATGAAGGCAAAGAACAGTAGAAGCTCCCCTGATCCCATGGGCAGATGGACACACACTATACACCTCCCTCAAGGCCACCAGACCAGCACATCTGCTGGGGCAGTGAGATTGGAGATTCCTGGCCCACCAGCTCTGAAACATCAGACTTATGCCTGCTTAAAGAGAGTTTTCAGCTGCAAGGCAGAGCTTTTTCTGCCTCCACATCTTTCCCCAGTATTTCCATCCAAATCTGAGAGGTTTCACCCTGCCATGCACAAAAAGCACTCGCCAATACTCACCCCTTGTTTCATTTTTCACCCACTGGTTGATGGAATCACATGCTGCATTTGGGTCCTCAAAGTCCACGCTCTTGACACTGCACTGAAACACCTCTTTGTTCCTTGTAACAAAAGGCACTTCCATTTTAAAGCCACTCTTTGCAAACACTGCATTAGCAATTGTAACAATGTCTTTATTCTTTTTTGAGACTATGAGCCTGTTTATCTTCTTTAACGCTTTACCAACTCCTAGTTGGAAAGAACAGCAAGTTTAATTTAGAATAAGATGATGAACAAACAGTTACTTTATACGCAACTATTAATGACATGAAAGGTCAGACATTACGTGCTGGACTAGAAAAGGAGACCAAAGCAGGCATTTTGAGAGGCCTTCCAAAATACCCATTTCTGCTCTCTCATCTGAAGAATACTACCGTTTCCCAGCAAAAACACGACCTTCACTGTGATGCCTGCTGCCCCTCTGTTGGTCTGCTCAGAATGCTACAGCCAGTGTTGAGGACAACGTTGAGGTTCAAGTCTTAGTGTGGAGCTACTAACCACACTCTTCCATGGAACAGACTGTTACAAAATGTATTTCATATCATATAAGCCCAGGTGACCTGCCATTTCTGTGACAGTGACAAAGAAAGTCAAGGGCTCAGCCTGCTCGCTCAGAGCCAACAGGTCTGCAGGATTATGCATGTGGTCTTGAGTATCACAGTGCAAAGCAAAAGTTGTTTTCTCACCATCCTTCCTTTCCATTTACTGGAGAATAAAGGAAGCTGTCAAGATTTCTGTAATAAGGGTCAAGTCTTAGTTTCCTTAAAGGCTAGGCCCTGGCCTAAATCAGCTACAAGCAGGAGTCAATCCCTTAACACATGAGCTTGCCTTTAAAAAAAGGTAAAAAAGGAAAGCAGTAGGTTCCAGTGCTTACAGCCAAGATCCTTAGGACCTGAAAGCAGCTCATATTGAGTGCTTGCTAGCTCCTTCACTGTGTAAGAGAGGCATATGGCAGCACAGAAGAACTGCTATGTTCACCATACCCAGTTCTCCCTGTTGTTATGGCTTATGAACGAGTGCTTGTCTACACAGGGAAGCTATTGCCAGGCACGCAACTTCATGTTCAACCAGTGTATCTAACAGGATCCTTCGGTAGCTGTTTTCACAGCAGTTATTAATGGGCTCCCTCTGTTTCCCAATGCAGTTTGGGCAGAAACATTTCCAGACTGCTTCCTCATGTAGACAAACTTGAGATAAGAGATGTGAAGGGAATAAATTAGTTCAGAGTTATTCTCTTAGCTGCATGTAAGAAAAAGCCTCAGATGGCTTTGCTGTTTCTTGTATCATGAATGCTTTAGCAGTACCATTTGTATGAATTTCTACATGTTTACTCTCCAATATTATGGGCAAATTCTTTTGGAGAACATACCATAACAGAGGTTCTCAAACTGTATTCTGTGGACCACTGGTGGTCCACGGAGCACTTGCTGGTGGTCCGGGGAGAGCTGGCTGGTCTCATGATGCTGGCTCTCCTCTTTGCTTCCAGCTGCTAAATTGCATTAAAAGACAGCTAAAGATAAATTAAATACTCTCCAACTATTACCTTTCCAAAGAAGCAGTTTCTGTAGTTGCCAAATGACTGTAGGGCAATCATGAACAAAAGCAGAGGAGATCTGTGCAAAGAGATAGGTAGCATCCCATAACAAGTCTCTGTAACAAAGTACTGGCTACCTTCTTAAGGAGTTTGAGAACCTCTGTGTCTCACAGATAGGGTTAGAAAGTCTGCGGGCCAAATAAAACCAGTTGATATAATGCTTCAAAATTTTTGCAAGTACTTACATTTTGGGCATTCAAATGTTCCTAAAGTTGATTATCCCATGAAGAGATTTCAGTCTACAACACTGATCTTAAGCTGACAAATCATTTTGCTGTACTTCAAACCCAGAACCAAAACAGCAAAGCAAATGAAGACAGGACAGCACGTTATATGACAGTACTGCTCAAGATTTAAATGTGCACTTACCTCTTGGAGTGTTTCCTGTTCCTGGAAGGCAGAATGCTGGCACTAAGATGTTAAGTCTTGCTGGCAAACACTCACAAGAATACTCAGCATGCAAAGTAAAGCAGCAAGAACCTTGAGCCTACACCCTCTCTAGGGGCAGACATTGGCAGAGCATATAAACACAGATGCATGCAGTGTCAGGCACAGAGACAAGGAGAAATGGCTGTTTCAAGAAGAGGGCACTACAAGAACCACAGATTCAGGGATCCTGACAGCAGAAACACAAATGAACAAAGCTGAAGAGCATCAAAGTGAAAATATCAATTGTACGGTTAGAGTTTGCATTGCTTTCAATGTGGTGATGAGAAATAGTCTCTTGCCCTGTTATCTAAGGAGTGGCACGTTAAAGGCTGTAGTAAACAGCCCGAAACAGGTACTGCAGCCTTCCTGCACAGTGCTGGCACTAGACCGCCATCCACACTGTTCTGGAAAATCAATTTTGCAAGGATGAAGGCAGTTCTAGTCAGGACCCTGACGTCATTAACAAAGCTGCTTATAAGCCATTTCAAGTATATGTACACATCCATACTCAAATTGCCAATTAACTTCAAGCCTGTGCATTTTGTGCTTTGGCAAACAGTTAATTGGTATATGATGCAATCTACCACATTTTGAAAGCCAACTCAAAACAGCATGAAGATTCTGACAAAACACACCCCAAAACCACCTTTAGGAATCACTGACCATTTACACTGTATCTCATCATCGTAGTCAGCTGCTTCTTTGTCTTGCCATCAGCACCCAGCTGCAACACCCCCAGGACCGATGCAATCCCATGAGGAGAAACAACAACATTGTCCTGAGGCTTAGCTTTCACTATCTGATTGAAGACCTGGATTCCAACATCAGAGCTAAGTTCCTCCAGAGGATAAAAACTAAACTGGGAACACACAGATGTTAAAGTCCCAAGAACAAACAGAAGTGGGAAGTGCCAGTTCATGATTTCTGGTTGGAGATACCTGTAAGAGAACAAGAGGGGAAAGTTAAGTCAGCTTTTTTAAGTACAGCATTTGTGTTTTCAACTTACTTACCTAAAGAGCAGGCAAGTCTTGTACATGGTCCACACACCATTTAGAGCTCTGGCAATAGAACTCACACCCAGATTTTACTGCTACCAGTATTTTAGGTCTAGGGGTTTCCAGAAGCAGAGGTAACCATAAAATAACTAGATGTCAGTGACTATATTAACAGGACAAAAGCCACCAAGTTGGAAGATTACCTCCCACCACACACAAGTTCAGTTAGTTTTGTGTTTCAGTTAAATGAAGTCTTGGCATTCTATTTAAACTGCCCTTTAGGATAAATTAGTGCTAAGAAGCCTTGTGGTATGGTCCTCGCCCACTGAAGTGTGATGCACAGTACATTTTATAGATCATTTTCTGCAGTGAACAGATGCATGTATATGTATGCAAACAGACCTTCTGTTGTGGGAATTTACACCTGCCTAGAATAATAAGAGTTAGCTGCATAACTAGCATTTTACATGACGGGAATATAGAGGAAGACTTTTAGATTTTAAAACGCAAGGTTAAGTTTGGATTTTAGCTTGTACTTTTCCATTTAAGAAAATTCAGCCGCTAATGAGTACAGAAGGGGCCAGTCTTCATCTGCAGATCTAACATCTACAGAACTCAGTATCGTTACACCCATGACCGCCTAGGGACTGAGGCACAAGCAGCAGCAACAGTTTGTTCAGGATTTCTCAGCAACTGATTAGAGAACCAAGCCCAAACCTTAAACACTGGATACTGTAACTACTAAGCTGTATTTCCTCCTCATGGAAGTGCATTCAATGCCTTTTTCGTTAGAGCAAACAGGTACTTAGAGGAATAGTCATGCAATAATCTTCTATTCCATTAAATTAGGTTCCCTGTTCACCTTTGAGCCGTTCAGTCACAACAGTTTTATTTTAACGCATTTCAATTGTGGAGTTCAAGACTCCTGACTTCTATTTTCAGACCAACAAGCGAGCCTGTTCCGCCACTGAGCTGACTGGTGCTCCAAGAACACGCTTAGATGTCAGTCTCAGACACACTGAGCGGTCAACTAGATCCCTAGTTCACCGAAGGCTAGTCAGGCTGCAAAAGGTATACAACTGATTAAAGTATCATTTGCATACCACATGCAAAACCCCAAAATAGGTCTCTCCTCCCCTTGAGCCCTCTGCTCAGCTTTGCACACTTGCTCTTCTGGCTCCAGCAGCCCCTGAGCTGGAGGCCAGCAGAGACACAGCATCCAGGCGGGGAGAGGGTTTCGGCCGAGGCATTCATTACTCACAGACGCTTCCCACTCGCCTGAAAGGGCGTACAGCACCAAGGAGCTCTGCCATTGCACAGCCTACCTACGTTGCCAAGTTCAAACCATGCTGGAGCACTCGATTACCAAAAACCAGCTGGTGTTTGTACAGATTCATTTAATCATCTTTTAATAGCATGTACTTTAACTGTGCTAAAACACTTGAAAGTAACAAACACAGTGTTTCCACCTTCTTCTACACCATTTCAGGGGACAGAATCGGTTTTGTCCAAGTTTGCCGTTGCAGCACAGAATAAACCAAATGCTGAACATGAAATAACACAGGAGTTGAGACATCTTCTTCCCTCCAACCTAGCTGTTAGTATAGCTGCGACCAGAGGAACCTGTTGGACCAATTTAAGTTATGCAAGAAAAAGTGAAAATGCTGTCCTACAAAGCAGGTTAACAGTCTGCCCAGACCTGCAGGAGGAAAACCCGAACGCCATCTGCCCCCCTTGCAGTGGGTTCTGTGAGTCACTGCCTAGATTGGTCCTGCATCCCACACCACTGACTACAGCAGGGAGCAGTCGTGCAGAGGACCAGCAGCCTGACAGGGAACGGGAACTTGTAATTTTTTTTTTTTTTTAAATTAAAAATGTTAAGGAATATTCTAAAGTGTTCTTTGATACTAGCACAAACTACCTGAAACCTCTAGTTTTGTTCCTAGGGGGAAGGCTTGCCTCTCACCCAGGCAGCAGCTCTACGCCGATGGCAATGCTGCCTTGCAGGAGGCAAGTGTGGCTTGCCACTCCAAGAGAAGCTAGGTTTTGGGTTTAAGGCTTTTCTTGGGTGGTTTGGTGACCACCTCTTCTCGCTACCTGGAGACTCAAGGGGCAGTTTAAACAAAAATTCTTAACCCCAATATTGATCAGACTTTTACCTTTATGTAGTACTTTGACAAAAAACCCAACCCCAAACAAAAAACAAACCAACAAAACACAATAACCCAGAACTGTTAGAGACTCTTAGTAGACGCACGCTCAAGCAAGCAAGCAGTTAACATTGGTGCAATACAGCCTGTCCCATGTGGTGATGGAGACTGGAAACAGTGACAGACAACGCAATCAGAGCACACAACTTGAGCTGTAATTTGAAAACCCTGCTTTTGATTGAGGCAGCTCCATCTGATCCAGCCAGCAAACCAGAAGAGATTGGGCTATTTTGAGCACATCCACCCTTGACACATTACATTGCCAGATGTATATTATGAGGGCAAAGACAGGAGTGACAGTTCTATGAAACCATATAAATGACAATGAAACATTGTTCTATGTACTGCATCTGCACAAGTCTGATTGAAGTCAGACATTTTTCTCTTCTTTGCCTTTACTACGATACATTGCAAGTCCCAAGTCTTCTACTTCACTGGTGACAGCCCCTGCCAGGCTCAGGGTGACAGCTACCAACAGCCTTGCATTTTCCCCATGACACACGTGTGAAGCCTTGTCAAAATCCCCCAACTCTGCTCCCAAGGCCATTGCTGCAGGATTTTGGTTCTGCTTTTTTTTTTTTTTGTTTCAGGGAAAAAAAAACTATTACCTCCCACACCTGGTTTCCCCAGAGGTCTCCATGCTTGCCTAACCTCTCTCTCCTGCTACGCCATTAAAGCAGGTTGGTCCCCATTTTGGAGCACAACCTCTAGCAGGTACCTACTCAGTAAGTGAAACAAAGTTGTGCACTGCTCTGAGCACAGGGAAAAGAGTAAAATCGCTTTTGAGTGTTAGCTACAGAGCAGTCACTTCTTGGCCCTGCCATGCCCATTGCGTAGCTTAACCAGCTAACTGAGGAGCCGATTTCACCTTCGAGCAGAAGTGGCATTCGTGTTATTAATGCTTCTGGCACGGATTCCAGTATATTCAACTTCTATGCAGTTCAGTAACAAGAAGTACATTTGCATATCCTGAAAGAAAGAAACTGCTTAAGTACAGTGCAAGGAGAACAAAATCCAAAAGGATGTAGGATGTGTAGGATGGAAAACAGTTGACCTGCTATGCAGCATACCAACAAGCTTTCAACAAGCTTTCATAATGCTGAAGCTAAAAACTTACTGATAGTTAAATTTGAATCTAATGCTTCAGAAAGCCAAACAAAAATAGAGGCTAGGCATTTCTTTGCCTATGACCTTTATATTTTTACAAAGTTAACTGAGAAGGAGGAAGGTGTATAGGAAAACTCATTTGCATAAGTGTGGGCTTTTGAAAGATGCTGGACTAAAACAAAAACAAAAAAATCCCTCTTCAAGGTAGGCTGCCCACTTTTCAGACTGAGAACTTACAGGAAGGACAGCATCCCACAACTTAAACTTCTAAATAGACAATGCAAATGCTGACACTGACCCAAAGAAATACATCTAGAAAATAATAAAAAACCAAAACAAATTTAATGTTATGTGAATCTAGTTCTTAACCCTAATGCTAAAGTTTCTGAACAACATAGATGAGTGTCATGCACTCAGCTGTATGAGGGATGCCTTGTCCCTGGCAGCGTACTGAGAACTCCACTACTCCACCTGCCTCGCTGAACGGCACCATTCCAAGTCCTGTACACCACGCTACATTAGTAGTTACACCCTATATCTAACTGCAGAGCCTAGTTTAAGCCAGTGTATTTTTAGACAAGCAGTCCAGTCAGGCAGAGAGCTCTGGGGAAGGCAGGAGAGGAACACCGCAGCGTGTCCTATCTGCACTGGTAGTTTTGTGTTGTTCCATGACAGATGATGAAATGTCTTCAGGCATTGAAGACACTTCATGAAGGCATCATCAGTCTCTGGATGACCTCAGCCTCCAGCCAGTGTTGCAAGCACTAACCCTCACACATACTAGGCAGCGTACTCAACTCTCACTAGGCTCAGCTAATTCAGATCACACACATAATGCATAGTTTAAGTTTTTGGCTGAAGTTGTTGTGGAAGTACTTATGTCAAAAAAGAGGACACGATGCTGTCGGCCTGCGTTTACAGAACGCTTGTTAAAAAAAAGCAAAGTTGAATTAATGCAGACCATTTGATCTGGGTCTAGAAAGGCATTTGGTGGAGCAGGGAAAAGTTAAGTCTTCAGCCCCAGGCACAAAAAGCTGCTGAGCATGGAGATCCTCCTACAGGAAAGAACTAGCTTAGGAAGGACTTCATTTTCAGAGCCAGACCTAGCTGCTATGCTCTTCCCAAGAGGAAGAAAAGAAGTTAATTTGGTTCAAGATCAGAGGCAAAAACATGAGCTGAAAAAATACCCAGATTTAAAATGTAAGTTGGAGAAAAGACCTGTCCCAGAGAGCCTGAAGAACACTTTGAAGTGAATTGAGGAAGAAATAGTGAACTGTACACACATTTTTAGATATCTGTACCAACTGCACTAGTATCCTATGAGACATGTCCTAGTGTTTATATTGAAGGCTGACTTCAACAGCAATAAGGTATAACTCAAAAGGCTCATTCTTGCAGCTGCAAGATGGATTCTGCAGTTTCTTTAAAGACATATCAAGCATAAGGAAGTTTAGACACCAGACTTCACTTCTGTGAATAGCTGTAAGCCAGAACAGCAGCAAGCACAGCTGAACAGAGTAAACCTAAAAAGTGGAGCCTTGCAGTATCGCTGGTCTTGCTGTATGGAACCCAAAAAGCTCAGAGCCCCTGAGCCCACGTGGCAGGCACTGGGCAGCCTGTGTCCCCAGAGAAACTTGGCCTGGGACAAACATTTGGGGCCTTCTCCAAGTCTGAGATGTTGATGTTTCCTCGTCAGTGCCATCTGTGCTACTAATTCAAAAGTCTTATTTCAACTGACATGTGAGCTCAAAGAAAGCAGTTTCACTTCAGGCATTTAACTAACTCTCTCCAGCAGGACGTGATAAATACTCCAAACTTGTTAACAGCCATTTAAGGAGCTGGCTGAGCACACAGCAATTGTTTCTCCAAAGCAATGAGACCACTCTGGTTGCAATGGGAAGGTCACATGTTGGGTCTGTTTTTTTCAGATGATGCACACTTGGCAGCATATTAAAACACTCAAGCCTGTTGGTAGGCTTCTCTTCTCCCCCTCACAGGTGTTTGCAACACCCCTTCTGCCTAAGCCTCTTACCATCCCCAAAGCCTTCAGCTTCAGTATCCTCTCCTACCATGCTGCTTAGCCTCTGCTACATCTAAACATGCTTTTGGGTTTGGAGCAGCAGGATCCATGGTCTGAATGCAGGCGAGTTCAGAAGTGGCTTCTTCCACATGACAGAACTGTGAAATGTTTCATCTTCCTCCAAGTTTTCTGGTACATCCTGAACATCAGCTGTTCCCTTTTGTCTAACAACCCTTTCCAGTGCTTCCTGCTTTAAAGAAGTGAGGAAAGACCCCACAGATATCCCCATAGATACAAAAACAAACGCCACATTATATCAACATGTCAGGTCACATGAAAAATACTTAACACAACAAAATAGATTTTTACTACTCAATACCTGGAAGGTTTAGTATATGCAGAGCGTTACTACAAAAGGATGACTGCTAGCTTTTAAATGCTTTTTAAATAGCTTAGTACTTACTTTGTTCCAAAGAGGAGTAAGTTACTGTCAACATGAGATAAACATAACTTGTACACAGAGATAAGCGAGAATTTTTTTAAAAAAAAAAAAAAAAACATTTTGTATGTTAAGATACTGCTCTGACTTCAGGCACTGCAGCCAATGTTGCACACAAGTGCAAAGAGCACGGTGCTGGTTCTGAGGCTTTCCTCTCAACCTTAATCCTTTCTCCACTATTTCTAGTTCTCTCAGTTTGTTCGTGCATTTGTGTTTGTTTCAAGACGGACTGTCTCCATCTGGAATGCCTCCCTTTCAGCTGTGTCCAACCAGCTTCCCCTGCCAAGAGGGAATTTCCCAGCAGAGCACCGGCTCGTAAAACTGGCTGGCCCCAGACAGGAATCATGTCTTTGTCCAAGCACAGCTCCCACATGAACAGAAAGCTAGAGCTTAGTGGTTCTTTATGAAGAGTCCTGACCACCACTTCTTGGGAGTTTCTGTTTAGCATGAAGAACAGACAGACAGGCTCCATTTAAAACTTTCTGTAGCCTCATGACTAGTGTCTGCTGTTCATAAGTGTCCTGGTTTGAGCAACACAGGACTAATTTCACTAGTGCCTGGGAAAACTGCACTTTTAGAAGACTCTAGTGTCTGAATTTGTGAAAATATTTACTTTGCAGCCAGCTATGGTGTGTGGGTTTTAAGATCCCAGTGTTTTCGAGCTCGCCAGGTGCAGGGATGAGGAGGAGCAAGACCTGAGTACTTGACCCCAGCTGGCCAACAGGACTATTTCATACCATGAACGTCACATTCAATATAAATTAGCAAGTTTGCTGAGAAGTTCTCACTTTTCTATGATGGCTACGATCCTGAGAACCTCTTGCCCTGATGCTGGACTCCTGAGCCCTTCCCTTCCTCTCGAAGCCATAGCACTCGCAGTGACCAACATCTGCTGTTCACTGCTGGGAGTGCACAGCTTCCTACTGATAGAATGAGCTGAGTATAATACTTGTATATTTTATGTTGGTATCAGGATCAATATTGGTTCTTTAGTGTTAACTATCTAGTCTTATTCTATTAAATCTGTTTATATTTCAACCCTCAGGTATCCTTAGTTTTCCTGATTCCCCTTCCTGGGTGGGGAGGGGTCATCGGGTAAGAGAATAATTGTCAGAATGACAATAATTGTTGTGGGGTCCTCAAACCATAACAATAAGCCAGACTGATTTTCTCACCAGTATTTCTTCTACAGCGTTTTGTGGTGGTTCATGGTAGTTCACTACAAAGACCAAGTTCACATCATGCAAAGCTGACCACAGACAGCTTTTGATGTCACCACTTAGTTGTAAGTGTACTACAACTACACAAGCACTATTCAGAGTTTCAAGAACATAGATAGGCATTTACGTATTGTTTGCTTTCACTTCCATCTGTCATTTACACATAATTAAAAAAGTCAACTTGAGCTCTGCTTCATGAAGTAAATATACAGTTTGCTGATACCACAAGGCAGGGGGCTTACAGAAACAACTCTGGGACTATACAGGTCTACTACCATTTTCAAATTTTATCTGTGTTCTCTCATTACAATAAGCTCAACGACTATTGTTAAAGTTCCTATGTGTTATTAGTTCTGTATTTAAAGCAGCATTTCCACAGCCTTCTGTAAGATTGATTATCAAGTCTTACAGTATCAGGAAGATTAAAGAGAATTATGTTTTTAGTTTACTGGTGTCCCTTTATTAAAGAAGTGGTTTTGTTGATCTTATGTTCTATATGCAATGTGGTTATTTTAACATAATGAAGAAACAGCATGGGACAGTCAGCCCATCATAACTAATGCTGCAGAACCAGTTTCCCCAAAAGACGCAGCACAGTAGTGTTTCAGAACACAGCAGTGAGGCTATACCCTCTTGCTCAGGATTCACCCCAGTAGATGGAACGATGCTTCAGTCATTAAAGCATTTGCCCAAAACTTAGAAGCAGGTTCATAACCCAGGCTCTCATTTTAAGTTTTTGTAGAAGACAAGCCTCATGGAATCACAGTTCCCACATTTACTGTACATTAACAATACTTACTATGCAAGCACAGGCTCATTAAGAACTAAAGTAAAACCTACGGGATTGCAAGCTCCCATTAATAAGGTTCAGGGTATTAACTCTTTGGTAATGGGCAGTAAGTATAGATTTATGAAGTAACTCCACAAGGTGCTGGACTAACAACAGCTGGTGTCTTACCAACTCTCGCACCTCTATAACCCCTGCAGAGAAAACTGAAACTTGCTCCTTCTCTCCTCAAGTGAATTTTAATCCACTGGACAGTGACACATGCCACATCTGCTGCACATACCAGGCTGAGAGAGTAGAAATAGCCTTGTGGAGACAGCTCCATGGCCACTTTGAGACTGCATTGAAAGCTGTGCTTGAAGCAGATTGAACATCTAAAACTTCCCAGTACACATCCTTCTTCAGAAGGCTTAAAATAATAGTATCTGTTACACTTAGACCTAGAGAACTGTCAAGCAAAGAAAAAAATCTTTGTAAAAAATAACAAAAGCTAAAGACACAGAATCAAGTCCTCAAACGAACAGTAAAAACTTCAGTAGAGCTTTGGCAAGACATGCAGGTTGCTGCAGAGGAGAAGACAGATGACTGCCTTCAGATTCTACACCTTTTAGGTTTAGTTTACTCTACAAGAGTAGCACCTGTATTTCCTATTAAACAACACCCTACAGAGCCCAGTTCCCATCATTCCACACTCTATGGTTCAGTCTGGGTTTTACAGCACAACTGAAAATGGGGTTTTCTGCATAGCAATACTATTTTTCATACTCTTGGGAAACTAAGAGATGGCAGGATGTATCAGCCACACGACATCTAACCAAAGCCTATACATAGGCTTTAGTTAGAGATGCCCAACTGGTAATAAGTAAGAGACGCTCTCAGTCTTCCAAGTGGCCTTTAAGAAACCCCACTTAAAATAATACAAGTAGTTCAATATTACTAAGTTTTTACTTATTCTTCCTCCTATAAGAGGTAAGGCTATGGTAATAACAGTGTTAGCAGCTCTGTAAAGTTACACAGTTGTATTTGATGCACTCATTTCACCATAAAAATAATTTGGAACAACTCCAGCATTCTCTGTTCATAGTAAGAACTTTTATAAGAACTTGTACTTACACAGACTCATTGATGTCCAAGACCTGAAACTTTAAGCATTTGTATCTGGGGAATACTACCAGCTGACAACATACTTGGAGAGATCAGGAACACTGTTGTAACCATTTACTTCACTTGCGGTTAGAGATCTGCAGTGATAGGTGACTAGCCTTTTATTTACTTATTAATCATACTGTACAACAGTTATCATCAACAGCTTCCTATCCGCAAGTGAATTTAAAAACCCTGTTCTCATCTGAAATATTAGATAGCAAATATAACTGTTTAATCCTTGGCTATGTTACATTTTAAGTTATTGATATTTAAGATGAAAAAAACATTGATTTTCTTATCTCTAGGACAGCATCGCTGAAACAGACTTAAGCTCACAGAAACATCAGATACTAGTTTTCTAGTGGCTTTTTCTCAACCATTTCAGAACTAGCTTAAAGGTTACCCAAAAAGAATAGGGATATTTACATTTTTCTTCACAGCATATAGACATTTACTTATATTCATCTTTTTCCCCTCCCTAGCTTCAAAAGCAGAACCAGCCAACCACAAAAGCATCAGAAGTCACAGATGCTGTAGGGATGCAGGAATCACACCCAGTAAAGATGCAGAAATGAAGCATTGTGCTGGGAACCCTAACTGTATACTCAGATGGACACCTCCTCAGTCATCTGCAAGAAGACTTACATTAAGCAGTTAATAAGACAATTAACAGCTCTTTAAAAAGACCTGTATTTAAGAAAACATTCTCTTTTCATTAATCTGACCTCACTTCTGATTAATCCCACAGGTTTCTGGAAAGGCAAGACCTAAATTTCCATAGAAAAAAGGGGACAACTGAATACGAAATACGCCCAAGAATCCCACAAGAGGAAGTCATGACCTGGTATATTAAATCATCTGATTCAGTTCAGATTGAGAGTTTGTAGGCTGAGTTGTGAGCTGCGTTGGCTGAGAAGCCTCTGCACAGTCCATCGCTATTTCTGTAACACAGATGACAAACTTCAGCAGAGGAAGTAGGCAATTAGCTGGGAAAGCAGTCTCTTAAGCCGAGCTGCCAGAGCAGCTGGAGGCCTCAAGCTTGCTTCACTGCTGAGAAAGCTACATGAACTACTACTCCTGGAAGATGAAGGTATATAGCAAGATGGAAACATACAGCTAACAACTAAATCCACCATCTTCTACACAGGATTTCTTAGATTGCTTAAAGATGTAAAGAAGATAACAATGGAAGAGGAAAAGTTAGAGGTATGCCTAGTGCTCCTCTTGTTTTTGTACCTGTAACCTGACAGAGTCGATGACAGACTGCCCCTCTCCTATTAAACAAGAAACCTCAAAAACCACTCGCAACCTTTGCCCAACAGAAGCTTGCAGTTCAGACCAGATGACACAGCCATCTCAGAAGCAGTGAGGACCATCACTAAATACCACAACGTGCCCTTCTGCATGAATAGATGTTTAAAGTTCAATTTGTTAAATGATAAGAAAAGCATTTAAGAAGAAAACAAAGCTTGGTCAAAGCTACATAGCTGATGAACATGAATTCATATGATCTGCTGATCTAAAGGAGCCATGATGTACCAACATTTCTCAATACTGCTGCTGGAAACCCCAGTGTGATTTACAACTGTAGCTTACAGTCGGTTGACAACTAATTTTTCCTCACAGTTTCTACCTGCATGCTGAGGCCACTACATACACCCAGCCAGAACTCACTGGTAATCAGCCTTGATGCCTTCCATAATTGCTCTCATGGTCCCAAGATACTAAAAATAACTTCAGGCCACTGTTTCTAAAGCCCAGGAAGAGAACAGGAGGCTGACTGAAGCACATGGTTTACATCATGTTGCTGAATATGGTTAGCAAGACTGAGTTTTCCACCATGGGGAGATCAATCCACAAGATGAATATGCTTTCATACTTAAACTGCTTTGTGGCATATTTATCGGACCCCAGCATGAGTCACCTCCTGATTTCAGGCTGGAAATATAAGCAAAAGCATCTTTCTGGCTATTAAAGGTGAACACTAGATCACTAAGATACAATAGCTGCCAAAACCCATGTGTTTCCACAGACACTGGTCAAGAACAGGTACTAAAGGATAAACAAAGCATTTCAGTTAGGACTTAAGTGTGTTTCAAGGTCATGACAAACAACTCAAGAAACCATGGCTCATACTAGCATTGCCACTAAAATTGACCCATCCTTTTCCTGTCCATGATCACCGTCTGCAACTTCAGCAGTGACCTTCTCTGTGCTTACAGAAGTATTTGTGTAGTTGAGCAGTGGACTAAAGAGGAGACAAGAAAAAGCAGAACACAGGACCGCTTTTTTTCCATAGCATGCCAGTCTAAACATTTGTGTAGCTACAGCTGTAGAATGCTACCACCTTTATTTTCATCTCTTTCTAGTCTCCTCCCACCCCATCATTTTAACTATCGCAGAGGAGACACACCTGAACGTGTACCTGGTTGCACATATTTGGCTATCTCATGTTTTCACACACAGAAGCTATTTACTTTAATAAAAAAACCCTTTTCATATTTTCATAGTTCTCTAATTTCCACAGTTAATCTTTAAATTCACATGTAGGTGATTGGCTACTCCATGCTACTGGCTCTCCAAAGCTAAGAAGAGGCAATTCTTTATATCACTCTGCTTATTTAAAATTTGTTTATGGTTAGCATAGGTGCACTGAATTACATGGTACTTACAGCGTAGTACACTGGTGTAAAACACGATTTGGAAATTATGTCACAGGCGACCGGGAGGATGCCCGGAGGCATGCAAGGATGACTGCATCCAGCAACACTTCACAGATTAGTGATGATTAATCCATCTTTTCCCTGTCTTGCCACGTATAAAACCTTTGACCCTAAAGAATAGTAGAATCCAGTTACCAGACCAACTAACTGGAAGTGTTTTGATGATTAGGCTGGATTTCCCCCTAATTAATATTACAAAAGCATGCTCTCTCATGCATGCTTGTGATTAAGCAATCCAAGCAGTCCAGACAACCCTAACTCCAGCTTCCAACAAAAACCTTCCACTGAGCCTCAGCTTTGTCAAGCACAAGCACCGCAGTTGCCTAGCAAGAATCAAAAGCCGCAACTGGCTGCATGAGCCAGGTAGATACTGAGAGCACCACCAAAGCAACACAAATCTCTAGCCAGAGCTCCCTCTGAACTGTTCTCTTACTGTAGATGTACACAGTTTATACGCATCTCCATTTTCATTCCTAGCAATAAGGTGAGGTGGCTATTTTTATATACAGCACCACACACACTTCAATCTAGTCTAAAAATGCCTAGTGCAACTTACTGGGCTCACTGCTTGACATTTTTCTGCCTAGCAGTATACTGTTAAGAAGCCTTAGGGCTGGAACACATTTCTGGCTGTGCAATTTAGAGACCCACACTAAAAGTCTCCGCATGCCACTAAGACATGCTATTCTCCTGGTTGTCAATGACAACACCAAAAAGAAGCTTCGACACTTCCATATACACCTTGAGACAAAATCCACTGCAGATTTCTGTTGTTTTCTTTTTTGTACTGATATGAGTTTGTATCACCTCCCACATGAGGTACGTGGAACTATACATAGACAGTTGTCTATAGTGATGGCCATATCATCATCCAAAGCAAAGAGGACTTTTTATAACATCCTGATACCTAGGTAGCAAATGCAAGGGTAGTGTCCAGGTAAGCAGCTTTTCAGCATCTTACGAGCACTGACAAAATTTGCTGACAGATTATCTGACATACAACTTGTCCATAATTGTAAAGAAGCTGTGGACTAGCATTCATTACTCAAAGTTTACTCCTGTGCCAAACAGCTGCTATTCTCACAGGTTTAATCACACCCCATAGAATGCTAAAATTCCAAGCTAGCACATCTTATACGTATTTGAATCAATCTACTTAATCATTCTGCCTTTTTATTTGCATTGGTCTTCACCTCACGCTTTAAAGACTCATCTGATCACTCAGCAGGCATGCAGCTGCTTTTCACTTTGCTCATGGATTTCTGCAGCTTCTCCCCTTTTTCAAAGCAACACGACAGTACAGCTGCTTACACCTACGTACATTTTGTGAATAGTCCCTACAAAACCAGGTTTCTAATGGATTCCTGAGGAGAGTAGGGAGTAAGACGTTACTAAATGCTCACACAAGAGAAAGCAAAGGAAGAAGTCATTTTTCAGCGCAGTGAAAAAAATAATCAGTCTACCAGGTTTCTCTTTCAGGAAGTTGCCCAAGAATGCAATTAAAACCACAAAAACCAAACCATGTTTCAGAATCATATGCAGGCATGAGAAAGGGGGAGAGAAACAAATCACACCAAGGCCTCTAATTCATAAAAAGATATTGCCAAGTTTTAAGGGAAATCTGACATTTTAACACCTATTTGTTAGCACAATGGTATCTCCAAAGGTTTTATTTCTCTGTGAAGATCCTCCTGCATTGCACAACATTGAGCCAAGATATTGAACACCATTTTAAGCAGGAGACAAAAGACACTCTCCTGAGGTGTACTTTACACTTCCAAATCCTCCCAGAACTCAGTACTCGAAGCCCGCTCCCGCATTATTCAAAAGGGAGCCAAGATAAGAGTTTTAGCTCACCAGTTCTTTGCTTCAACACACGTTTAGTGCCACCAGCACTAGCTAAATCCTCTTTCAATAACAGAATATATACACCCTTTGCGCCCCGAACTGCAACGGCTGTGAATACTTCTCTCCCATTTCTCCATCATTCGATATGTAAAGAAAATCTCGGTTAGTAGCCGATTTTTTTTTTTTTTTCTTTTTAGTGCAAGAAAAGCAAGGTCTCTCTCGCAGCGGCCAGGAGACACTAACGAAGTGAGCAACTTCCAGCGTCCGAGCTCTCACGACGAAGCCGATGCCCGGGCAGCGCCACCTCCCTGGCACCCGCGGGAGCGGCGCGGGCTCCCAGGCGGGATGCGGCGGCGACCCGGCGCCTTCCCGGGGCGGCGGGGACCGGGATGGGAGCCGATGGCAGGGGGGACCGGGCGCCGGGCCGGCAGAGCGCAGGGCGACCAGCCTGAAAACCCACTTCTGGTGGGGAAAAAACAACAGCAAACAATCAAAAACCTCCTCGCTTTCAAAAAGCCAACCAGAAACTCACCGCGCCAGCAGCACCCGCTCACACCCGCCACGGCGCCAACGCACCCGGCGCCGAGAAACTTGTGGGAGCAGGTAACAGGCAAAGCACGCCGAAGAGCCCGCCGGCACCCGGGATAACGCGTCCGGACCGACCGTTTGCGGCGAGCGGCCTCCGGGTTATCAACAGGCAAACTTCGGCTCCCCCCCGCGCCGAGCCCGCACGCCGCCCCGGCTCCTCTCTCCTCCGCCGGGCGCCGAGCGGCTGCCCCGGGCGCTCCAGCCCGCCCCACGTCCTCGTCTACCCCCACGGCAGCGCGGCACAGGGGCCGGCGGGCCCTCACTCACCTCCCCGCGGCGGCTTTCAGCCCGGTCCCGCCGCAGCAGTTGCTGCACTATACTGCACCGCGCCGCTCGGCCGGAGCGTGGCGGGGCCCGGCGTTTATAGGGGCCGCGGCCC
>VYXH01010969.1:1130973-1173619 GCA_013397275.1 Burhinus bistriatus | reverse complement strand
CGGCCCCCAGTCCGCCTGAGGGGAGCAGCCCGGCCTTCCCGCAGGGTACCGGGCCACAGGCTGATGGCGCGGCGGTACCCCGTGGCGCCTGTGGCACCCTAGGGCCCGTCGTGCTGGGCACGGCCGGCCGCAGCGCCTCGCCCCAGGCTTGTCGGCCAGCTTGGCTGTGCCCCTGCCCCAGCTGCCCCGGGGTCCCTCCCGAGCCCTACCGGCAGCTCTCGCCCCGCTGCCTGGGGCGTGGGGAGAGTCACCAGCCATGGCGGGGTGAAGGGGAAGCAGAGGCAGCTGTTGTGGTGCCCACAGGGGCAAGGCCCAGCCTGGCAGGACCGCTAACGAAGCAGGGGGTAGTGAGGGGATGGAGACCACCAGGGCCAAAGGCTGCAATGTCCCCTAACACCATGAGGCCCCTTCCTGGCGGCAGCATTGTGGGAGATGCCAGGATTTTGGCCGAAGGGGCACCTCCTCTCACCACCCTGGCCTTCTCGTGCTCTCCCCACAGCTGGGACCGCTGCACCCACGTTCTCTAGCAGCGGGGACGAGGAAATGTGTGCCAGCGGCCTAGGACCTCAGTCCCTCATACAGCGCTGGGGTTTACTCGTCACAAACCATGCGAGGGGGGAACTGAGGGAGGTGAGCTGGCGCTCCAGCATAACGGCGTGGGAGCGTGACGGGACAGAGGTGTAATCCTGGGAAAACACATGCGAATCTTAACACGGACTGACAGCCCTGGACTCCTCTGCTGACAAAGCGCAAGAGGGAATTTCCACTATTCATACCAAAACGGTGCTGCTGACAATCCCAGAGAAACAGGCAGTGTGTTGGTCCGGCAGAGGACAAGACTGCCTCGTGAAGTCATCCTTTCTGCGCCTGTTTTCCAAAAACTTTCTCATGCGTGGCGCAGTCCAGCTTTGAAGAAACAGGACAAATATGCAGTAAACCACATTTATTTCCTCAGGAGTTTGGACTCTTCTGGATAAAAAAAAAACCAACCCATCTCCTGGCATGAGCCAGAGCAGCAACAGTGGCGGCCACTGTTGGTCTTTAAGGTGGAGAGCCATGTGTCCACTGAGGTGGGCTCTCTATGGAGAGCCCCTGTGCCTGGGTGAAACCAAAACGCTGGTGGGCAGGATGAGGGAGGTGGGACAGCATGGCAGTGTGTGGAAACGAGGAGCTCAGCCTCAAGCGGGGCAAGGGGAATTTGGCTGAGACAAGGTGCTGGCACTAGCAGGTTGGGCTGTCGAGGAACGGTTTCTCCATGGGCAGTGCCAGCTGAGGTGGATGTTTCTTAGGCTATGTACTAACTAGCCATTTACTAACTAGCTCAATTTTGCTATTTTAATTTAAAAATGTCGTCTTTTCCTCTTCCCAAAGTGCTTCATATCATCGTTTCTACAAATGCAGGTCCACTTCTGAGTTGAGATAGGAGGTGAATTAAAAACAACAACAAAAAACCCCACCTTTTGCATGGTTTTTCATATTAGCAGGGACAACCTTTGAGTATCCATTTTGTCTCATGGATGAATGAAGGTAGAAAGCTATGTTGACCATGTGAGATCTCCTGCCCAACTGCTTAACATCAAGAAAACCACATGGAAAATTGTTATCGAGTGGTTTTAGGAACCTTTTCATACATTCTGGCTTATGGAAAGGAGGCAGAAGAGCCAGCCCATGACTAGCCAGCTGCACGCAGATCTTGGGGCAAGAATCCTAGCTCTAGTCTGAAAGGCTGAAGACCTAAGCCAACAGCCAAGCCCCCAAATGCCCTCAGCTTGGATCTGAACCCAACCTTTGCAGCTGCGAACTTTGTCTTCAGTAGAAACAGGACAGGGATAAGGGAAGTTACTTTCCAAACAAATTAACGTGAAATAGGCTCGGTTTTGATTACATCCAGTTTAGACAGCACAGTTCCAATCCAGTGAAACTGGAGCTAAAGAGTTTCAGCCAGAAGGCAGTGCTGTTCCTCCCCTTTCTTGTTGCTGTGTAGCCCACAGCTAGAAACTGAAGTAGCTGTGGGCAACCACCTCTCACCTGGGCAAGAAATCCCTGTTTCTCCTCGTTAGCAAGTGGTTTAAGTGATCAGATGTGAGCCCATTAAACAGTTAACTAGTCACACTTTTTGGAAGGAGTGAGGTGTCACACCTATTAAGTACTTAGCATCCCCAAAGGACTCATTTGTGGAAATTCAAGCATCAGGCAAAAATAGTTGAAGTCAAGAGGAGTTTGGGGTGAAGCCGCATGAGATTGGCCCACCCGACCTAACAGCTGCCAAAAGGGGAGCATTATTGTCCCCTCCTTTTACCACTACCCCTTGGAGGGTCTCAGAGCCTCACTAGCTCTGCTGCTTGCCAGGCCTTTGTGGGACCCACCTCATCCTGGCAGGGAAAAAACCCAACACTGAGCTTTATTTCTGAATTTATTCTCTGAAGGACCTTTCTGAGGGGCTTGGTGAATGCTGGAGCCACTGGAACAACAAAGTGGCCAGGCTCACAGCAGCCAGGAGCAAGGCTGGCTTAAACCTCTGGAGAAACTCCCAGCCACAGGAGGCATGGCAAGATCTGGTGTAGATTCCTTTAGGTGGGTGCATGTGGGATACACGTGGTTGCTACTGGAATTAATTTCATAGATAAATACCTATGCACAGAAATTAAAGATGCGTACATGAAAGCAAAATTCACTTACAAGTTGTGTGTGCTGTGAGGCTATACTTAAAAGCCCAAAGGTTCTTCAGATGGTATCTCACCTTAGAAGGGCAGATTTCGAACCGTATACCAAGTTGCTAATGAGGATACAGGAAATCTCATCCATTTTTTCCACTTGAAGCAAAACATCTCTTCCCACAGAGGGAAATGTTGATGTTTCCCTGTATGATTTAGGCTTAAAGAGGGAGCTAACAGGCAGAAAGTCACAGTGAAATAGAAAAACTGGCTCCAACACAAACAAGCTGAAGCTTGACAAAATAGGCTGTAGTTTTAACAAGCAGCTTAGAGAAGACTAAGGCAGAGACCCTTAATGAAAACTACCACCTTTTGAGGCCAAAAATTTTAGAGGACCATTTCTCAAGCAGTTCAGATTGGAAATCCTATATAAAAGTAAAAGAAACTTCACAGTTCCCATACATGTTTTATAAAGCTAAAGTAAAAAATTATGGTAAAAGTGATAAGCCTATAGAATTTATTGTTTCATGTATGGTTTTGACAGGTTGCCAAGAGAATGGTTCTGCTATATGGAGAGTGGAAGAAATGACATTTTCTTTGCTTTAGATTGTTATAAAATTTTCAGTGCTTTACAAGCCCCCAGATGGTTTCTATAACCCCTTCAGGGGTTGCAACATATTGACTGAGAAATACAGATTTATGTAGCAAACTCCACTCTCTTCTCAATGCTGGCAAAAATTACTGCTTTGTATATGCGTATACACACAGTGGCTGCATATAAATAAAAGCCCAACAAATAATGGGACCTGAGGCAAAATCCACCACCTGGCGGTACATTAACTCGGATGAAATTTCCCTAAATTTACACTGGTGTAAATAAGAGGAACATTTGGCCCTAAATCTTTTAGGTGAGCTCTGGATTCAGGATTAAAAAGTTTGTACTCTGTTTCACCCTGCAAACACAGCAGATTGCTGGCTGCTTTTATTGGTGGCAGGAATAGGGAAACATTTCCAATCAACAGTTCTCTTGTTTATTTATTGGCTTTCACCATGTTCATCTGAAGTGATTTAACTAGAAGGTATCGGTGACTTGGGTCGTAGCAAGCCTGCAATGGAAACACCACAGCAGGTGTATCTTAGTACCTCCAGAGGAGCGACTCTGAAATGCTTTGCCTCTAATGAATAGACAACTGAAGTAAACAGCATGTCCAGTTTTTATTTCATTTTTGGAAGACCACTAGGGTCATCTGTATTTTGTATAGTCAGTTGGGTAGAAGACGATTCTTGCTGAACAGTGGCTTTCTAAAGTATGGTGAAATCCAGCAGTGGACCATGAAGAGCTCATATGCCTTGGGTGACTAAACCTGCCCACAGGCCCTGTACAATCAGGCTGGTGTGTGGCTCGCTGGGTGACCCAACTCTGGCCACTGCCAAGACCGCCTGGGTACAACATGCCACGGTACCTGGTCCTGTGCTCTAGCACACAGCCGGGAAGGGGGCAACGCTCCATTCATCCTGTACCTCAGGAGTTAGGTGGTCACTTGGAACATGAGGACTGCGATTTTAAATCCATGAAAGGCAGGAGAGTTGCTGGTGTTCCCAGGAGAGGTCTCTAGCCACCCTGTCGGAGGCTTTTCTGGAGCAAGGGAGAGCTCTTCAATTCTTGTGTTGGTGCCTTCCTACTTTGCATTAAAGAATTAAAAATGCACTTGATTAGGCAGAAGGAAGGGAAGAGTGTGGCACTGTAGCTTCATATTTAAGTCATTCTTTGGGAAGGTGGAGACTGCAGTTCCCCTCCCTGCTTGCAAGGCAGAGTGCTTTTTTATTTTATGTTAATCAGCCAGTGGATAAAATACATGACCAACTCTCAGGCTGGGCAGAAAATTTAACTAACAACCTTGTCCTCAGCATCTCCTCTGCTCCTTTGCATTGCAATACCTCAGTCACTTCTTGGAGATGGGCCTTAACCTGTGCCCCGTAGCTCTGCATAGGTGAAAGCAGAACGACTGCACTAAACTTTCTGACAGTTTTGAATATGCAGATTATAAAATCTTTAGATCACAAACTTTCTCTGACAAGGCACACACACAGCTCCCAGCTCCTTCAAGCCCCCGTCCCAGCTGAAGCCGTCTGACACTAATATTACGAGAAGGCAGTGAGCTGCTTCCAGATTACCTTGGATTTGTGTGGATTTGGGGCTAAGCCTCATCAGCGAAGCTGCTGCTTAAGCTTTTGCATGCTGTGTTTAGGTTGTAGGACCCAAGTGACCAGAGCTGGCAAAGTTGTGTTGTTGGTTCAACTATTTCTGCTCACTTGGACAGCTGTAAAAAGAGCAGGCAGCAGAACAGCTCCAGACCCGAAAGAAGGCAGCAAAGCAGACTTGGCAGAGGGAAGTACAGGCAAGTCAGCTGGCTTGGGGGAGGCAAGGCAGAGGAACAAGCCCGAAGCACAAACAAAGCAAATGGCAGCCTTGAGACTGGCCTCGGCCCCAGCATGGCTGGGTTCCTAAGGCTGAGAGGCGTATGTCAGCAACGGGGTCAGCAGAGGGGGATGATGTGAATCAATGGCACTTTTTTTTTGTCTGAAATTTGCCTGTTACTCCAAGCTGGGAATGCTGTTGTAAATACCCTATTCTAAAACGTGGGGTCTCAGTGCTCAGCTGAAGGATGGAAGATCTCATCTGCAACGCCGCAGCGCTAGGAAAACACAGTACTGCTGTGTCAAGCCTAAATTACCTTCCCTTGGTGTGGGCAGGATGCAGTGCTTAAACCTCTTTGACATGCATTTCCTAGAGACGAATGGCAATTCCCTCTGTGGCCCATCATTTACAATCTACATAAAAGCAGAAGAAGATGATTAGAGGGGGGAACTGCCCTGCTCTTGCTATATATAGTGCCCTGTCGGCTCAACCAATAACATTTTGCTGTTCAGTTGTAAATAATACTCTAAGGAGGGGATTAAAATGGGAAATAAAATGAAAATTGAACTCGGAGAGGCTGGTGTAGAAAAGCAGACAAAAAAAAAAAAGAGCACAGGTCCAGAACACACAGGAATAAGCCTTCTACTTGGGCTTAAAAGCAGAAGGCGGCATTAGTGGAGCCCATCCCACCACCCGCCCCGCAGTTTGGAGTAAATGTGAGGCTGCAGCCTTTGGGGTCTGCCGGCAGAAAGCCAACTAAATCAGTCCTTCTGGCTGGCTCCTTCTGCCTGGCACCTGCCAATATGATCTGACATGAAGGCTTCCAGCATTATACCTAAAGGAATTCTCACATTTATATTTCAAAGAGTGCTGGGAGGCTGCACATATTTCTTTTACATGTACATATTTAAATCTATTCAAATTTGTTCCTCTTCTGAATCATCGTATCATCATGAATCATCGTCGGGACTTATTAGCTTAAGCTCTACGCAGTACACACTTGTAAGGAAAAATACAAAATATGTATGTCTTGAGTATTCCAGTGGTAGTTGGGCACCTTGCAGCAAAAAATAGATTTTCTAGCAACAGCCTTATGAGGAGAAGTGGAATTATTCCCATTTTACAGAATAGTAGTGGAGGTAAAGCAGTCAGTCCATGGCTATTCAGGAAGTCTATGGAAATGTCCCCAGCTCTCTAGTATTTCAACATAGTTGCTAACCCACGGGACCAGCTTCTTCTCAAACCAGATGGAAAAGCAATGCATAAAGGAAAAAGAACAAAGAAAGGGGTTTGGTTTGGTTTGTTGCCAATGAAGAGTAAAAGAAGCAAGCCATTAACAAAGCATTTTCCCATGTGATTCAAATTAGAGAAGCCATAATGGCTGAAGACAATTGTGCTTTTATTCTTTTTCAGTGATATTTTCAAATTTGGGAAAGTTTGTGTTGTTGTTTTGCCATTCAACATAAATAGGGTGAATTTGGTGCCACCACCAGAATGACTCACTGCCCCAAAGAAATCCAGAACGTCCACAGTAGAGGAAATACATTACTAAATTTTAAATCTGAGCCACATTAGTACAGATTTTTCTGTGCTGGGAAACAATTTCTCTATGGGCTGGAGGAAACGCTCTCTAACAAATGAAAAATGAATTCTGTATTGCAAACCCCCATTAAGTTCACTGGGTTTTTTTGCAGGAGTAAGGAATGAGTGAAAACAAACAAGCAAATCCTTTTGGATATGAACCAAAAAGAGGCATAAAACATTAGTTGGGCTTTTAGCCATAAGTTACTGGGAGATCTATGGTCTCAATGGGTGTTTGGTCATGCTCTTCAGGAAATACACAATACAGAGTTTATTCAAGATAACTTAATGATAACAACTTGAGGCATTTTGGTTACTAGCCGTAGGTTTCTTTCTTACTGACACATTCTTCTGGAAATCTGGTCTTGGCTCTGCACTCTGCCTGCGCCAGTTTTTTTAAGATTTTAGTTTCTTCAGTTCTTTCAAACTGAAAAAGAAGAAAAGAGATTATAGGGAAAATTAAAAAAAAAAAAAATTTAAACACATAAGATTTCAAACTTGAAGTTTCTATTCACTGTTTTAGGGCTTCTCTTATCTGAAAATTCACAAATTCAATTTTAAAAATAAATATTTATAAAACAAGTGCTTGCAAAATGTGCTTTCCTGCCAGCTCCAGTGAATACTTTCTGATTAACCATTTTTCTGAGACTAGCTGGGTATTTTCATACTCTCAGGTTGTGCATTGCCTTCTCCGAGAGAGCAGTCAGCTCACAGCCTGAATTAGCAGCACGTGAAGGCACCTTGCATTTGGTTGAACAGAGTTTTGATCTGTTCTTTTCCATATGCTGAATTATGGGATATATTTGCATAATCTATTTGCAGGAGTAAACCAAAGGGCCTAGAAAGGATGTTTCTTGTGACAAATAATGGGAAGTTGTAGAGGTGGGGCAGTTTGGACTATTTCCTGCATTTTACTCATAGGGAAACAATAAAAGCTAATATTCTCCCCAGAGATTTACAGATTAAGACTCTATTTTTTTGTCTTGGGTTCCCCCCCACCATGTAAGTGACTTTTGAGAGTAACAAGTACTTTTTATCCTGTGAGGATAAGGTCTAAAGAGAAACTCTCTATTCAGCCCAAGAATATTAAATCAGTTTAGAGGCCTGTAGAAATGAACAAGGTTCAGGGTTTTGATTTCAGCCTGCTTGGATGAAACAGGCTGCTGCTAAACCTGTCCAAGAGAGCATGCTATTGGCCTGCACAGCCAGCAGTAAACATCTAAAGTACAAAGTTAAGAGTCCAGAAGAGAAATGCTACAGCTTTGATTCCCCAAAGGTTCAAACCACTGTCTGAAATAATTAGCAGCTGCAGCCTGTAATCACTTGCCATTCAGGCAGGAAGGAAACCCAGCAGCAGGCAGCCAAGGTACAATGCAAATGTACCTTGCTGCTGCCTCCCTGCCCTTGTAAAGCACAACAGCTAGCCCCAAAAAGCGAGCCTTCCAGCTTTCCACTGGAACACACTTCCCTCATCACAAGTCAGCGAGACCTGACACCATAGCTAAACCTCAGCATCTCAAGTTAGCTTGCCTTTTCCCAAAACAAAGGCTAACTTCTGAGTTCGCAAGCTGGAGTAATACTCACAGGACATCTTTCTTTGCTCATTTTGCCAAAATGACGTAGAAGATGGCAGATTAGGCAGTCTTTGGCTAAAAGTAAAGGTTTCTTGCCTTTCAACTGATTAACATACTTCAGGTCGTGCTTTGAAAACCTTATTGTTTCTTAGCAAGATATTTCATACTTTCCTTCTGCTCTCTTTATTTTCTTGCCTGCACTTAAACTCTGATCATGCTAATGATCTTCAGCTTCTGTTGCTTCTGTCATGCTTTTCACAACCTTTCTAGGTCTCCAGGGCTTAGCAATTAAACACAGCTCTGGTTAAGGTGAAGTTATATATATATATTTCATATATCTATATATTTCTTTTTTATATGTAAAGCACCCATCACCATATTGATAAACATTCTTTGGAAACACATTTGATCCTTTTTTCTATTTTCCCAATTTGTTACTCCACCCACCACCTCCCTTTGGTGTTTGATGCCTCAGTGTCTTGGGTTCGCCCACTCCCTTCTGCATTCCAGCACCAGCTTCTTTCTAGGACTGGGATGTCCTCTCTGCCTCTGTTTTGGTTTAACTTCTCATGCCTATAGTTTAGTCCAGACATCCCCCGGAGTCAGTTTGTGCTGCAACAACAATGGAGACAGGATTAACTGGTTCAAAGCTTTAAGAATTAAGGCATATCATGATAATTTGAGAGATGATGGAAAAGATCCTTTCCCCTGACCCCTTCTCAGAGCTGGAGTTCAGGCTAACAGTTTTTAAGTCATAGTTTCTGAATTTTTTGAAGTTTCAGTGTCTGAAGGAAGAAGTAGACTGAATGGTTCACAGTTCAAATCCATTCTTTCAGAAAAGGGTGGGGTTTGGTTTTAGTAACGCCAGGCTAATTTGTGAATTAGTGTCTCAATTTTCTGAGATACAAGAGCAGTCTGCTTTGGAGGACTCACTGACAGTATGTAACAAAAAAAAAAATGAGGACAAACAAATCTAATTCTTTTAGATTTAGTTGCTATTTTGCATTAGGACTAAAATGTCAACTAACCACTATAAGTCTATAGGAAATGTTTCATATATTTTCAGTGCACGATGGATATATATAAAACCATATATGACATTAAAAACTTGTGAGTTTTTTTGAATTAAAAGGCAAAATCCAGGAGCACTATGGGAGACCAATGCTCTGTTTATTAAAAAAAAATAGAAACAGTAAGGTGGAAGAAACAATTTTTACAACTACTGATAACAGAGCAAACACCTTTAATCACAAAAGGCATGGAATTGCCTTTTAGTACACATAGCTAGGTAGTCTTTTGGGCAGAAACAACTCTGTCCTTATTCACTTAGAGGTGTCCAAGAAAGCTGTAGAAGACCAAGTGGTCTGTGACAAAGGGAGTAGTAGTAGACCAAGTAGTAGACCAAGTAGTCTGTGACTAGCTGGCCTGGGCTTAAATAAGCCCAGAATCACACTCCTGGTTGGCGTGTTGCTCTGGAGGGAGCAGGCAAGAAAGCATCAGCTGCTGAAGAGCAAAACCATGTTTGCCCCCAATTCACTTTTACACAACTGCAGCCAGCGTCCTAAGTGTTAGGTTGGGTTTGGGTTTTTTTTTGGCAGAAACCTTGGGCTGGGCAACAGTAACAGTGAGACACAGGGAAGACACTGAAGCCTTGCCTCTGGCAAGGGTGGTGTGGACTTCCCCACGCAGTGCCTCTGCCCACCAATCTACAGGGCCCTTTCACATAGCACTGCTGCTGGTAAGTAAAAACGTAAGTTTGTAGATTAAGGAGAGCATGAAAATAACAGTCAAAAACCTTTCCGAGAACAATGTTTTAGATACTACTGTAGCCAAACTTAAATATGCCCTGACTGAAGCTTAAATATGCTGTATCTGCTTAGGTCAGTTCTTGCAGGGAATGATGCCACAAGGAAAAATACAGGGAAGCGGGGGACAGACAGGATGCTGAACCGCTTCCCAGGCGTCAGCAGGGCCATTCCCATGGGATGTGGTCGTTGCAGACAGATGTAGCCCCTGCTCTTGCCCTGTGGTTAGCCTCCACCACAACTTCCCATCTGCTTCATTTATTCCTGGCCCTTTCAGTGGCAGTGCCAGGTCAAGCCCTAGCCGGATGCTGCCTCTGTGTCCCCTTCCCTGCTATACTGGCACAGGCTCCTTCTTTCTGAGTCTTTGGCAGATGGATCCGTCCATGAATCCTAGCATCACTAGGAAAGCTAAGGAAGATGTTCAGACTGTCCCAGGCTGGGAACCTTTCACCATGCCAGAAGTTAGGAGGCTAGACAGGTAGACCAGCCGATGGCTCCCTCCAGAGCAATTAAGCACACTGAAGTCATCCTGTGGGTCTGAACAGCTCTGGTGGACCACATTTTCCTTGCAAGTCTGGACTTCTGGCTGGTGCCCCAGCACCATGAGTGCCCCTTCCTGAAAAGAGAATATTGCCACAGCGATCCGTCTTGCTGTGGCTCTGCAGACAGTGACTGGCATTTCCACAGCTATCATAACAGTGCTTGGGAATACGTTTCTATCTCCAAGCTGTGTCCACTGTCTGCGTTTTGAAACCACATGTAAGCTGGTGGGCTCATGGGCTAGCCTTAGAAAACCTCAGCTCTGCACCAAAGTCTCTCTCCCAAGGTCTTCCCTGGGTCAGCACCTTTTCACCTCAAATACACATAGCCCAGCAGACCAGAGATCAAAGCTACTCCTTAACCAAGGCAGGACACAACGAACCCGAGCTTGTCTCGCATCACCTCCTTCTAAAGGGAAAACAAACATGGTTTTTTTTTTTTTTTGTGCTGGGCAGACAGCTCTGCCTTCCCCACCATGTTTCTGTGTCACAAGAGGGGACATAAATCAATGTCCAAGCCCGCTCTGTGCCCAACACTGCATAGACTTCTCCTGGCCACACGAGAGTCCTTTTTTTAACTGGGCTGAGATGATCTATGTTTTATTTGCAGCTTTTGTTTTGTTCTAGTCCTGGCTTGCCTCCATCCACTTTTGTCAGCTACGGTTTTGCTGCTTTGTTTTCCAGTTGCACCATTTGGGCCCAGTGGACAAGCTTTAAAGTCAGAAAGCTAGCATGCTGGCAACAGCGTCCCCAGCTCAGTCTTGCTCTGCCCCATCAGGCTTGACAACAGTTCAGAAATGATTGATGCTGTAGCCCTGGTGCCTTCCCTTGAGATGACAGCACTCAGGAAAGCTGTCAGTGCTCGAGGAGAAAAGATCACTGCAGAAATGCTGGCTCATTTCAGCTTATCTCCAGAGTTAGTCACTCAAAGATCATAAATACATGGATTAGGGTTTCTAACTCCATGAGTTCCTGGACAGGTGACACCAAGAGCCGTATTTCTGTAGTAAAATGTGGATGTACCTCCTTCTAGTCATAATGCCTTGAAGGAGCCAATATCTATAATTCATTTGGTGTATTGTGTGGTTCAGAAGTCATGGAGGACCGTGTAAAACATCCACCCAGCTTAAAAATGACTGCAGTTAAATCCCTCCATTGAGAATTCTTCTAATTATGCGCTGGGAGGGAAGGGGCAAAAAGCGAATGAAGCAAGAGGAGGCATATGCATTAACACTGGTGTTACGTTATTGGTTCTCATGCCCTGTGGTGTCAGAGGAATCTATTTTTGGCAATTTGCCTGTTATCAAGAAGGTACAGAAAGTTAATCCAGATGGCAATGAGCTGCATAAAGCAACTTCAACTTTTCTTAGGAACTTCCCATTTGGTTCATACACTAGTCCAAAGATAGCGATCTCACCCAGTGCCTTTATGCCTGCCCTCTATGATTGGTATTCGTTCAGGCTGAATAATCATTTGTATTGAAAAAATGACACATATCAAACCGTTGTTTTTAGTAACTTGTAAGAGAAAGGCCAGGAATTGGGCTCAAAGTAGCTATGAGACAGCTCAAAGCACCAGCCTCTCATATCCATCCATTTCTTCTAAGAGCACTTCAAATTCCTTTTGCTTCCAGAGAAGCTATTTCTCACTGTCACTTCTGGCAAGCCCAGTCCTCAGAGGTGCTCTGGGCTCTGCTTTCTTAGGGTGGTTATTACTCTCACAGAAGAATTCCTGGTAGCTTGCCACAGTTTATCTCAATAAATCTTCACATACCCAAGTTTTATAAGCTTTTTTTCAAGTGTTGAGCAATCTAGTATTACATCATTTGTACTGAGTGTTCACTGTCATCAAGAGCAGAGAACTGCCTACTGGATATGATTTCCTTTCAGAGGTGAAACGAAGACATATTTACTAAGCCTGAGTGTTTCAGTCAAACCTTGCGAGTCTGACCCCAGCCTTCCACACACACGTAGAAGCAGCGTCGGGCAGTCACCAAACACCACAGAGCTCCCTCACTTTTCAGAAGTGGTTTGTTCACACGAGCAGAGCAACAGAGGATGACTGAATTCCAGTTCAACAGCATTTAGAGTCCAGTTTACATAGGAATAGTTACCCAAGGATCAAAGGCAGAGAATCAGAGCTTAGTATCCATACACTGTATTCAAAATGAACGGAACATGTGAGGACAAACTATTGCAGGTCTCTCTGTAATCATTAGGATTGACTCATTCTAAAATGCTATTATTAAACAGATTCAAGATGAATTACATCTCTGGTAATAACCATAATACTTTCAAGACTAGATTTTCGAGTTATCTGTTTGCATGTGTGCCTGCACAAATTGTGCATGCCACATCTCTTGGCACTAGCATAGCAACTGTGTGCACAAAAGTGGCATCTGTGCACACACATGGCCAGCTAGACACCAGCCTGGACTTGGACTGAACACCCAGGTTGGACACACAGATCCCTCAGAGCAGTTGGCTCCTACTTTTATTAAGTTACTGTCAAAACAGTGCAGATAATAGAGCAGCAGAAGCTAAAAGCCAATTCCAAGTAACGCAGACAAAACCGAGCTCACATATCACTCAAGCAGTGCCAGCAGCTCCTTCAGTTTTGCATCCATCTTTCCTAAACACACCATTCAGCAATTCACACCTCACACCTCAGGTGTGATCCCACCTCAGGTTAAAACATTTCTTTTTTTGTACAACCCTCTTGCCAAGTATCCTTTTATTATTTTGTTACCAATGCCTATTATTTGTATTAAGTTAACTTCCTTTGTGTGACTGGCTACCTCCCAGCTGCCTCTGAAACCAGCAGTGATGAAGTGGGGGAAACAAAAGCAGCAGATGCTCTTCCTTCAGTCCCCACCACCCACACTGCAACGCAGCACTTGGGACTCCTTCCCCAGACCTCTGTCCTCTCTCCATCCCTTGATGTCTGGAGCTAAGGAGAGGGAGAACTGCCACTGATCACAAGTGGAATGGTGATAAAATGTCATTTTCCTCTTAACTCTTTATAATAATCTCTGCCAGAATGTTTCAAAAAAACCCCCACAAAAAAAACCAAACAAAAAAAAGCCAACCACAAACCCAGTCACCCAAATTCCATTGTCCGCAACAAATTCCCTTGTGCCCAGGCTCTTCACATTTTGCCTTTTGGTACCCATTTAACATAGACTCCTTCAACACTGGCAATTATCATAAATTTTGCCATATCTAATTGGAAATCTCTAAGCAGTCATTCCAATATCAGGCACTGTAAGATACATCATGACAGCACCATCTCTATTCACACTTCTCCAATATGCCCTTGATAAATCATCTACTATATTTTCAACTCCTTTTCTGGATTGGCATTCAAACCTTCACTTGGTATTTCTGGAGTGTTAACAGCTGTCTCCCTATTCCTGGTGAATACTTAGCGAAGGTTCTTGAAAATAATCTCAAACACCTACTGATTTGTTCCTAGGGCTGCTCAAGTTTTCCATAGATGCACTAGTGGAGACCATTAGGAGCACTACTGTTGCAGCCACCCCTTGTGACATTGGTATCTCGGTTTGCTAAACGCTGCTTGAGATTAGAGATACACTTATAAAAGACAATGCAGAGGTGGGGTGGGAGATAAGTTGCAACATAAAAAGAGCAGATGAGGAACTGAGGCACACTTGGCTTTCAACCAAATATTCAGTGCATGCTCCATATAAACACATAAGAGAACAAGGAGGTGGCACATGAAAGCCCTTAAATCTGTCAAAGGAGAAAAGAATAACAGTTCTGGATTATTAACAATGACCCGTCTCACAATTCAGCAAAAAAAATTGCAGTGGCTAAAGATTTAGCTAGTTCTTTGGGGACTTGGGTTCAGTCCCTGACCTGCCAACAAACTCTCAGTGCAGCCTTTAGAAAATCACTTCTTTTGTTTTGATCTACCTCCCTGTCTGTAAAATGGGAATAGTGGCATTTCTTTACTGCGGTGCCAGACAGCAGAAGTTTGGAGCATGGAGGTGCTCAGATGCCACAGAGTCTACTACTGCTCCTCAAAAGTTGAATATTCCCCATCTTACTGAGTGGTTTTTGATGTGCATGTAACAGAAGGTAGCTAGCAAAATGAAGCAATTAGTTCTGTGACATTTTCAGCTGCCTAACGAGTTTCTCTTCTGCTTGTCACACAAGTATTTCAGAATTGGAGCTTGTGTTACCAGTTCTCAATATTTTACGCTTTTTCAGGCTGCAGTTCAACAGCTGTCTCAATATTGCAGTTGGAGCCAACATACTCCATATAGATTTTCCTCAATATGTTGCCATTTTTTTTAAAAAACCTTTGCCATTTGCCATGCCTCTTTGCTATTCATGGCTTGATCATGGCTACCTTTTAATTAGAAACCTGGCATTTAAGTATTTATCTGATTGTGTGAACTGAGGTTGTTTTAATGTCAGTGAGATTAATTTCTCTGAAAGCTCAGGTTTCTGTCCCAGCACTTTCCCCCAACTCTTCCAAGCTGCATGTCATGTGCTTGTTAGTCAGTTCTCCACAAAAATACCACAAACCTCATACAAAATACTACTCTTTCCAACCTTTCTATTTTGCTTTCTAGGTTCAAGAAGGTATTATATTTATCGTCCACGTTATTGCAGGGCTTTTTTGGTCCAGCCTCTGCTCCTTAGAGGTAGTCCACAAAAATGTGTCCTTATGATGACAACTCTATGTGCTATCATTGTTAGTATTATTCTCCCCAAAATACTGTATTGAGGATAAGCCTCCTTTTTACTCCTCCTGACCCAGTAAAAATCCTTCTGGTAGAGAACTACACTGTGAAACTCTGACCCTTCTCTCCAGTCCTTTGGCATGGTTAGAGCTGTACTAATTTCCCACCTAAGTTCTCTGTCCTGACTTCACCAGCCCTAATGCCAAAGGATGTAAGAGTCATGCTTCATGCAATTAGGAATCATTACAAGTGCCTGTATTGATTTTAAAATTAAACTGACAGTATCTTTGCCACCTATACATAGATCAATATTCTTTGAAGCTTTGCATTCCTGCTGTTCTGCACATCCCACAAAAAGGAGCCCCTTTCCATGGGGGAAGGATGCTCTGTGGAAGATCCACCACTGTGCAGGGGTGGAACATGCCTACAGATGATTATATCTGGAAAGCTTGCAGTCATATACTTTGGACCACTTGAACCACAAACTTTTTAAAAAATGTGGTATTTAGGAAGAAGGAAAGTTTACCTTTGTATTTGATATTAAAGTACCTTTATAGTATTGCATGTATTTCTGGAATCAGATTTTATATGGGAGCAAAAGTTTATTATGTTTATTACTAGGACAATAGGTATAGTCTCATTTTATCCACTACGCTTCTCATGCAATCTGCGAGTACATAGAGAACATTCAAGACTTCGGGACACCTACATTCTTCCATTTCAGTTATACCATTATATTCTTTTGCCTTCTGAAAATAGCTTATGCAACTTGTCAAAGTCTGCAAGTTCAGAACTATTTTTGAACTTCAGAACTATTTTTAGATCAATCACATACAGCTCACTAAGTATCATCTTTGTTTTTGTAGCTTCGGCCAACTTCTTTCTTAATTCACCATATGTTACCAAAATCCACGAGCAGTCCCTTGCCTTCTTCCCAGGCATCACACCCATAAACGCTGTAACTATTTTGTGTGTCTTAAAATTCTTTGTCCTGTGAGGAGTAATCTCATCAGGCTCTCCTCTGACTATTTCCCTCGTTCCTCTCAGCTAAAATCATTGCCTCCATTCCTCATCCTCTTTTAGGCTCAGTTTGCCCCATGGTGCTTTTGGGTAAGCCTTCCTCAGTGCATCGCTGTGGCATGGCTCCATCAGAGTGAAATCCTGAACTTGTCTTTGGGATGAGTGTCTCAACATCCCTCCAGCTCAACGTTCCCGGCAGGCAGTATCCCTGGGTACTCACTCTGCTTCAGCTCAGGCTCAGGGGAGCAGTGCAGGAGGACTCAAGCAGTGCTGCAATGGTGATGGTGCTGCCAGGAGACCTCTGCAAGGTGGAGGAGAGTCAGGGCCACATCCCTCATGTCCTGGGTAAATCATCCAGCCTTTAAACTAATGGGTGAAGGGAGCAACTGCAACAGCCACAGTGTTCTTTGAGTGCTCCCCGGCCGCCCCCCACCCCCCCCCCCCCCCCCCAACCAACTAAGTGAAAGGTTTTGCTTCAACTAACTTCTTTCCATTTTTGCTTTTATGAGGAAAATGGAAAAAAGTACACCTTGCTTGAGCCAAGAATGCAGATCACTGCGCATCCCCTACCTGCAAGAAGGGAAACGTTGCTTAGTGGTGGCAGAGGGAAAAATTCTGGGTGAGCTATGGAAGGATAAATTGTCTCCTGCCGTGTCAGATGAGACACGGCTCTCTTGAACAGCCCAAATCAGTGCAGTACCTCCAAATGCCTAAACTTGGTGATCCCTCCCCAGCTCAGCCCACCCTGAAACATTCCTGTACCGTGTACAGCCCCCGGTCAGCTTGGTAAGGGCACTGGCCATCGCTGGCAGGGTGATACCCTGGCTGGAGCTCCTGGACACCTAACTGCATGCAGCTTAAGCTACTTTTGGAGGTGTCAGCGCTCTTTACCAGCCAGGTTTTAAAACAGTTGTCATTTGGCAAGTCGGATCCTATCTGGGCCCCAACAGGCCCTATGCAGGCATGCCTGAGCGAGTTATGGCCATGCTGTGAGCCAGCCAGAAGCCACGTGCCTGTGTGAGCACCACCACAAGCCCTCACAGGGCTCATTAGCTCAGGCTGGGGAGCTGGGGCAGCATGAGCAGCCAGCAGTGAGCTGGGACCATGGGCCATGCATGCCGAGCAATGAAACTGAAGGCTGGGAAGAGCTTTGCAATACACATGTTATTGTCAAGAAAATTGCTCAGGTGATGACATCAGACATGGACACCAAGAGGTCACCCACATCTCCTAATGTACAGAGACAGCACTGGTTACTCTTAGGCAACAGGACATGCTCTCACCTAACTATTTTTCCTGCCTGCTGTCACTGCTATAAATTATTCTTTTCCAGTCTAAGCTCCATCCTTTTCCCCCTCCACTTCATCTGGTTTTGTTCCAATTCTGTCTATTGTTCTCCTTATGCATGCTGTAATAGTAATCCTGGTATAACCTCCCATACCCTCTGTTAATGGAAGTCACTGTATGAACTTTACAAAGGGTCAGCACCTGCATTTCTGTTTCACAATAGCTAAACTGAGCCATGAGGAGGTAAAGTGATTTGCTGGAGGCCATCGAGCAGACCCTTGACAGCTGTGGGACAAGAAGCCAGGTCCATTGAGACCTTGGTCATTGCCCTACCCACTTAGAAACTGTTCTTCCTTCCCAATGCACACACATGCAAGCAATGCATCTATTGTGGGAATAGGAAATTAACCCTGTTCTTTCAGGATGAAGAAGCCTTTCACAGCTGTTGTCAAAACCTGGCAATTCTGTGGCCACAACCATGCCTGGGCTGGAGCGATAGCTGAGTATATTAATGTCAAACACAAATGCCTGCTCGCGGAACATCACACATACAGCATGGGTCTCGCTGAACATCGCACATACAGCATGGGACTCTCCACCCTGGCTTTCATCAGACATGGCCAGATCACAGATGGGGCCAGCAAGCTGCAAGTGGGCTTGGGGCTGAAAGAGACCACCATGCTTTCCTGCCAGCCACAGACTGCATCACCCGGACCTTAACACTCCCCACTGGAAGATACATGCTTCCCCTGCTGGATGCCTCCTTTTTCCCCTCGGTTCCTCCTTTCTGCCCATCAGGAGAGTGGACCCACCTCTCCCACAAGCCCTGCCTGGCGAGCCCCCTCCTGCCATGCTGGGGCGCTGGGGGGCTGCCAGGTCGATCCAGAGGTGAGGTGCTGCCAGCAAAGAAAGTTTATGGTGAGCCACACAGCCTGTGTCTTCCCAGGGCGCAGCCAGGCAGAGCAAAGGGTTAAAAAATTGTAAGGGATTTCTCTGCAAGCCATGGAAAGGACTAAGAAAACGGAAACTAGCCTGAATTTAAACTGAAGGACCCCATTCTTCTGCCAAGCCACTCAGTTCCTTAATCAACTGGGGCCTTGTTTCACAGTCAGTCATCAGAGGCTTTAGAAAGTCGTTCAGACAAATCTGTAAGGGGTGAGCCACAAAGGATGTCTTTTCTGTGGCACTCTCTACCTAGAATATGCAATGCTTGGGGACGGGGCTGCCCTCAGTGGTGCTTCTGTACTGCTGGAGCACAATGCACAATGATGCTATAGGGTACTTTCACTACTGAGCTCCTGCTTATTTAAATATGCATTTAATTAAGGCAAGTCCTGTAGGAAATTGAGCAACAAGCTTTCCCAATGGTACTTCTCCTCCTCCCCAAAATAAAATCTTTGTTGGGATCGGGAGTGGGTTTCGGAAGTGCCACATTCTCCTCCAAGTCAGACTTCTCTTTCGCTCGTTAGCCCTGCAGTCCTGTTGCTTACTGGGTTTCTAGCTCCTAAGGAAATATTAATTCCTTTTTGTTTTTCAAGCTCAATCTAGTAATACTTTCAATGATTTCTGATAACTACACTTTTATTTCTCATTATTATAGAGTTAGGAGGAAAAAATACCCCACATAATACCAGAAATCTGATTATTCTGGGAAACTTTGAAGTTCCCTTTTCCAGTAGTATTCTTTGATGTTCCTATTAAATAAATAATGATTTTACATCTAAGGTTTATCTTACGGTGCAAAATACACCATTATCCTCAGTGTAAAAAATCTTTTCATTGTTAGCCACCATAAACATCGGCTGAAGCTATGATTCAGGAGTGCTTGAAGCTGACCTGCCCAGATACAGGGCAACGTCGGTTTTTCGCATTAACTACTTGTAAAATAGAAACCGGCACTGCAGACAGAGGTACTGCAACAGGGGGAGGAAAGGAAGAGGTTAGATCAAAATAGAAAAGGCATGCAGGCAAAAAGAAACTAGCAGACGCTCTGAAGACAGAAACACATCAGATTAGAAACAGAATATGAGTCTTTTCATAAGATTTTTTCAATCATGGCCTTGGGCACTTTGTATGACAGTGGGAAATAGGATGACATTTCTGGAACTGTGCTGAATTAAAAATAATAATAAAAAAAGCTCAGAATTTACTGTAGAAGGAATTCATTAAAGACTTCAGCGACAGTACATGCAGTACGTTACTGTGTAGAGCAGGCCACCTAAATTAATCTATTTTTATGTATTTACTTGATGCGATAATGGCTTTGACTGTAAAGTTTGCAGGCTCTGGAGTTCAGAATTGCTTGGTACCTGCGCAGCCCTCTCTTTAGGTCTGCCAAGGCTTGTGCTCTGTGCCACTCATTTGTCCTCCTCACTGTCTCTCTGTGAGCCTGGAAACTGTCTCATTTGCCACTGAGTGGGTAGTTTGTCCCTGGGACGGAGCTGTGCTGCTGCAGGCAGGGGCAAGCTGACCGGGCTGCGCATCCCTGAGCTGTGACAGAGAAGCTGCTGTAGAGCCCACAAGCTTAAATGAGAAGGTGGGTTTTCTGGGCAGTGGGTGAGCCCCCAAATCTCTCTTCATCGTCTGACTTCCACCCACAGCATACTGGCATGCGGAAGCCTCGCAATTCCCGCATGCACACTGGTTTGGGTGCCTGGTGCTGGGCTGGTAGGCATGACACTTCTCCTGGAAATGCAGGGGGCTCCGGGTCCGCATGCCTGAGGTGAGCATCTACCCAGGCAAAGCCTTTACTTGTGCATGCCAGAAAACACCCCCAGCAGTACCCACTCTGCGAGCCACGCAAAGAGGAGGACGGGTGGGATTCACAGCAACACTGCAGGCGAGAGTGTAGAGCAGCAACACGCCAACACCGAGCACAGAGAGAACAGAAGGAGCAGGACAGAGAAGCAGAAGCTGGGAGGAGCGCTCCCGTATTTTTTCCTGCCTTTATCCCCACTTTCATGTCCTGATTTCACTGAGTTTTGGTTTGGTTTTTTTTTTTGCATTACAGATAAAACCTAGAAGCCTTCTCCATCTTTCCCACAGCTGCCAAATATTCGTCACGCTCCAGGAATGGTATGCCTTCCACTCCCCTCCTCATCCCTCACTTTCAGCTCCCACCTGCGCCTCCCAAAACCTCCCTGAGCCACTGCTCCTCTCAGCAGTCCTATAGTACCTTTTGTCAGCGCTCTGCAACTTCACTCATCTGACAAGACTGGAAGAAGAAATCACCACAGGCTTCTCAATGTAGAGACACAATCCCGTGCTCAGGAAGCAAGCCCCCATGCGACAGATCGCTGGAAGCTGGGAACTTACCCTGGCAGTACGCTGCTCCACTTGTTTCCCGAAACAAACATCCATTTGCAGAAACCAGAGATGATAATCCTGGGAAGGGTTTACATCTGGAATGGAAAAGCTGTGTTTAAAATCCAAGTGTAAGCAGTGCAGCGACGAAAGGGTGTTTATTTTGGATGGCAGTGGAGAGGGAGGAGGATACCGTGGTTGCGTTCCCTTGCAGCACTGTGCGAGCGCTGTGCAACCACCAGCCCTGTTCAAACCCTGCCACATCCCTGTCCCAAAACAGGAGCAACCAGCAGTTCTGACCAGTAGCACAGTGAATGGGAGAGAGGGCATTTATCTAGAAACCAGAGCTCCTTCCTGGCCTCCAGATTGTTGACCTGTATAAATGTATCAGCAAGCCCCATCAAACCACCTTTGGCTGCCTGATTTCTTCCAAGGGACATTTCCAAAATAAATGGTTTTCTGGTTTTCAGTCTCCTGAGCTGTTGAAACCAATTCAGCCTCGAGCATTATTCAAATTGGTTTCTCTGTAGTCTAGTTTCCTTTTACTCGATCCAGTCTAACTAAAGGCTATCAGAGTAGTATTTCTCCCTCTGTCCTACCAGATGGGGCCTCCTAGGTCAGGTTGTCATATGCATAGTTATGGCCTGACACATACCGAACCTACAAACAATGTGATCCAAAGTCAGCCTGTGGCTCGAGGATACCCAGTGGCAACAGAAGGGAGGGGGCAGGAACACATATGTGGGATGTGGAGAGGCCACCTCTGTTGGAAGGAGCTTGCATTTAAATTGGATTAAGCATTTCATGAAACTACACCCTTAGTTACACTGAATTTAGCTTCCAGGCCACTCTTAGTCATCACAGGTTGCAGTGTCCCTCCCAAAGGCCACTCCACAAACTGTGCACTGCAGCACACCGTCATCTCCAGCACTTCTGCTCCCTTTATGTAGCCCATAAGCTGGATGGAGGGGTTTCTGCACATCAGCCCCACTAGCTCCCGACCAGCCAGGGGAGCCCAGAGCTGCACCTACTGTGGAAGACCTTTCCAACACTCCCTTCGTGTACTCAGGGATGCAGTAGTCAAAGGAAGACTCAGGCTTGGGGTCTTGTCCATGTTACAGCAGAGCAGCTGTGCCTGACCATGGGGAGGAGTAACCAGACTGGTTGACACACTGCTGCTGCCCATCAGGCAGCAGTCAGCATAGTTTCAGACAAACATGTTCAGCATCTCATCAGCAAGCTGTGGTTAAATCCTGGGCAGCACAAAGAACCTTAGGCAGGTAAATTAATAGAGAACAAAAATTAGCCCCAGTCTATGTGGCTTGCCAAACTGTAGTTTGTTTCATGTCCTCAAGTGAGTTCAAGCATGATAAGTTCCTAATACAACACGAGACTTCAGAAAAAGACTTAAAACCAGCACCTTGGGGACGGGAACTTCTGCTGCCTAAGAGGATGAGCTAATCAAATTACACAAGAGGAAGGGGGTGGCAGTTCTCAACTTTCACCTTTCATGAACTTCTGCAATTTTCCCAGGGAGGGTGTTGGTCCCTTCAAGAAACGTCACCTCCTGGAGATTCACATAGCAAAAGCACGTACAGGAACTTTCAGGAAGTAACCATGGACCACATATGTGGTTCTCAGCCCAAACTCATCTAAACAGCCCTGCTTCTCCTTTTTCTTTACATCTGTGGCAAGGCCATTGCACAGGGCACGGTACCGTTGTCCCAGTTCACTAAAACTTGTAAGCATGCCCGTAGCTTTATCCAGCTGCTTAGGCTGCAGTTCCGTCACTGGTTAAGTGAACGTAAAGTCAGTGTCATTCTGGTCCTCTCCTTCCCTTTGCACTGGCTGCGTGTTCCTGTCTCTCTGCCTTGCATCGACAGTGGCATTTATCTGACCCCTGGAGCTGAGTGGAGCTCCAGACTCCAATCTAGCAGAAAACTAACTCTGCAATAAAAATGAATATTTTTTTGCTAGTTTAAACTACCATAAAACTATAACTGTTCTGAACCCTCTGTAAGACAATTTCAAAAGCCAAGGTAGTGTAAATTTAGGCTCCTCTTGCATTTATCATTCTGCAAGATGTCAGATTTTTTCAGAACCATAGACAATTAAATTTCAGAAAACATGAGTAATTAAAGATCGCCTTCTCCAGAAACTTTTTCATTCCTGACTCTTAGGGAAAAAAAAATGCAACTCTCTCTCTAGCAATTTCATCTTTAAAGCATTTCCAGAAAACAAAAAGCTTGCAAGATTATAGAAAAAAAAAAAAAGAAAAAAAAAGGAAAAAAGGAAAAAAGGAAAAAGAAAAAAAAGGAAAAAAGAAAAAAGAAAAAAACAAAGATAATTTTAGTTGAAGAAGCAAAAATCTTGAATAATTTCTCATAGTCTTTTACTGGAATCCAATAAACACATTACCAAATTACACTGTATATTTTACTAGGCTAAGTTATCTTTGTGTGTATTAGAGACACAGCATGAAGAAAAACAATAAAAATATTAACCTCCTTCTTGTAACTCAGAAGAGTTACAAAATATCTAATTGAATAAACTACATTTGACATGAACAAATGGGGACATTTCCATGTAATGTCTTTTTGGCTTCCTGACAAAGAAAAGCTTAAGGATGATTTTTGTTTCCTAAGGGCAAGTTCTTCTATTTTTGTAAACTCAGCAATCAATACTAAAGTATGAGCATAAGCACTTTTAATTTATGAACTGTATACTTTGAGCAAGTTTAATAGTTTAATCTTATGCATGTTGTTATAAGAGTTTATTTTTGTTGTACTGCATAGGGCTGCTTAATGGAAAATATGGCATTAAAGCATAAAAACAGCCATATATGTAGAAAACCAGAAGAGGAATAATTAAGACACAGCAAAATTAATACTGTGCAGATTTCTTGTAAGCAGAAGAGCACCATCAACTTGAGGGAAAGCACAGCCCAAAACAGGGAGCCTGCGCTGATGTCACCCCTAGGCAGAAGACCGGCAGAAGATATGAAGATCCTCTTTGTGGCTAGCGCTCAGATGAACAGACTTCTTCCTCCCTGGCAAGCACTTGGCACTTTTCTTTTTCCCTTAAAGAGTAGAGCTCAGCCCTCATTCAATATTTGACTTAGGTGCAGTTTTGTACCTAATTCCCAACACTGACGATGTGGCTTGTCCAGCATGTCCCCTCCAAAGCACTGCTCCAGCGCCTGCGTTTGAACTGACGTCATGGATCTGCCAGTTTGCACGAAGCTGGGAGTCAGCCAGGAGGGGTTACATGTGTTGGTTTAAACTGACCTAGAAAGGACTTACCAACAACAACACTGGTCTGTAAAAATATCACTCCTATTCATCTCAGAGAATAAGGAGTGGGCTTTTATGAGACTAGCTGCACAGTGAATCACTGCTGTCCATTATTCACAGCTGAAATATAATGTGACCTGCTCTTGGTGTTAGGGAGAGGATGGCTTTTCCCACCAAGCCCATGTTCAGATCTGATAAGGATTCTCACAATGCGCATTTATCATGTAAGAAGCCGGCTCTTTCACTGTGTAATATTGATGCTAGTCGCAGATGGGCTGCTGGTTGCCATGCAGATGATAATGTTCCAGGGAGTTTCAGTTAATATTAAATGGAAAGTGGTTCAATTTGCATGTCTCTCTAGAAATGGCATGAGAACCTTCTTGAGAATCAATATTGATAATATACTCTGAATGCGAAGCAAAAAATAAACACACACAGCAACAAGGAGCAGATGTCACATGGTGACTCCAGTAGCTGGTAAAAGACTGCAGCATCACAAAAGAGGACAAGCAGGAAATTTTTAAGAAAGCAAAAATCAAATTCGGCCTAGCCAACTTTGCCAAAAATAACACCAGAGCCAATTCTTCGTAACTATATACAAATTAAGACCACATGTTAATTAGCAGATTGCAGAACATCTATATACAGCCACAAAGTTTACTTGCCGAATCCACGTACCAGTGTAGGTGAGCACCATGTGCAAGAAGAGTGTGTGTGAAGAGCAGGCAGACCCAGGCCAGCTGAGCTGTAGGTTGTGTCCTAGGAGTGTCCAGGGATTGGGAAGGGAGCTCTCACCATCCTTTGGCAAGGGAACACAGGGCCGAGGCGAGCCCACACTTGCATTATGGGATGCGGGGCTTTTTGTTCTGGAATTTGGCCTATGGAAATGTAATGAGACAAAACAGCAGGTGAGGAGGTTTATTTCATAATTCTAACTCTCAACCCACATCACACACAATGAAGAAAAGTGATACTTGCTTGCCCAGCTGCTTCAAGCTAGGATGAAGTCCTCGTGATCATGTCTGGGATCAAATGTCTCACATGGCTCTTACCTTTCTCAAAGGAGTCTAACTTCTCAACCTGGTTATACAGTCAATAATTCACGGAAAATCATGTCATCTGAAGAACAATTTCTACACCAGCCAAACCAACCTCTCTGATAGCCTGCTGTGTTCTCCGAGTGCCAGCTTTCTTACTTCTATTTATGGAGGAATCACGGAATCATGGAATTTTTAGAGTTGGAAGGGACCTCTAGAGATCATCTAGTCCAACTCCCCTGCTGACGCAGGATTGCCTAGAGCACATTACTCAGGACTGCATCCAGGCAGGTCTTGAAAATCTCCAGAGAAGGGGACTCCACAGCCTCCCCGGGCAGCCTGTTCCAGGGCTCTGTCACCCTCACCATAAAGAAGTTTTTTCTTATGTTTGAATAGAACTTCCTATGTTCCAACTTGTGCCCGATGCCCCTTGTCCAGTCACTGGGAACCACTGGAAAGAGTCTGCCTCCATCCTCCTTCAACCCACCCTTTAGATACTTCTAAGCAAGAATAAGGTCTCCCCTCAGCCTTCTCTTCTCCAGGCTAAAGAGTCCCAGTTCTCTCAGCCTTTCCTCATAAGGGAGGTGCTCCGATCCCCGAATCATCTTTGTTGCACTTTCTCCAGTAGTTCCCTGTCAAGATTTTCAGGAAAGGCTACGCACAGTATTTTTCTTAGCTTATTTTATATTAGCAGTAGCCTGACTTCTGCTAAGCATTCAGTTAAAACAGATTTAATCAACGCATCAAAATAGCATATCATTCGAACCAAGGCATGGCGTTGAAGACCGGGCCAGTGTGGAGTTCTGCACACCCTCTGTAGGCTAGTGTCATCACACAAGCAGGATTCTCATTTATTTAATTAAACGTGAGAATGTGTGTGTATGCACAAGAAAATAAAGTTTTACTATGTTCTAAAAAAATTTAAAGCAAGCAAAACCCACAGCAGACAGAACTAAGAAAGACATCCCATGGCTGGTTTGGAATTTGAATCACAGAATCATGGAATGGTTCAGGTTGGAAGGGACCTCAAAGATCATCTGGTTCCAACCCCACTGCCATGGGCAGGGACACCTCCCACTAGACCAGGTTGCTCAAAGCCCCATCCAGCCTGGCCTTGAACACTTCCAGGGATGGGGCCTCCACAACTTCTCTGGGCAACCTGTTCCAGTGCCTCACCACCCTCAGAGTGAAAAATTTTCTTCCTGAGATCTAATCTAAACCTACCCTCTTCTAGTTTGAAGCCATTTCCCCTTGTCCTATCACTACATGCCCTTGTAAAAAGTCCCCCTCCAGCTTTCTTGTAGGGCCCCTTCAGCTGCTGATGAACCAAGGGAAGGGCATTTTCCCCTTCGTCACTCAGTGATTGCACTCAGTGTGCATCCCATTGGAGCCCATGTTGTGTCCTAAACGTCGGTGAAGGACAGCATTGGGAGTTTGGACACAGGTGAAAGACAGAACATGTTCAAAAATACTGAATAACTGGTAATGCTGGGACAAATCCCAGTTCAGGGTTAGCGGTAAGCTATAGCGATTCCACTGACCTAGATGCAGGTTCTCTCCTTCGGCTCAGGCTGGAGCCAGCCAGCCTACTCATTTCTTGATGAGCAGGGCAGCATCTTCATTACCCACACATAAACAGAAGAGGGGAACATCAGAAACTAACCTGGAATGTAGAAACAATTTGTGCATCACTTAGTAGAATGAGGGAAAACAGTACATGAGTAATTGGAGTCCTTAAGGAAGGGAAAACAGAGAACAACACTGGCAAAGCTTAAGTAAAATACAAATGAGAGCACTTGTGCGTTCCCTCATCTGCAGTCTCAGCTCTCCAGCCTGCTTATGCAGGCTTGCCCTCCAGTACAGCAGGCACCTTTTGTGCAGTGAGAGGAGAAAAATCATATGCTTAGCTCAATATCTCGTGATTTCATACCTGAGAAATCCACTTAATGTTGGGGGGGTTTTTTAATAGTTTGCTATTTCAGCTGGACCCAGATAATTTTTTCAGAATGATCATCACAGGTTTACCTTTTCTAATAACAGTGCAGTGATTATGGATGCGAATTATCACAGTATAGTTGTTGCCACGGAAATAAACTGCAATGTTATAAGCAGAAAAATAAAGAGCCTGCTGGAAAGGAAGATGCGGCAGCCACAGCTTTGAGGAAACGCTTTTTTAGTAACAAATGATGGACCAATTCCTCCAAACCTCCTGAACTACAGGAGGTAATACAGCAGCCCTCTTTTGCATTTCTATAGAACTGTGCATAATGTCTCAAATCACTTTAGAAACAGTGTGTGCCTCATACTTGATGGCTTGAGGTTAAATGGTAGTTTTGTCATACCAGGAACTCAGGTGGGACCTTCTGAAGAGTCTTTGCATTACAGCCTGTTCCTCTGATGCTGAAATACAACCCCAGGAGCACACAGTTGCCAAAAAAAAAAAACCCTCAAAGCAAAAAACCTCTTTTGTAGCAATAATATGCATGCATGAGCATGACTAAGATACCTTATAGCAGACCCATCCTTTCAGAAACTCCCCTTTGGCAGGAGGATTTCTCCGCTGGCCACATCCTTTGAGCCTGTAGCCATGTGATGCCACAGAAAGCTATAAAGAGGCCAAAGTCTGATGTGATCTAGGAACTCATTTTAAAGGGAGAAAAGAAAAAAAAATATAAAATCAGTGTGGCTTAGTTCTTCTTGCATGGTCAAGGCAAAAAACACTTGGTCAAAAAAACCTCACTTGCAATCAAACAAATAGAGATTTTGAGAAAAGCTGTCTCCTAATCTTGCTCAGAGGATCCAATAGACTATTAGTAACACCCCAACCCAACTGGCTTGTAGGAGCCCCAGCCTCACACAGCTGGGCTGCTTCACCAGAGATGCTGCGTGTGGAGGCAGCAGCCATGGGGGAGTACATGCTGGGGAGACACCTCTTTGGTACTCAGGCCGAAGACATGGGTACTACATAAGAATGAAAACAATATTAACTGCAGAGAAGCTCTGACGCCCATACATGCTGGTTTGCATCTCGTGAAGTCCAACTCTAGGGCATTGGGGAAGTAAGGAGCTGGGGGTGCAGCTACTGTCCTGCACTGTGTATTCACAGCCAGAAACAGGCGCCTGGCCTTTCCAAAGAGCATGTCTGTGCCAGAGAGGGGACATGGGGGCAGTGGAGCAAGAGAGGAGACAAGCCTACCACTGTCACCACAAACTTGTTCCTTCAGTTACCAGAGAAGAGACACAAACAAGGTTGCAATAAAGCTCCTCAATTTTTTATTTTCTAATCTGCTTTTCCAGCCCCATTCTGATCCTCCAGAATCAGAGGATCAGGCTTGCAGTGGCTCCTGCATGCCTTCCTTGAGTCTAACCCACCCTCGCCAGTTGGGGTTCTGCCTCAGTTGGGCAAGGCTGCGAGTCATCAGCCCCTGGCAGCTGCCCGTGCCCTACCTGCGCGGGCGCCGGGCTGCCGGCCAGCCCCGCCGACCAACAGCCTCCCAGGGAAAACAGCCTCCTGGAAGGCGCAGGGGCAGGCACGGTGGGACACAGCCGGCAGGCTGGGCTGAACCCACCCTCCATGCACGTCGGTGGTCGCCGGGCTTCAGGAAAGGAACATCTAGAGGACGCGGCGGCAGGCTGTGGGCATTGCCAGAGCCCACACTCCGTCTGCTCCGCGGGTACACGCAAACAAACTTTGCTTTCGTAGTCTCAGGCCGACTCATGTCACAAACACTCAATTAGCTTTTTAAAAGTTAAATAAACAAACAGAGCAGGAGATTATAACTGATTAACTGAAGGGCAGGAAACATGAGAAGCTGGTTTGCTAGAAAGAAAAGCTCTTGTGCTGAGATCTCCGGTAATTAGCAGCAACAAGACCTACAGAAATTTATGAGGGAAAAAAAAATATCTAACCCTTCCTGTTTAAATGTTCTCTTTTCATATGTTTTGCTTGGAAGACTAGCTTAAAGTACAAACACAGACTGGGTCTCAAATACAGAATAGGTTCATGCTCTGCAAAAGTCATATACTCAGATTGCGAATCAAATGAACATGGATCAATGCAAGCTTTTTTTTTTTTTTCTTTTTCTCTCCCGAAAACTTGTGGGTTCTGTTAACAACTATCAGACTGGCAGCTCATTACTTTCCCCCAAGCACCTGTAAGGTGAGTTGGTTAATGCTGGTAAATGCTTCAGGTCCTACTTGGAACACAATGGTAGATGGAAGCCGCTAGTCAATAAAAGGAAAACTTCCTTCCCCATTACTGAAAGGTGTGATTTGGTAATAATTTAGCAATTTCAGCTCAGCAATGGCTTATGTGACCTGTTTATCAGTCTGCAGCAGAGCCGCTGTTGATTGTGCAGAAGCCTACCTGGTTTCATTATCCTGGTTCAGAAGTATTCTCCACCTGGCTCCTGGAGCAGCACAGAGTCTCCCTGATTCACCTAATGAGATCCCCAGGCAGAGCTGAAGCCCTGACCTACATTTCGGTGGCTCTCCAAGCTGTGTTTATGCATCTTCAGCATGGCTGTGTTTACTCTTCTAAATTGCAGATAAACTGCAAATTAAAGAGAACCCTGGGTCTTTTCTTTCAGTTTAAGTGCATTCATCTCTGCGTCGCTGTCCTGGCTTTGTCTTTCTTTGGATTTGTTGGTTATTTCAGAAGAAAACTTGAATCAAAATTAAGACTTGCTGAAATTGATAGCAAGCCTTAACATACGCTTGGAAAAACAGCACTAGCAGGCCAGCAGTAATTTCACTGGGAAGGAGGACAGCAGGTCTGATCCTGACTGAGCACACAGAGCTCATTAGTGTCGGGTTATTATTCTGCATTATGATGTGGCAAGGTCCCAGGTGCAATTACATCTCCAGGATGCAGGTCTCCGCGCATGGTTAAGGACAGTGCTTAAGCTCTGATACAAAGGTGAAGGAGAGGAATATTATTCCATTTCCCTGATAACAAATTGCAAAAAATCCCAAGGTAAATCTGCATATCGATACAAAGCGACGTAGAGAACCGGAGGTGGCTCTCAGGAGCTACTTGGCCTGTCCAAGTTAGGTCCCAACACCCAAGGGATACCCCCTGCACGGGAGAGGGGCTGGACACCCCAGCAATGCTGCTGGTGGGACTTCCAGAAGTCCTCAGCAGTGGTCAGACTCTTTCCCACCTGAGGTCAGTGGTAGCAGGATTAGGCCACTGCAGAGGATTTCCGGAAAACCCTCAAACACAGAGCAGCCCTCCTTCTCCTTCCAAAACCAATCATGGATTTGGGGAAGAAAAATCCGAACACTTGACTGCCTTCCATTACAGCGCATGACTGCTCTTTCTCTGCACGTACATCCTTGCCCCAGAACCTGGTGAGGTTATTAACACCCAGTAACATCTGGTGGGAAATGAGCAGAGCAGGGGGTTCCCAAATTTCCTTTGCTAGCTTACCCCTGTTGGAAAGCATGGAGCCCTTTTTCCAGGCTACAGCCATAGACACAGGAGGTGGCGTTTGGCTCCTCGAGCAGTGATCTTGTATTTGTTTAAAAACCTGCCTGTGGACACACTGGAGGTCCCCGGCTGGGGCCACTGCAGAGCAGGGCGGGTGTGGGTAGCAGGCACGTGCTCTTTGGAGACTGCTGAAGCCTTGTTCACATTAAAAAGCAAATGAGTGGGTGACAATTAAAGCATTGCGTATTTTTGCCTAAAAATAGCTCTCCCACAATCTCACCCCATTTATTTCAGCACAGCACTGAACTGCCATTGATTTACACTTACCGGAAAAGAGAAGGAATTATAACGTTTTACTTCTTTACATAAATATTTTCTATTTTAGTGCCTAACATTGTGGACTTCCTTTGCAGCCCAGCCCAGAGGCCCCAGCGAAGGTTGACAGTACTTGCAACAGTAAGAATATATTTTCAAAACCATTTTTAGAAATACCTGTCAGCATTTGGTTATCTACAGAGCTGTGAAAGTCCAGCTGCCCCAGACAAGCTGTCACCCAACGGGGGCTTCCCAGCAGCCAGCCTTGCTGTTACACAGGTTGGAGGCACAGGTCTCCACTGCCGGCATGGGTGGGAGTCAGGGGAGAGCTCTGCCCTTCTCAGTCCATCAGTTCACATTCTGATTAATCCTGCTGAGAAAAAAACCCAAACAACAGGACTGAGATGTGGGAAAGTGTGGAAGAATCAGGGCTTTCTGCACTCGGAGTCGGGCAAGGCGCAAAGAGCTTTTAAGACTGAGAAGAGAACGCAGCTCAGCTTTAAACACAGGGGAACTGGAGATAAAGTCTGACCAGCCTTCTTAAATCAAGACCTTCCTTTTCACCTCTGCTTTTGCTTTTTCAAGTACCACAACCTTCCCCCCTTGCCTGCTCTTTGTCCACACCAACGGAGACCCTATGGAGCTGAATTCTGCCCTGTCCTGCTCCCAGTGCCTTACGGATCCATGCCTGTACCCAGGGCTTAATTCCAGAACAAAGCCCTGTTCTGCGTGAAGGGAAGTGAAAGGATGGACGTTCAGGTGAGCAGGAGGTCCCGCTCCCATCCCCGCTGTGGGCTGCGCCCTCCCAAGCAGCCCTGTGCTGGGTGGCTGGCAATGACATGACTGCTCCACAGGTCAGACCCTTCTCTCACCTGGCCAAAAGCTACCCCACCACAAAATGCTTCAGAGTGGCAGGGGCAGGGGGTGAGGGGAACCAGCCCATCCCCTCTTGTCACAACAAACAGCTCTGCCAGACTAAGCAAATCCCTAAATCACCCCCCCAATGCGTGAAACGCTGCTGTGAAGCCACCTCCTCTTGGGCACGGTTCCCCATACCCAAGGCAATGTCTCTCACTCAGGCCCATAGCCGGCCAAAAGAAGAGTAGCAAAGCTTTGTCCAGGAAGAGACATCAGCTTTTCTTTCAACTGTGCACTGAGAAAAGTTTGGAAACTGGTCCCCGTAATGAGGTGGGTATTACATTTCTGTTGTTCTGCAGAGGCTTGTGAAAGCCAGGCACTGCCTGGCACAGCACTGCCTGCAGCAGCGGTTCCAGCAGGCGGCCAGGGCCGTTTCTACTCCGACCATTTTCCCCACAGATACGTTCATGAAAGTGCCTCTACTCAAAGCCCATTGCTGGCCCTGCTCGTGCAGCCTGAACGCTGCCCTGCTGTTTTCAGCTGGGGCTTTTGATAACCCTTTTGCAGGATGAAGTCCCTGTCTCTCAAGCAATTGCGTCAGTAGCCTCGTCTGTTCATTGTTAATCTCCAAAACATGACTGTAAAATGATATGGTTGGTTAAATGAGAAAATCTATTTTTTTCCTGCCACCCTGATGGCACTATCATGCTCTGTTGTGATGGCCATGACCATGTATGTTACAGTGCCCATTAAATCTCCCCATTTGGGCTTATCTCCACTGGTGCAACTTTCTGGTGAGGCCATTTGGTGCATCAGCCACCCTGTCTCGCTCTTGCAGCTCCAGTCTGTTTCTCTGCTCCTCCATATGGCAAAAACCAGGGCTGTGATGCTGATTAGAAGGGCTTTAAAATTTATCTTGTTCGATTTACATCTTCAAAGGTCTCTGAAAAATGCGAATCTGTATTTTTTTGGGAAAAAAAAAAAAAAGTAGTACGTTTTTGAAACAGCTCCTGTTTAAGCATATGCGACAAAAGGCAAGGAAACAGAGGACCAGACTGACCAGCAGGATGTGGGAGCCCATTTTCCCTCCTTTGGCAAGTGGCTGGTGGCTGGGGCAGTCACCGGTGGTGCAGTGGGCAGCACTCCAGGCTTGGCCCTACCTGGTGGCTACAGGCATGGTCCAAGTGAAGCACCAGGCTGTCAGTGGGTGGCCTGGGCCCCTCTGGCAGGAGTGGCGTTTCTGTGGGTGGTTAGCAAGAGGAGCAAAAGGCTGATGAGCTGAAGTGTCGGGGGATGCCTGGGCAGCGGGATGAGCCCACCTGGCTGTGTGGCTGCAGCGAGGAGAGAGGCTGGAGGAGTCCCCTACCTGTTTGAGACTGCCACGGCTCCCCGGGGAGCGTGCGTGCGTTGTGGGCTTACTTATTGCCTGCAGTTTGTGATGTGTCCCTGGGAAGATAAGTGACCTGTATAAAAACAGATTAATACAGCCAAAAAGATTTGGATGCTTAAATCGATAGATTTTAGAGCAGATGGCTGCTGCAGGACCCCTCTGCCTCAAAAAAGAGGGGGACAGGGATACAGGGAAGAAAAAGCCATTCCCTGCCTGTGTGTTCCTGTCAAACACACACAGTGCCTTTTATTTATTTATTTTGGAACAGCACTGGAGAACCATGAGACCAATAATGGACCATAATGAGCTAAAACTGCTGACCAGGGCTTAGCTGTATTTAATTAAAACTCTGGTACGTGCACAGCGTTAGCAAGGCATGCCCAGGGAGCGGTGCGCAGCGCTCTGACAGCCTCCCCACCAAGCACCTTCTCGCACCCCACTGCCTCTTCCAGGGGGAGAACTCCGTGCTGGGATCCTTCCCTCAGCCAGGAGCCACTGCTGGATGTCAGTGGCCAGTCCCCTGTCCCGACAGGGCTGCATGCTCTCACCGGTCCTGGCAAGTCCACCAGGGGGGAACTCAACCTTCAAATTAGAGATGCCTGGGAAAAGTAACATGAATAAACAACAAATCACCAACCGGCAGCACTTGCAGATGCCCTAAAGGTGATACGGGTTCTTTTATGTTCTTCTAAATTAGGCTCACAGAAATTCATTTGGTGATGCCAATACTGCAGGCTGAGGAGCACTAAATCATCCTTTATGGGTGCGTAAATACGTGTTTCGTTCTCTGTCACATTTAGTATCGGCAATGATTTCACACACAGCTGTAGATCAGCTCCCTTTTGATCACAGTCTGCCACCCTTTTCTAGCCATTCAAATTTATAGCAACATTAATAGTTAAAAAAATAATAGTGTTTACTGTGTACTAGATTTCAATAAATTAGGAGGAAGCAACAGTTCCTAACAAAGACTCCAGAAAGCAGCAAAGCCGGACTGAATGTAAGCTGTTTCACCCCGATTAACACATCCTTGTCTATTGGCAGAAAGTTTCCATTGCAGCTGTGAGAAAGTAATTCCATGGATTATGTCACATCGATTCAAAGTGAAATTCAAAGCCAAAGAGAAAGCAGAAAAGCATTCCCTATGTTCTTACAGAAAATATCACTGCTTCAATTAGGTGCTACAGATGCTTGGAGTAAACATATTTTCCACCAGTTTTCTTAGAACCATACCCACTTAAATCTCCAATATTCTTCTGCGTGTTCATTTTTCATCCCAGTTTAATACCACGCCTCTGGGTGTTAGTGGTTAAAGGGATACTGCCAAGCAATGCAAGCCAAGAAAAGCTGGGATAAGAAGGGAAAATACGGCCTTTATATAGTAAATAAACTTTTCAGGCTTAATGTTATGGCTGCTGTCAGCATAACTCAGAGGGGGGAAAAAAATAACCCAGTGCTAGTTGTACCTTTCATTTCTTGGACCATGTGAATGTCCAGTTCTCCAGTTTTCAATCTGCTCCCAATCCAATGGAAATAATGCACAAACTGAGCGTTCAAGCCTCTAATAAATCTCATCTTTGTGTGGAATCCCTGGGATTCAGAATGAAAACAAAACTAGATAAGACTTTTCAATATTTCAGTAAATACCAACTTTTTTTCCAGTAAAAAATTGAGTTCTAGGGAATCTAAATATCCTGTTGATAGAATAAGCACATAGCAATAAGGTCGGAATTGAGACCTTGAGCATCTGTAAGTAGTACACGTGAAGTGCACATAACTACATGTAACACCTGTATGGATCTCTTCAAAACAATAATAAAAATTAGCAGCCTTGTTGCCAGAATAAACTGAGAGCATCCCAAATATCAACGCTCTGGAAGATAAAAACCTCCTCACCTACAAAAGTCCTTCCCAGGAGCACTGACAGTCAGGGTAGCCCAGAGGATGCCAATGAGATGCACCGTCGTCATTGGGTGCAGCTTCACCTTCCCATAGCACCTGCAATGGGAAGCAGGAACTGTGGGTGTCTCACTCACTGCTAGAGAGGATCCAACTCCTCAGTCCCTGCAGTGCTCATCTTGGTTCTACTTACGGACCCAAGTCCCCCTGAATGTGCTGCACTGTCCTCCATCTACACCAACAGAAAATTTTCACCTGGAGTTACTATCATGTATGTCATTCCCTTGCAAAAGTGTGGGCAGGGGAGAAAGAGGGGAAGAAATCACCAGGTTTATAGGTGTTAAAAATGCAGCTTACTGTGGAGTGAAAAAATCCTGGCAGATGGTACCCAACATCTGGGAGAATGTTAATGCCCAGATATAAAATTTGTTTTCTTTATTTCTCTTTGTTGGGGCTTTATTTGGTTACAGTGTGTGTTGTGATAAGATCTATTTCCTATGCTTGTCTCTTAAATTTAAATCTCAAAGCAATGTTTATAAACATTACAACCTATCAGTTATTACTGCAGTGCAGGGCTGAATTCAGATCAGTGACAGTATGCATAAATATGTCACATAGAAGTATATCTGCAACACTTTCCCAAAAAAACCTCCAAGAATTTTTAAGAGATGGCTGAGAAAGAATAAAAAATAGGTTATATTAGCATACCCCATGAAAACAAATGGTTTGACCTTGTAGGAATAAATGTAGCAACAGCTCCATTTATCACAGAAAACCTCACAAAATTATAAAGGTTCACTGTTTTAGGGGAGGAACCATCTCTCTCTATTCCTCTTTGACAGCAGCAGGCACAGCAGGGAGCACGAGCCATGGCAAGCCCTCCTAAGCCCTGGTATACCTCTGCGTTACAGCCGTTCCCGAGGCACAGGCTCTGCCTACAGTCCCAGAGGAGCAGTGCGGGAAGGCTAGCGAAACTGGCGTTCCCTGAGCCTCTCCTAGCTGGTCACCAGGGAGCTGGGAGTGCTCCGCTGGGAAGCAGACCTGAGGGTGACACTGGGCTCTGCCTGGAAAGCCTTGCCCACCCCAGCACGTCGGGGCTGGCTGGGGTGCAGCAGCATAGCACGCTTCCCACCCGTACCTTGCCCTTTCCCGTAATTAGCTCTGTTTTCCGAGTAGGTGGGGAAATCTGGGTTTCCCTCTTCTGACCGCCTGTGCGGCTCCCCCCCCGGCCCCCCAGGGATGCCGTGCAGATTTTGCTTTTCATCAACCACGCAGGAAAACCACAGGTCCTCTCTGTTTAGGATAGCAGGTCAAGTCTGTTCCCAGCTGAAATACTGCAGGAGAAAACAACAATCAAAAGCAGGATAGCTTCTTCCCAGCCCCGGCGCTGCACCGAGAGCCCTCTGTGCCAGCTTTCTGGCTGAGGGAAGTGAGCAGCTCTGTTTAGCTTGCTAAATGATCAGCTAGAGTAACAAGGGCTACCTACAACAGCTGTACACTTGAAAAGCCTAGAAAATATTCCCATCAGAGGCATGAGAGTAAGAGACTTGGAGACGCCTGTCTTTTAAAGGCTGGATCTCTCCTTAACATCTCTTTCTTCTTCTGCCATAAACACAGACGAGAGTAGACAGGCGACAGGAGGATGCTGGTAAATACAACCTGCCGCAGAGCCTGCGGATGGCCCAGCTGTTACCAGAAACGTAGATGGAATGGGAATATTTCTTTCAAACCGAGGAAAATCTAACCTTAACAGTTTGTTTCCACAGCCCAAGCCCCTTTGCAGTGCATTAGCAGTTGTGGCTCCAGCCTCTTGCCTCCCTCGCCACTACATCCAGCTCCCAAGGTCGCTGTGGAGAGATGGCATCACTCCTGCACACAGGCTGGCTGAGATGGTGCTCATCGTGGAAAGCCTTCAGGTTTCTTCCCTTCCATTCCAGCATAGATCATGGTGTGCCCTGCAGGCTCTTTCTGCCCGTCCCCAGCCTGGCTGCTGGGCTGGCTCAGCCACCTCCGCCTGCCTCATCCCACTGCTCCTGGTAGTCTCCAGCTACAGCTTTTGGATTTGGATGGCAAGGGCTAGTCACACACAGAAAGGCTAATGAATAACGGGGCTGGCATTCATTACAAAGCATTTGGAAATCACGTTGCTGCACTGTAGATCTAATTTTGGACATCCCGGTTTGAAAGGGTTAATTTACCAAGTTATTTCCTTATTCTACTGCTAATTCACGAATATTAAATAGAGTATTAATGCTTAAACTATAGAAAAAACCAATCGCCAAAAGCAAAGATAATGATTCACCTTGCATAAAACGCAAGCAGGTTAGCTGGGGTATGGACTCTGCCAGTAGAGCCCTGGCTCTATTATCAGCATCTGGGTGAAGGACGAGTGCAGAACTACTCAAAGCCGGGCTCTGGCAGCAGCACCGCATCCAACAGCCCTCACCCGCTTGTAAGACACCTTCTTGGTGTCTTACAGGAACAGGTTTACAGAGAGGACACCCTTTGATTAACCAGTGGCACCTTGGATCAGGGGCGTCTTTCCCTGTTACAAATTCCTCAAGTCAAGGAAAAACAAACTCTGCGGAAGAGTGTATCTTTTACAAGTGCTCTATGAAGTAACACTGGAAAAACAAAAAAGGATAGGCTCATTCTCAGCCCCACCCGTACTTCAGTTCATCATGAAAAAGTATGTTTCTGCCCTTGTGTTATTGGCAGCAGCTTGAGATTTCCTTCCTGTCACCTCGTAACACAGCGGTTCTCTCCCCACCACGGCATCTGTCTTGCTTACTGTCAGCTCAGAAACTTTGCTGGGGATTCCCAGCATCAGGTCCTAATGACCCCACCAGCCACCTCTGGTGGAGAAATCCACAGCCCCCCGGAGTCGTACGTTGATGCTCTCTCAGGGGTCTTGCGAGGGTGACGCAAGTTGCAATAAGCTAAATGAGATTTTTTACCGCCCATCCCCCAGAATGGGACATTTCTCTCCAGTGAGGTCAGGTGTTCTCCAGAAACTTTCCGTAACCTTTGGCCAACTAAATAGTTGCATGTGAGGAGAACAGAGAAAAGAGCCCAAATTCACTTTTTCAAACAGTGTGGCTGATGAGATAAAATGAGAGTGCTTTTAATAGCAAAAACATGTTTTCTTTGGCCTACATGCAACCTAGAGCTTTCCAGGTGCTCAAGCTTAAACTAGTCATATAGATCTAGAGAGGCATTAAGTATTTAACAGGCACAAAAGGAGGCCTGCGGAAATGATTCCTCCTTCCTCCTATTCAGCGCGCGGGTACAGCTAACCCTGGCTCTGGGATCACAGCGGGACTTTTCATCAACTCTGAAAGCCTGAGTTTTATTTTTCCCTTCATTTCCTTCCTGCTAAAGACCTCCTTGGTCTACAAAGCCTTGAAGTTTATCCATGCTGTCTTAGCAGGAGCGCAGCTTTGGGTGAGCCCGGTTTGAAGTCAGCTGCTCAGGCCCCAAAGACGGACGCTTGCCCTCAGAGGTGCAGCTGGAGCCCACCAAAAACTGATGCCAGCAGCTTCGTGTTTCAATTCTTTAGCTGGTTGTGAGAAGGGGTGCACGGGGTTGCTGCTCATTTCTTGACAGCAGGTAAATGCGGCCTGCAGTGAAAATGCCACGGGGACTGACGTACCAATGGCCTCCCCAAGCTGCAGCAGCTGTCCCCAAACAGGGAGATGATCTCCCTTCCCTGCTATGCTGCCCGTGAACCCTGGAGTCTGGGTGAAGAACCCTGAGTCTGCCCGTGAACCCAGACTCCAGGAGCTGTGGGCCAGTTGTCTAAGTCATCCCTCTGGCCCTGCTGATTATAAATACAAGCAATTTATCTCCTGCCTAAATTTACAGTGAATGCTTCCTGTGGGAGCAAATGAACTGCTTTGAGGGATTGTCCTGGGAAATTAACAGCTATAACGATTTCCAGAAGCCAGTGACAGCGGCACGCTGCTCCCAGGGCAGATGACTCGGTGGATTCATCTTGTCATGGTGTTTTGTTCTCAGCCTTGGACACCAGAGCCCCCAAAAGTACCTTTTGCCTCAGCTTTTGCCACACAGCATCCTGGCTTTACATCTGGCGTGAGACAGACGCCACCGGGAAGGAGCAGAGGAGCTAATTCTTACTGCCTAGTGGAGTGAGAAGCACTCCCTCTACAAATACCAAGAGTAAGTTGGTGTTCGCTTCTGCCAGGCTTTTACCATCACCACCGTCAGCCTTGTAGTGGGTGTTTCCAGACTATCACATTTAATGCTGGCTGCATTTTTTCACAAGAGTTTGTACAAGTTGGGACTACTTTAACTCAGTTAATTAAAAGAAAAAATGAAGAAAACAATCTATCAAGAATGATCCAGATGAGTCTTTTCTTATGCTCGTTTTTTTAGGCTGTGTTGAGCAATATTTTCTGCACACTTAACCAGGGTGGAAACAACGTGGATTTGAGAAGGAGCCCTTACATCAAGCTAAGACATACTGCAAAAGACAGGCTTTGCGAAAGAAAGGAGCTAAAGTAGGGCAGCATAAAACAGACAAAAGGGACACATGTTCCTCATCTATCACATAATTTTATAAGATGCTGTAAGTGAAGTTAGTTTTAAGAGCTGGCTGCAACCGGTCTTCCTAAGGAATTTTCCAAGAGAAATCAGTAGGGCTTCAGCTTTATGCTAATCCTCCATACAGAAACTTAGTTTATTTGCCGTGCAAAAGGATATCTGTACTCAGCACTTCATTTCTATTCAAAGCTCCAAGTGGGGTGTGAGTGGGGTGGTGCTGAGAGCCTTCTGTTTGCCCACTGGATCGAGTCTGCTTTATCTGTTATGACCCAGGTGTATGATTCCTACTATGGCAAAATAATCCAACTATAGGCTGTTACAGAGCTCCTCTGAGCAGTACGGAACATTGTCCGCAGTCGTTTCGGAATACCTCAGCACTGCAAAGCCCCCAGTGAATCCTCAGTTTGCCCACAGCAAACAGAAAAACAGCCAAGCAGAACTACAGGAAAACAATGGAGAGTCATTTCATACTTTTAGCACTGGGCAGAAAAGCTCAATCTTTACCTGCTGCCCAGCAGCAGCCCTGTGACACAGAGAACAAGGTGGGACGCCAGTACTTGATCCCACACCTTTCCAAGCGAGCCAGTGATGTTCTGGTTCTTACATTCTTCCAACCCAAAGTTTAGTGCTTGCTTCTCACTTCCCCCATGCCCCTACTGCCCAGCCACGCAGCCCCACCATGCAGGAGAGACGCTTTCCACCTCGACCAGGGACTGCAGCCAGCTGAGAGTCCCAGGCAAGACCATTTTCATGGGGGCATGCACACAGATGCTGATTAAATACAGCTTATTGCTGTTGTGCTCTGCAAGGTGGAAACGCTCTGCACGAAGTGAAGTCGGAGCTATTGCTGTTGTCCTTAGCCAATGTATAGAACTGCTATATCTTTCAAATGCATTTATTCACTCTTTATTTAAAATAACCATACTTTCTTTAAGCCAGAGCTGATGACAGAAGAAGAACAATCTGCCTTGGCCATTTCTATTGCAGTCCTTGCAAAAATATTTTGGCTCGGCCTTCGACTGTCTCAGGGCCACTGTGTATCTGTACTATCAAGCCTGACCTACCAGACTTTAAGGTGGGCCATGGGTGACAGTTTAAGAATCATTGTTTTATCCCATTTGAAACTCCATTTGGCTTTATCCTAAACTGGAACACGAAAGGTCATGTTTTTGCAACTTCCCTTGAAGTGTGGGAGCTCAGAGCATTCTTGGTTCAAATATTTCTTGTGGGGAATGAACCACATGAACCTGCTCAGATGGGCAGCTGTGAAACTGGGTTCAGAGGCCCCCATGCCCCCATGCCCGCGCCTACCCCACAGCAAGTCACAGTCACGGGACAGGGTTAAGCTACTGTGGTTTAGCCACAACACTGGCACAGAGCCACTGTTGTAAAAGCAGACAAGTATCAACATTTCATCAACGTTTCCCAGAGGAAATGTCTCCTCCTGATTTCCTTGATGGACAATTGAATTTCCCTGCTCCCCCAAATCAAGTGTTAGATTTTTCTTTTTCAAAAAAAGAAACACTGCCTTTTGCTGAAACCGCATATTTCTCTCAGGAAATAGCAAGGGTAACCTCCCAACCAATTCAACTTAAGCAATCTTTGGTGCAGCACCTGCCACTAAGAGCCACAGGCTTTTGCTTCGAGGGTTGTCTCCCCAGCCTGGTACACTACACCATGTTGCCTTATTATTAGTGTTTCAACTGAGAAAAAGCACGGGAAACCTGTTATACCAGCACATGGGTATTTCGCTATAGCCAAGGAAGGTTCGTCACCACATTCAGAACACAAAAGGTACAGAAGTTTCTCAGAATTTGTGCTAAAAGTTGTTAAAAAAAAAAAAAAATAAAAAAATACTGAGTTTTGCTGCTTTTTCAGTTCAGTCAAAAGAGAGCAGATGTTTTCAGGCTGCTAGACAGAGAGTTCAACAGCAAGTTCAGTTCCGTGTCAGCTATTAGTCTGAAATACAGCCATAAGGACATAAGTGCTATGTACAAGAAGATCTCATTTTTCTAGATTAGGTGATGACTTGAACACAAATACCTGCCACAGTTACGAGCAGATCTTTTGGAAGGATGGAAGGCAAAGGGAAGGAGATATGGTGCTTGTTCAGATAGCACAGGCGGCCCTTTTAATAAATGAACAGACTTGTAGGAAAGATCTAATTAAAGGGCTGTTTATACAACAGCAGTTTAGGAAATTTTTAAGCTGGCAAAAACTTGAACATTTGACAGGTATGATGATGACTTCCAGAGGTAGTGATGGATGCTGAGTCATGGGCATTTTGGCCCAAAAATGAGGTCTTACCGGTAACTCCTCTGGGAAGCCAAGGCCTATATACATCTACAAATCTATTTTCTTCTGCTACAGATTTTGTCCTGCCAAGTGCATGGACAGGTAATTGCCAAACCTGTAACCACCCAGAACACAGCATGTACTTTCAAAGAAAGGTGATTTTAGAAGAACTAAAAAAGGAGAACATAGTAAATATCTCCTTTGGGGCAGGCTGCAGCAATGCCGTAAAGCATGGAAGTTGAGCTTTGCACTAAGAGCGAGGTCTTTGATATATAAAAGTATAACACAGCAGAAAGCAAAACCCTCCAGATATGTACTCTTAGTAGTCATGAGTGGTGAAATCTGTGCTAGCTTGAGTCTGCTCAGCCCGACTTTCTGGGACATTTCCTCAACCTACCCCTAAAACTGAATGTGCAGAACACTGGTTTTGCAATATGGTAGTTGTACTTATTAAAAAACTTTCCATAACACACACAGAAACCATCTTCTGCCATGGCCTAAAAAATTCTTTAAACAACAGTTTCCTCAAAAATCAAACAAAAATTTATATCGAGCTGAAAGATGACGACAGTCTTCAGCAGGATTAAGCAATTTCTCTCAGCATTTTTGTGGGTTTAACTAAACCCAGAGATTACAAGCAGAAAGGAAAGAACCACCCCCAGATTTTCCATT
>VYXH01010969.1:1098604-1130932 GCA_013397275.1 Burhinus bistriatus | reverse complement strand
AAAAAAAAAAGAAAAAAAGTGAAGAAACCTTCTGAAAGAACTATAGAAGGTAACCAGGCTAGTTAGACATGACGTACCGTAGCCTTGACCTGCCATCAACAACTCTCCGTTATTCCCATTCAAATCAATCGCTGGTATGGTTTTCTTCTCACCCAGCAGCTCCAGCTGTTTCTGCACGGTTTTGCTTTCCAAGCTTGCGAAAGGAGAGCATGCACAGGGAGGAAAGTAAAACACAGTATAAATCCCAAAACAGTAAAACCCTTGGCTCTATGAGCACCAAGAGACTGACCAAAATGGCAGTGCCTCTTCGGCAAGTTGTTTCCAGCAGCTCTTCAGCGCGGAGGCTGGCACAGGGCAATCCCGCGGGAAAAGCAGAGCAGCTCCACACCCCCGCCTGCCCTTAGAGCCGGGCTAAGGTGAAGCTGGGCAGGTACTGGCCCATCAGTCACCCTGCCAGAGAAACACAAGGGGGGCAAGCATCACAGAGAAGCAGGCTGCTTCTCCAGAGCAATTTGGGGAAGTTGCAGTCAGTGAGTTGCTCCTAGTCACGGGGAAGGGGAGCCCAAAACACAATAGGTTTTAAGAAGTCAGAGGGACAGATTGCAGCAGCTTCCTAATGGGAATCTCAGATTAAAGCATCTCACCTGCTGCTTCAGGAGCACTGCACAGCCCTCCAGATGACAGAGTTGGTTATTTCGAATGCACAACATGTACGATTGCTAAGAGAATAAACCTGAATCATGCTGAATGCTTTTGTTAAAACAGTTAGGAAAAAAAATGTAGTCGACTGACACAGAAAACCGCATTGTAAAATTAGAGATGAAGCCTGCCAGGATGGATTTAGCTATATTTATGAAGTGCCCGTCAGTGATGTGGGTACTGTCCAAAAAAATTAAACAATATACTTGATTGCTAGAGGAAGAACCAAAGATCAACTGAAGTTCACTGAGGAGCTTGCGACTAGGGCTGAGGTGTTGATGGTATATACACCCTGTGCGTACATTGGAATTCGTAATGTATTTTTATAATACACATTATTATACATATGTTTGTACATAAAAATTATGTACCAAAATTCATATTGCTATTTGGGCCTTGAAATTCTCACAAGTGTTTCAGTTCTGACATAACCTCCATGCTCCAGGTCTCCCCGCTACCGTTGCCCAGTGATGCATGTGGTGGGAACGCTGTCTCACGCCTGGGCAGCCCGCTCCCCCCGGCCACACCAGGAGTGCCCCAGCTGTTGCCTAGCTTGTTGGCAGATGTTAGCAGCAGAGATGTTAGGGCCACTTTTCAGCTCTTCTGTCACCCTTCCTTGGTGACACGAGCCTGTGAACCACTTTCATGTTGCAGACAGGAGATGCTGCCACCTGAGATAAATCTCACTGCAAATGGTGCTTATATACAACACGTGATTCAGCCAGCTAATTCAGCAAGTCTCACTGAAAGTGTGTCTGTGAAACAGCATCTTGGTAGATTAATACTTGCTAGAACCTGAAAATTGGTTACCTTATAATGACTCAAATAATAAATCAATAAATTCTAGGATATTAAATCAGAAATAGAGTAAAAAGAATGAAGAAAATAGCAATATCTCTTATGCAGACAAGAAAAGAAGTATACTAAGATTTTCTAAACAGGGCTGGGAAGGCAGCTTTAATTTCTGTCCTAAGTAAGCAGTGAAAGAGGAAACAAATGTCCTTTTAAACAAACCCAAGTTATTCCAGTTATTAGCTGCTCATTACATGATCACCAAAGAGTTAAATACCAAAGGCTGGCAGTTTTTCCAGGGTGTTTTGCATTTTTCAATACTCAGACTGAGAGCCATTGAGCACACTACCACATGCAAACATCTCCCACAAGCACCATCCCGGTTCCTCGCTGTAAATGGCTGGCTTCTGCTCCAGTTGAAAGCCGACCAGATGCCAGAGCTTGGGAGGCTTGGGGACCACTGAGCTCTGCGCTGGCGAGCTGGGGCGGCAGCCAAGCCACACAGAAAAGGACAAGTCAGGTAACGTGTTACAGCAGCAATTTTTCCGCTTAGGCTTTTTCTGACTCCAAATAAGCATATAAACCAAAACGCAACTGTGAAGTGCATCTGAGTGTATGGGAGGTCAGGCAGGGAGCGGGAGGGAGGCAGGAGGAGCTGCCCTGCAGAAGGGCTGAGTCACCGCGGTGCTGGGATGAGGGTCAGCGGTGACACGGAGCGGGATGGGGTAGGGAAAGTTTTGGAGCACAAACACCCAGCCCTACTGTGGCTGAAGACAATGGGCAGGGAAGGGAGGGAGGCACCAAGCAGCTCCAGGGGAGAAAAGCGCCCCAAGCAACACGTGGTCCCAACTCCATCATCGGTCACAGGTCCGGCCCTGCAGCAGTAGGGATACGTTTTGAGTTTCCCAGTATACGCTGAACATCTGGTTTGTTATTTTTAATTAAAAATAAGCGAGCCATACTAGCTCCTTCAAGGACGCTGCTGTTCAGACTGCTTTTCTGCGCAGCATACTGAACTGATTTAGAGGGCAAGAGAAACTGGGTTTGGCAACTCCAATGTTTTGGGTTTTGGCAATGTGACAAAATTTCCTGATGAGATGGATGCATGTAATGCCCTTTCCCCTTTCCCTTGCTGTTCTCCACAACTCAGGCATCTGTAAGCACTTCTCTGTGGATCATCTGGAAGTGACATTTGGAATAAGTTAGATTTTAAGTAGAGCACAACCTCTGCTGATAATAGACACAAGATGGTTGGTTACCTGGATCTGAAGGGTCAGTTCTCTCTTAGTCCCTGTGGAGGAATATTCGACAGATAAATTTTAATAGGTAACAAAAACATGTGGGATTCACCCGCTTGGACAGTAATTTAGCCATCATTAACAATCATTACTTCATCCTCTGCTAATGCAGTTATACTGAGTAACTGAAGAGGATAAATCGCTCTGTTGAAATACCTTGTGCAAAAGAGCTAACTAAAAGAACACAAAGACAAATGTCCCATATATTTTGCTTGTGCTAATGTATTTGTCATCCTGATTTGGCTTGGCTCCGATTTCTGATTATGTATAATCCAAGTGACAAAATGTATAATAATAATAAGCAACTTGCACACAGAGGAAAAGAAAGGCGCTCCCGTGGGTTTCATGCCTGTTTCTGCTGCTTCTTTAAAACAGTGAGTGGGCTCCGAGTGGTGACTGTTAAGAAAAACCAGGCGAACAGAGACTGGTCCTCATCCAAACCGTGATCAGCACTGCACCACCATGCCTTGATCCCTGTTTAGAGGCAAACTAATAAATCTTTCCAGGGAAGCTATTGAGGCCAGCCCACGCTGCGTGGAGCAGAGCCAGGCAGCGAGGCAGAGGCCGGGTCTGTTTGCCAGGGCTGCCGTCCCCGCGGAGCATCACTGCGCTCCCTGTGCCCCCGCAGTGCTCGCTCTCACCTTCCTCAGCAAAACAGCGTGCAAATGCCTCGAATCAGCTGAGGTCCATGGCAGTCAGTGGAGCTGTGCTGCTGTGCTACTCTGTAGCTGCCAAGGAGATGGAGAGTCACAGTTTTAAAAGCTTAAAACAGAATTACAACAGAACACCACGGTCCCGCACTTGACATATTACTGGTACACAGACCTAACTCTACTGATTGCAGCAGAATCACTTATCTTTCCAGATAGGTATTCTGCTGTATTCAGGCAAAGCTGCTTTTTCATTTGCCATTATCTTAACCTTCCCCAGGACAATCCTGTTCCAGTACACAGGCAGGAGCCACCGCACCGAGACATGGGGGTCTGAAAAACATCACTTTAAAGTCACATAATAGCAGTGATTTTGAAAGATGCGTTGAATGCACAAGCACAGCCATCTACCATGCATCCATTTGAAGACTATACACTGCCAAAGAGCTCCAGACCCACGAGGGATTCCTGTGGCAAAGCCTTTACAAGTCAGAGATTATTCCCATTCATTTACCCCTCACCATAAGTTGGCCAAAGCCTCCTCCTGCAGCTCAGGCCTCAGCAAAGCTCCTGGGCAGGGTTTTTATTTCTTCCTAGGAGCCTACACGCTCATAATGCTCAGTGCTCTTTCCTTTAACAAGATTCAAGGATGAAAAGCCACAGGCAGCACGCACGTGGTTTGGTGTGCAGCCCTGGTCTCGTCCCCATCACCATATGTGCCTCTATTCCAGTCCCAGGAGAAATTTGCTGAGTTTGCTCAAAAATGCAGCCTCTGTCAGGCCTCAGCTTCTACTTCTGTTGTAGAGGACGCAAAAGTACTTCTGCATCACGGCACAATCTTACCTCTTCCTTCTTTGTCTTGGATGTATGTACAATAATGCCCCAAAATACATGTTTTGGCATGAAAACAAGAACAGATGTAGAAATATCTGCATACCATTTAATAAAAGATTTAAAAATGAGAGAAAATGTACTTGAAATATAATGAAACTGCTAGCTGTTTACAACTGTAATTCCCTCCTTGCATTTAAGACAGCATTTAACCTGGAGTAGAATTACCATCGCTTTCTTTTTAATGGTTTTGTTGAAAATTAGAGATACAGGCTTGACGCTCAGTGCAACGCAACTGTGGAGGATGCCCCCTCTCCCTCGCAAAACCAGGATGTTTTCCCTGAAAGCTATAAAATGAACAAATACAATCCCAAAGTTCAGGCACAAGAAGGTATTTGGGAAGTTCAGACCAAGGTCTCAAGACAGAGGAAGTAGAAGCTGCTGCTGAAAAATGCAGCTGGCGTAAGAAAAAAGGTGAGGCAGGGGGATGTTGGTAAGCAGCTGAACTTTATTACAAGGGCTCCGTTGCCTCATGTGGGTCACGGTTACAAAGGGAAGCAATCCCATAAGCTGACAGGACACTAATCTCTGCAACTGTAATGGAGTTTCCTCGCTCTGGTGCTGACTATCATACATTTAGCACTGGGGATTCCAGGGCTTTAGAGCACACAAGCCGTTACTCGGGCAAAGCAAGCAGCTCCTGCTCTTCAGGGTCTAAGGGGTGCTATGTCCAGGAGCCCAGTTGCATTTTTAAACCTGACAATTTTCATATTTGCTCCTCTTTTAGGATATTATGAGCAAAACTCAGCTAAATAATTCCCCCTCGATCAGAAAGAATTCAGTGGTGCCATCACCCAGCAGCCCTGCCGTAGAAATTGATGCAGCCAGGAGGAGGATGCCAAACTCACTGCAGAACAGCTGGGGAAAGGGAGGAGGACATGAAGACAGACAAGTAAGAAGCCTCATAACTTTTCAAAGCGTGGTTCTGCTTTCCGAGAGGACTTAACACAGTGACAGAGGTTTTTCATATTGACTTCTGTGGTGCTGGGGTGAATTTTCTCACCGTACAAGCATAGAGAAGCTCTATCAGCAACGAAGAGTTAAACAGAAGTTTTGAAGGCTGTTAACACTTGTGAAGGTAATATAACACGAATTTAGGTAGCAATTAAAAATCTCCCTTCCCAGCTGCCCTTGGCTCTACTGGGGACTCCCCAGTGGCTGTGCTTAGTGGTCTTATCTGCACTACAGATGAGCACTTACACACTGTGCTTTAAACTTGCTTATCTAACTGATTTCAGCAGCACATGCTGAAGTACCTTCCCCGCCTGGGTATTTGGGAGCACATACGGTCAGTAAAACAAGCACCCGGAAAGGTGTTTAAAGGGAGGCACTTTTTACAGCTATTTTCTTCACTACTAGTCTTCTGCTACCTTTTAAAGAAAATCAAGTGCTTCTTACCCTTCAAATGAGAATGGGATGAGCATGGGTGCCAGGGCATAGCAAGCATTTATTTTTAAATACAGCACAAATTTTGTATGTGTTTGGAGGAGGAGGCACGACTGGCAGCAGAACAAGAACCACACTAGGGAAGAGAGAACAACGTTCAAATTAGATGGGAGGAGAGAGAGAGAGGAGGAAAAAAAAATCTTGATTTTCTGCAGTTTGAAGGTGCTTGGCCCAGAAACTATAAGCCTGAGAAACAAGAAAACACTAATATTTTTAAAAATGCCTTTTTCAAAGTATTTGTCATCACAATTCACCCAATGTTACACTGCTTTGCTTTGCTCCTTCTTGGAGTCTTGGTATTTAAAATGTTTGTTAGAGACTAAAGAGCATCCTTTGAGAAACAGATTTGCTAGCATTTCTGGCTGGGCATACTCAGACTATAGTTTTGAAAGGCTGGGTTTTCAGGGTGTTTTGGTTTTTTTTCTCTAAAAAGAAAACTAAAGAAAGACTTAAAGTTTCATTGCTGAAACTGTATTTACCCTGGGCCCTCCCCCCCACGTCCTTAGTAAGAAAAAGAGCAAGAGTTGCAAGTTTGTGAGTTCAGCTTTTCAGTGACCAAAGTTGGAAGGATTGTGAAGGCTTCTAACTTCAAAACCCTAGTGATGCCCAAATACTGTATCAACATAAGCTGCAGGTTTTGATTTTCAGATGGGTGCCCAGCACTCGTTGTCCCTGAACAGGCTTTTGCCAGTGGTTGCAATATTGATCCTTTTCTAAAGAGTGCATCAAAAAACAAGTTTGTATGGAATAATTAACCTTAGCAGAAAAAAAGCCAGGAGATGTGACACGCAAAGCCGTGTCGTGAGTTGCCCGGCACGCTGCTCCTGCAGCTCTCCAAGCAAGGTGGAAGAGCAACACCAGGGCAGGCAAAGAGCCCAGAGGCAGCTTCACCAACTGCAGCCTGGAAAACTTTTCTATCTAAAACTTTAATTTCTAATTTGTTAGGACCTCTGCTAAATGGCAGTTAGATTTATGCACACCGCAGCTCCTAATGCATTTTTGCAACTGTAATTTACTCATTTTTCAGTTGACCTACTTCCAGTCAGGCTTGGTATTAAAGAAATCTTTCAAAAGGCACTAAAAGCTCCACGCTCTATATGCCAAATGCTTATTTGTGTGTGCCCACCGAAAAGCAAGAATTAGAAAGGGAAAGTTTATAGCATCTTATTTTAATGTAATTCCTGATGAGGTCCGAACCGAGCTCTGCCATCAGCCTCAGCCCTTGGTGCCGTGGGAGCAGCAGGCTCCAGCCGGCGGTCCTGCAGGGAGCTGCCGCCACCAACTGCCGAGCGCTTTCTGCCTCCAAACCTTGCCTGTTCAGGTGCTTGTAAAACTGCACAACTGAAATCATCACGTTGAGATTTTTTTTTCCAAGCCAGGTGTTTGCCTGAGGCTGTTTTTTGAGTAGGTTTTAGTGGAAATGTTTGCATCAGGAATGGGAAGGAAAAAGAAAACCCTTGTTTTGACTCTGTTAAAACCTTACAGCAGTTTATCCGGATGATGGAGCCACACTTTGACATGGTGGAGGGGTGCTCTCAGCAGCCTTCACTATCTCTGCAAGTACCTGCTTCAATCGGAGCACGTTGTACACCTCTGCAGAAAGACACCCGGTCACAGTGCCGCAGCTGGCTCCCAACTGCAGGACTGGGGCTGAAATGGGGAGAGACAGGCAGTTAGGAGAAGAAATTAGGGGTACAGAGATAAGCAAGAAAGCAGTGCAGCACAGGGATATCAGCTAGAACAAGTCGCGTTGGAAGAGCCTTCCTCACTGCAAATCTCCCCAAAGACAGAGCCAGTCTCTGAAGCTGGCTGTCTTGCAGCTGCCCATGACATCCAAGGCAGCAGCACGCATCCCATCCCTCCTGGCCGCTGCCGACAGAAGAACCACCAGAAGCCTGCTGCTACTGCTTACTCCAGGACCTCGCTGAAGGACGGTGGGAAGAAGCAAAATACACGGAGCATATAAACTGCATTTCACACTGTGGGGTTGAGGCAGTGCATGAGCAACACCCCAGGAAGGGAACCGAGAGCTGGGGAGCCTCTGCAGTGCCAGGAGCTGGAGGAGAGCCTGCTGGACCCCTCTGGTGGAAACTCGGCTCAGCCTCTCCCAGCCACAGGCTCTCTCTGGCTTCTGCTCGGCACTGGCAGCTGAACCGCATCGGCTTGGAGTGGGAAAGCGAGGCACAGAGCACGTGCTCACTCCCCCGTCCGACTTTCCATCTGCACTGCCACAAGATCTGCCGGTACTCGGCATTGCCAGCTCCCGTTAGCAGCAGCGTGCTGCCGGCAGAGACAAATTGGGAGCTTTTGAGCAGGAAGGGCAGCTTTGTTCGACTTTTACTTGAAGGACATTCAAAATCTGTAGGCAAGCAGCCCAGCAGCAAGCAAAGGGAGTAACCCAGCCCTCCGTTAAGGGCTGTACTGTCCTGCAAGCACAGCAAGGCCCTGCTGCCTGTGTACGGCTTCACCACATCGGTGACAGCAGCTCATTTTGGCATCCTCCTGCGCTTTGTCCGTGTCCCTCAACTCTTCGGGCATTTACTTGAAGCTTAAGAAATGAGCCGAAAATGCCAGTGGCATCCAAGTTTGCAGCCTGCATGAAGTCCTAGGGCTGCCTCTGATGCCCGAGTGTGCTTATGTCATTTCAGTGCTCTTACGCTGACTGCGGACACAGTTTGAATAACAGACTGAAGGAGCTCTACACAGACAGACTTACTCTGAGCAGAGCCTGCTGCCTGCCTGCAAGAGCAGCCCCATGCACGTGATTTAATTTTGGTAAATCTGGAAATTATTGGCGCTGAAGAGTCGGTGCAGGCAGGTTCTCATCGTCATTACGTCCCCACTGGATAGCCGCTTTCTGGTCACCATCCCACTTCACAGCCCTTTGCTGACCGCTGCTGCTCAGAACTCACAAAGATTAGAGGCCTCTTGCGCCTCTCAATGCTGGCAGCAGTCAAATGCTTCCTTTTGAGCATCGACATTACAAGATCATCCCTGTGAGGCAGCAGAGCTGCTGCCGCGCTCACAGCTGGAAGGGGGATGTGGTGCCGGACTGTGTCCCGCAGGGCAGAGCGAAGGGATGGTACAGCAGAGCAAGCACGCGTGAGCAACCCCTGCAGCAAGGAGATGAACGCAGCTCTTGCCCAGATAACCCTGGGGATCCTGAGGCACACCGATGGACCGCTACCATAGTATGGCAAAGGGCTGGCGGTCAGTTGGTGAGGGTACAGAAGCATCCCCTCCCTGCTGAGCTCTCACTGTCCCCAGCCTAAGCCACCAGCTGCAATTTTGACACAGGAAACACAGCACTCGCCAGTCGTTTCCACTGCACACCGTCAACCACTGTGGATGTGTGGGAGCACCTTTGCCGAGACCTGCTCCTCCTCTCGCGCAGCACGGCTTCCACCATGTACCTGGAGCAGTGACCACCAGCAGAACCAGCACACCCGTCCCTGGCCATCACGGCCACCCCTGCTGCCATCCCAGCCCTGCTGCAGCCACCGGGCTCGCCCCCTCCCGGGGGGCTGTTTTCTGCTCAGACCCAGCTCCTGGCTGCTCTTGCTCCAACCACGGCGAGGCAAAACCCCTAGAAAATAAAGCTCATCTGCAGTAAGCAGGGATATTGTGCAACAGTCTGTGCATGGTTCTGAACAAAGAATATGTTATCGTTCTTTTTTTATTTATGGGGTATTAACATGGGAAAGTGGCTTAACACTGACATAACTGCCCCAAAATAATTTTGTTTAGTTCTCCCTTCAAACTTAATAAGATAATATTTGTATCAAAGTCAATTTATTACAAAGCCCATGGCACAACCATAATTCGCAAAGGCTATAACCTGCCAAACTCTCTCTGGAGGAGTCTCTGTGTGCGCAACAAGCTACATCCTGAGCACAAGGCAGCAAGCGGTGAGCAACAGGCTGCAGTGGTACTCACCCCCCAGCTGTCTGTAAAATACCAACTGGTCCCGTGGTCGATTAACAACGGGTGGGACAGAGATACCCAGTGGAGTTTCAGGCACAGCATGCGCGATGGCAAAGGATCCTGTAATTCCCCAGCACAAAGAAGCGCAGCTCTGCTTTGGTAATGTGGGGCCATGCAAGGCGTCCCTATATTACTGAGAGTGGGAAAATGCCAGAGAGACGGTTATCTCCAGGGCCTTCTCAGGCAGGGAAGAAGTTCTGAAGATGGCATCTGAACAGACATGGGAGAAAAACAACTTATCTCTAAAACCAGAGAGTCCGAAGAAGGCAGAGCTGCAGTTTCTTGTTCAAGTGGCTCGACAGGCTCCACAGCATCATGTCCTGGGCTCCGGGCTGCAGCGCAGCATTGGTAAACTGCGTGCTCAAGGGAGCAAAAGATGTGCGTGGTTCCTAAAACTGCACAGGGAAGGCAGTGGAGAGGTGGGACTTTGCTGAGCAGAGGGCTGCAGGGGAACCACCCCCTCCTGCCCAGATGAGCGCTGGCAGAGGGGTTTAAAAATCTTTAAACCCCTATAAAAAGTCTTTAAAAACCGCAATATTCAGACTCACCTTTACCAAAAAGAGGTCTAAAGGGATTTTTGCAGCCCACCATAAGGAAGGGCAATGGATGCACTGTAATTTTACAGGCATGTATCAGCACTGTATTTTCAATAAATATCATCCCAAATTCTTCTCAAAATGATGGGAGGTTTACAATAACACTGTGAACCTGCTTATTCCAGGAGAGTTCCTTCCAGCTTTCCCTCTGAGAGATGAGAAAGAAATTATCCTCACTGAAAGATCATTACTGCGAGTTCACATAATCCCACTTTTAATCAAATGATAATTTAAGTGTAAATTCCACTTCATGCTTTTAGGAAAACATTGGTATAATATACACTGCTATTAAAAACTCAACCTAGAAAAAGATCATTACCACAGTTGCCATTTAACAAGACAGGAAAAAAACCAATACAATTCAGAATTTAGGCAGTTATTTCAGCTATATCTCTTTCTTCAAAAGGATGAATTTTATGTAATATTAGCATCTCACATAGTAGTTACAGAGCCCCAAAAGGGACAGAATGGCAGATAAAGCACACGGAGATATTTAAGCCTGATTTTTTTTCCTTCTGCAAGATAAACCTATGCCATGAATATTCTGCTAATAGTCTTCCTTGAGTAATGTGTTTACAAGCAATCACTTTGAAACCACCACTCCTGTGAAGTTTTAGAAACCTAATTGATTCGCTCTTCACTGGCAAAGATGTGAAAGTTGGAATATTGACAGGAACATCAAGAGAGTTGAAACGCATTAGTATAAAGTTCACATCAAATGCAAGGAGAAAAGTGAAATAAATCCACTCAGAAGTTTCAGTGCTCTCAGTAAAAGCCAAGACATTCAAACCACTGCTCACACCAGGATGCGCTATTAGCTGTGGAGATGATAAGCCACTTCATCAGCTGGTGTATCATAGCAGACATGATGATCTGGCTCATTATTCTTGTTAAATTATGCATGCAGAGAGGGGTCAGGAGTGAAATCAGAAATCATTCCAGTTCATCATGTGCCAGATCACTGGAAAATCTCCAATAGATACCACAGGCAGTGCACAGGCTGTACAGTCAGGCATTATCTATACAGAACTATTTCCATTTCACTTGTGATTACCCTGCTGGTTAATAGTAGGAAAGGATCAGAATGATGCATCAGTGTCTTCTATAGTGAGCTGGAGAATTAAAAAGACCTCAGTATTTATTCTACATTATCGCAATGATCCAGAATTACCTGGCTTAGAGTAATCGGAAACGAGCAAACGCTTCGGGGCCCAGCAGAGCGCGATTCCTCCCTCCGAGCAGCAGGACTGCCACCTGCACCCACCCAGGTGCAAGCAAGAGGAGGACTGAATTCTCCTGTCATTTACCATCTTCCCGTCAATGTGTGCGAAATAAAGGCACACGGTAATGCTGGGCTGGCTGCTCCTCTGCTCCTCATATAAAAATGCACAAGCATTCAAACCCTTGAAACAGCCCGATAGACTCTTGCTTCCTGGCCATCCCTCGCTTCATACTGAGGGATGCAGAGATTTTCGTACTGAACTAGATGTTCCGGTTCCTCGGAAGATAAGCCCAAAATAGATTTCAGGGCATTTGCTTATTTTAATTCATATGCAAGCCCATCCCACAATGGGATTTCCTCCTTTTGGAGATGGCTTATCTAGTGGCTGGGTATGTAGTGTGAAAAGGACTGAGCCCTGGAGGAGCTGTTCCCAAAGGTCTGGGACACGATGACTCCCAGCAGAGGCAGGCACCCCTGGGTCCCCCGAGAGGGCTGGGTGACAGGCCAGCCTCTGGCACATGGGGAGTGATGCTGTCTCCTCCACCTCCTGTGTGTGCCAAATAGCCACAGGCAGGCGGCTCAGCAGCCCACATAGCTCATGGCCTTGCGGGAGAAGAGCCGTGCTACCACCCAGCCCCATGCATGTGCAGCTGTGCTAAAGAGAACCAAAGCCAGCAGGAAAGAGAGATTATTAGTTTTTTGTCCTCCATTTTCCAGCACAGAGAAACAAGACCGCACAGGCAGACTGTCCTGACACCACTGATGCTCAGACAAAGCACAAAACACAGTTGATGGACCCCAGTGAAGACCGACCTGCAGCTCGTTGAAAGTCATTTTGTTACTCTCCAGCACTTTTCCCAGCCCAAGACGATGCCGGCAAAGCTGGCTCGCAAGCAGGCTTGCACCGCAGAAGCGCCACGGCTGAATAAACATGCTGGCAGAGGTGGAGCCAGCAGCACTGGCAAACCACCACCGCACATCGGGCTGCGGCCGTGGCGCGGGCTGACCGTAGTCTCACGGGCAGCACTGCCCATCTCCCGCGATGCCTGGGGGCAAGAGCACGGGCTTGCTCGGCCCCTGGGGAACCTGCCAACAGCCCCGGGAGCTCTGCTCACCCCTTGGGGATCCAGGACAGCAGCTGAGTGCTTTTTATCAGCGCTGGGAAGATACAACAGGATGAGAGCAGAATAACAAAGCTCCAAGATGTGATTTATGGAGGAAAAAAATAAAATCAGTATTAGTTTCCAATGGCATTTAAGTTTCAGAGGCCAGCCAAGACTTCTTTTTGAAAAAAAAATCCACTTCACTGAAATACTCTTTTCTACAGGGACTTTTCTGTGTTGTGCTTAGATGGTGTTATAACAATAAACAGGCATCTTGGCCTTAAGAGACAGCAGACACTGCCAAAGCAGGCAACATTTTAAACCTACAATAACCTTTAACTAATTGCAGAAGTCAAGCCAGACAGTCCAAACAGGCACAGAGCTGGGATCGGGGCAGGCTGGGAGCGCACTTCAAGGAAGAGTGACACAGCACGGGCTTTTACCCAGGCACTGCTGCCAACTGGCTTACGGAGAAACTTTACATCACTGTAAAGCCCAGAAACTGCCTGTGAAAAAAACTAATCGGCTCCTTCAGCATCAATACAGTCAACAGTTTGTGAATTGAAGCCAACGTGTGATTTCCCAGTCTCCCCGGCAAACAGCGGGGACCAAGGGGAATGTGGAGGCACAGCCCTGACACGGAGACAGGCGCTTCTGCTCCGAACCACAGGGGATGCTCAGGGGGGGAACTTGCTTCAGATGAAGAGAAGGCTGACTGCAGCACGGCACGCTTGCTGAAAAGTGTTAAAAGCTATGCCAGAAAGCAAGAAGGCAAATGACTTTCTGATCAATTCTCCCCCTCCTCAGACAACCAAGGCTAGCAGAGAGGTGGGAGTGCTTGGGAAGCTGCTGAGCTTTGCTCATTAGTTGCTCATTGCTTTTCACTAATGAAGATCAATGATAGCTCATTGAGCATCAGGCCCGTTATGGGGTTCCTGGGCTAATGGCTCCAGTACAGCCACTGGAATATTTTAAGTGGGTCTGAAAGCACCTTCCTACTCCAGGGATTGAAAGCCCCTAAGTAGGGTAATCCAAACTGGGGCATTAATGCAGATGCCTTTGACAGAGCCCAGTAGCTGGCAGTGGTCACCGTCCAAGGCCATGTGGCTGGGAGGTGACCTGGATTCCCTTCAGGGGCCATGCTGCAGCACTCGGGTGAGACCATGGCACAAAGTCCGACCCACTCCAAGCCTTCCCGAAGCCTTTGAGGGGCTGTGAACCGAGGCCCTTTCCCCTGGCCCAAATCCTAGGGTGGCTCAGGCAGTTTATTTTAAACTGAGTCAATTTTTAGAGTTACTGTTTATGAGCCAAGAGGATTTAATTTGAAATCCTACATTGTTTTTAAAAAAATAATTAAATTATGAGCACCCTCCCCCCAGCCTGGTCCATAAAGCTTTCCCTGGAGATGCTCAATTGAAAGGATCTGGAACTCATCATGGTACCATCTGCCTCTCTCCAAGAGGTGATCAATCATCCTGAAAGTTTAAACACCCACAGTGCCTTAATCTGTTATAGTGTTCAAATCAACCTATTTTAAACAGTGAAAGGGAGGACATGCTGTCCCCTTACGGCACAGCGGTCAAGCCTCAGCTTCCATGCCTGCCAAGCTATAGAACATTATAATTTCCTAATTTTTACAGTCAGTGCTAAGACAGAGATCCTTCTTCTTAGGGAAGATGCACCAACAGAAACAGAGAGTGACGTGTGACACCAGTTCATACTTTGCCCTATAACAGGGGTGAGGGAGCAGCGTGCATCCCAACACACGGGCCTGAGGAGGGAAGAGCACTGCCCAAATTTGCTTTCCTCCTGCCCACACACAGAAACTTTGCCTGGCAGTAGAGAGGAGCAAAACTAACGCCTCATCCTAACATGGTTAATGTCAGGGGTACACAAAGGGCTCCTTTTCCATAGGTTACAGGTAAATTCAGAAGTCAGTGGAAACCAAGCAGATAGTGATGGCTCCATTCCCCTCTGCTAGGAGCAGGCGAGAGACTGGGCCAGACCTGCAACACAGCTTTATCCGTCCCAGAGGAACACTGATCAATCAACAGATCAAGTACATGGAGATTACTTTTCACTCATGCTGTCTGCAAGTTTTGGTATTGCACAATGTGGGTGTTTTGGTCCACCTCGAGTCACTGCCTGAGAACAAGAGTGGCCCTTGATGCTACTGGAGTTGGCTTTTCCCTGCCCTGTGGTGGCTCGGTGCACAGGCTGGATGCTGCCAAGGAAGGTGGCAGGGGCCACAGCTCTGGTCGCCTTGGGTCCCCACTGCCTGGTACAGTCCTGTGCGTCCAAGAGGCGTCACTGGCCTTTCGGGGATGGGGTTGTACAGGGAGACAAGGGACCTGAAAAATCTTGGCAGGAGAAAAACAACCAGCCTTTTAAATCCTGCTAGCATCACTGTCAACACCAGCACATTGCTTCTACGGTTTGGATTTAGGACGCACCAGTGCAAGCCATCAGTGCCTGTACTGTTATGTGAAATACTGGGGGGAAAAAATGGTACAAAGCATTTACTATCATTTCTGTTCCTAGCAGATGAGTAGGCAGTCTATTAAGAGAGTTGAACTGAATGTAGGATTTCTTATAACAACCTGGGATGAGACATGCTGTCATCATTGACTTAGAACAAGTCCTGCTCAAAAAAAATCACTGTTTGTCCAGGTTGGCAACAAATTGTTTCCTTAGACAAGAACACCAGGTAGTCCACAAGTTCATGATTCATTCTGCACTGTGAAGATCTCCACCCTGAGTTTCTCCAACAGGCAGCTATTTATTGACCTGCTAAACCTTTTCTTAGCTTACCTGGAGACACCAGCCAGCTTCATTGTGCTGATCTTCATCTACAGGCAGAAACGCATGGGGCAGCTGAGGGTTCTGCTCATCACTTCACAGTTTGAGCTCCTGGGTGTGGCTCTCCTGCATTGGAAAGGAGCTGTAGCCATGAAGGCTGAAATTCTGGAAAACGTATGGTGGTGGTGGTTCAAAAAAGCACATACACCCCACTCCCAAAATTGTCTCTATCAGAGCTTATTAGAAAAGGAAGTAATTTGAGACGCTGTTTGGTGTGCATATGCAGTATCTAAGAGTTTAAGGACTCCCTAGATGGGTGAGGAATAATTCAGGTACGCTTACAAACCCAGACCTTGCAGAGGCTACAGACAAGCCTTTCGCTGCCCCTGCTGAGCCTTGTTACCACAGGCATCAAAAGATGAGGATGTGGTGGGCAGGAGAGGGAGTAGAATAAAGTGGAAATATTTGAGGATTTTATAGATGAGTATGTGAATTAGGAGAGTTATAGGAGAAATTTAGGCATTGAAGTTTTGTACTAAAATATCCTGGGTTTTCACTGCGCGTGTCCAGGAGACACCTACATGTTGGACAATTGTCAAAGGGACACCAAGCCATGCTATCACTTCAAAGAGGCCACAGTAGGCACCATGGGATAAGTGGAAACAGAATAAATCTGTCACATGCGCTACATATATGGATTAAAAGGAAATTTCCCTGACAAGCTCTGAGCCCAAGCCAATCGCTCTGTGCTGCTGTATGCTGACTTGGAGGCAACTGAGGCATGAAACACAACATCTGTACCAAACCTTTTCAGTCTTGATCCAGCTGAGGGTCTCTCAGTCCTGCCCATTAGGCAGATCAGACCATAACAGAGATGAATCCAAGTCTAGGTACAGAACCTCCTTCAGAGCCACTTCCACCAGCCAGAGTACTGCCGGGTGAAAAGGGATTTTTGGAAACACTGACCTGCATGGTAACTCATTGTTGCTGGGAGCCAAAAGCAGTGATCGTCCCTTTGCCACCAGCCAGCCAGCTCCACTCTTCTTGGTTAGAAATGAGAAGGAAAGACCATGAGACGTGCTGCCTCTCTGGACTTCACCCGCAGGTCCATGGAGCTCACCTTAGAGACAGCTTTCACGATGATATAACAAAGCCAGATCAGGATCAGTCAAGACTGAGAATTAAAAGCCACGGCAAGTCATCCCTAAATAAAAAATATAGTTACAGCTTGTGCTTTGGGAAAGAGCACAAAGGGCCAAAATTTAATTTTCCTTAAGTCAGCACGTAAAATCATTGGCTAATGTCTGAAACACAGCTGCCTCTGAGATTTCTCTGGAGAAGAGAGGGAAAGAAATGTATTCAAGACGTAATGCAAGTAGCATGAGCTAGGCTTTTTTTAATTCTCTCTTTCCCCATCCCCAGGTTTCACTCCAGTGTCACTCACAATGCTGGGTTTTTACTGATGTCTACATCTGACGCATTTTCAAAGCCCAGAAGTGAACCATGCTCAAAACACAGTGAGAGCCGCTTGAGAACTGCTTTCCAATATTTATACAAACAACCTTGGAGCTTTGAAAACATCTCAAAGCCCCCACATCCCACGGAGGCCCTCCATCACACCCGTGAGCTTTGGGATTGGCCCAGAGCACAGCAAAAGCCTGAACTTGTGAAACAGAGGTTAGTCAGATTTGACTAAACATCTGGTCATCGTCAGCATGGAGAGCAGCACTCCGAGATGGGCGTTTATGTTATTGGCCCTGAACAACTGCTGTTTCTTACGAAATGGGGAATTTAAAAGTTTGCTGTATACAAGGCTGTTTATTGGCTCCCATTATTGTTTCCATCGGTTTCCTTTTCCAACACCCAGCTTGCAGAAGAAGCACCAGTTGCATCCAGCAGACACCTCCCCAGACATCCACTGTGTACTTTACGCCGTCAGCAGCAGTTGCTCTGTGCTCTGCCCCACAGAGAGAGCTCCACCATGGGCTGGGAACTGTCCTGCCGCGCATCCTCGGGTCCGTCCGGGCTGTTTGCAGCGCACTCAAATCAGCTCCATGGGATTGAAAAACAATACCCCATTCCAATTGCAATGATAATGCTTACACAGTTTGCAATTACAAAGAAAATGTAGGCCAGCAATTGCGAATTTGACTTTGCTTGGCAGCAGGGACTCCCTAGCACCTTCTGAAACCCAGCCGCTCTCGTCAGAGGTGCCTTCTTTCAGGCAGCCAAGTTGGAAAAACGTTGGCCAGAAATGTGTGAATTAGTCAGTAACTCTGTGACTAACAGGAAGGGAGGTATAACGACCCAGACGACTGCTGCCTCGTCACACAGGCTGGGGAGCTCCGCAGAAAATGTTAAAAGCATTATTCATCCTGTCACTCACTGGGGAAATAAACTTTCACTGCAGGGCTCTAAGGGACAGTGTCTGTCTCTCTGCGTCATGTCCATATAGCGCCCATGCTGGGGACCCCTCAAGTACCGCCACGGGACAGATGGGGAATGGGAGCTATACTAATGCTGAGACACCACACATTCCCAAACCACATAGGAAGAGGCGATCTCCAGGTCTTCTTTGGAGAGATAGAGAGGATTATTTAATCAAACTACATGGGGTGACATCCCTGGAAACCCAGCTGTTTTTGATAAGACAGCAACCTCATCAATGGCCAGTGTGTACGTGCAGCACAGTGCCCTGTTGCGGTCTCCAGGTGAGATCAGCCTGTGCCAATGTTGCTCCAGAGCAGAGAGGTCCATGTGATGCTGGCTGGGCCAGGGTTCCTCAGCCATGGAGAGGTCTGTCAATTCAACTGGAGCCCTCCATCAGACCTCATTTGGGTAACTGCATGGTGCAGGTCCCACTACCCCATGCAGATCACAAGAGCCAACCATATCCAAACCTTGCAGAGGGAGATGCATAGGCTTACCTGTGTCTCTGAAGAGCCTTGTTGTGCATATCAGGGTCCTTCACACACTTTTCACTGAGCTTGGAGGAATTCAGAGCAGAAATACTTGAGCATGCATTTTCTTGAACAAAGGTCGCAGTTCCAGATTGTTTCTCTGTGTTCAAACAATCAGGTTAATAAATCAAAATAAGCTCTCGGAAGATTCATGTTCAAAAAGGATTAAAAACATCAGCATTTTTGCCAGAAATAGTAGACCCAGATACAGGATTTGACCCCTCTTTTGCAAAATACACAGAAAACATCTGCACAGTCAAGTAAAACTATGTAGCAAATTGGATCAAGATGATTCTGACCGTGTTTGTGGGTTCCTGAGATCCTTTGTTCAGATGGAAAATAAGAAAATTAATATGCAAGTCTTATAAAGTTAGGATATGCATCAACTTATAGGAGGGCTTTTATGCCTTGAGATAAACACTTTGCAGATTGCTTTGTTTAAAAGAGCACAAGACAAAGAATAGGAGCATTTCCACAGCACAGTGGGAAGTTCACCATTGTCTGTAGGTTAGATTCAATGCACAAATACAATAAGAATGAAGTCGTGCTGACATGGTAGTATTTTATTCAACAACATTCTAAGAATAATTCAGTAGGGATGATAAAATAGCAAGTTTATGCATGTTCAGCACTAAACAATAAAATTTCAATATTCACCCGTCACATAGCAATATCACCAGCAAGTCAGAGCCCTGTTAAATGAAGAACTTTACAAACATACAGCAGAAGACCCAGTTCTTGCCAAGAGAAGTCACACTGACAAAAGCACACTGGAGCCTGCCTGATTTAGGCAATAAAGTAACCTATAGCAAATCCCAATTAAACTGGACATCTCCACCAAAGGTTCTCTCGACGTTGACTTTACCTGCCTAGATCCCTGTCATTCCAGGTGGATATTTCCAGCTCTTGGGTCAAACCAAGAGCTTTGAAATAAGTTGCTGCATATCCCATAATTCTGATCTGGATGTAATGATCATCACACCCTCTGAACAGGGGCTAAGAGAAACACTATTTGGTTAGCTTGTACAAACATTTGACCTTCTGCGTAACCCAGATGAGGGTTTAAAAGGCGCAACCGTATCTCATTTAACATTTCCATCACTCGCTCTCAGCTGTTTGCCTTCACGGATGGCCCGTTCCAGCTTCACCGCTTTGAGCGCGATCCCCGCAGAGCACGTCGCTGCAGGCAGCTCTCCCAGGGAGATGTTCCACCCGGCAAGGAGGAACCGCTGGCTGCTGCTGACAGCAGAGGCTTTTGAAAGATGATGGGCTAAATTCAATTGTTGTTGCTGAGGTTGTGCCACTGAGATCTTATCACTCTGGGAAACACACATGGAAGTGATTTAAACAAATACGGACACAGAAAGCAGAGCAGAACATTAGATCTAAAACTACACCCATTAGAAAAATCCGGCAATGCCTCGTGTCTTGATAAATACTGAGCCTGCAGCGATGTCCTTTGCACGTAAGTCCTATAAAAGAGGGATGGCCTGTCTGCCAGCTAGACTAGCAAAGGACATAGGCAAGACAGAAGGTGTGGTTTTAGGCTATCACTGAAAACCCCTAACTCAAGTGATTATTTATACAGCCAGCAGTCTCCTGGGAACAGCAGTACTCTGGACCCACCTTTCTTTTGGTACTGTGATGACATAGGCTAAGCCACTTTGAAATTCTATGAGGTACTCCCATGTTTTAACTGGAACACTATCATAACATTTTATTTCTTGGCTTCTATGACTCAGTCAGGAGCATTTCTTACAGCACTGGGCTACCTTCCAGGCATAACATCTACCAGAGACACTGAGTATGTCCTAGTTTTTCTCAGAATACAGCCCAGAGCAAAATTACTACAATACAGCAAGTGCGGAAGAGAACCAGCAGCAAAGAGGTCAAATAGTAATTAAAACCCAATTAAAAAAAAAAAAAAAAAAGTCAATCCAAAACTACCTAATCTATGACTCCAGGAGAAAATTATTGTGAACAACAAACAAAATCAGTTACAGTAATGCTTTGCAGAAGGAGTAGTGCAACACAACTCTGCAGAGCAACACGTGAGCAGGGGTAGCCCCAAGATTCCCAATACCCAGTGCTGCTGGTTCAGGATCTGTTTTCTGCAACCAGCAGGTAGGAACCTGGGAATGAACGCTCCGCACCTGCACACTGAGGAGAACACCCACCGGTGGGCACAGGGCTTCCTTGGCACCAAAGCACCTGAAGGAGGAGGCAAGCCTGCTGCAGCTGTATAACTTCTAAAAGGCAACATCAACAATACATTAGCTGACTGACCTAAACCTGAAAGAGATGAGCGCAGCAAAGGTTTCTTAGGATCTACTTCCCTAGTATCCAAATCACTGTACAGTACACAACTGTAACAAGCGTTTCTTGACTAGGGGAGGGGTGGAAACTCTAAGTGCTGCTAGAGCCTAATTTCCAAGCCCAGTCAATGCTCCTACCAAAGTAGGACCATCCACTCCCCAGGATCTTCCAGCAGCCCGTAGTAAAAAGCACCTCCAAAGCCAGAAAAAGAGACAGAAATAGTTCCATTAACACACATAAACACAAAAGGAGCATGAAGATAAACACATTCATGAGTTACTTCTGATCTCACCATTGACATTCCTCTGAGATACCCTGTTGTCTGGGAATGCCCAGATTCACCAAGAAGTGCCTTAACTATAGGAGGAGGACTTCTTCACTGTCATCCAAAAGCCCCTTCTCCTCCTACAGTTGCCAAAATTTCCTTCCCTTCCACCCACCACTGTCCAGCCTTCACGGAGATATTTTCAGCCCCCAACATCCCTGATTAGAGGCAAATATCATTGTCTCCCTCTGACAAAGAGGAATTATAAAGACTGAAACAGGGAGTGATGGTACAGCGTAAGAAAACAGAGAAACCAGCCTGAGTATCTAAGATCACTGCAGTTTGCATTTATGCCATACATCTACATTCGTCCTCTTCTTAGTTGTTCTCATCCTCCTTTCCAGACAATAATGGGGATTTTTTTCACATATCAGACATAGGGTTCAGACCTCTGGATGCCTATTCAGGTGTAAAATCTTGGCATACCGTTGAACTTATGTTAAACCAGCTCATTACCACCGAACAATACCCAGTGAATTGGCTATTGTTCAAAGAAATCACTTATCAAGGCCATGCCCAATAAAAACAAACCGTTAGTGCAAAGTTTTGAAGTGTATGAAAGGAGGATTAAGGAAGAAGGATGTTGTTGCAGTTAATGACTAAGATTAAGAGATGAGAGATCTGTTTTTTATTAAAGGGACTCTCCCTGTGATGTTGGGCAAGCTGTATAAAATCCTTTTATTTTCATTTCCCTCTGAATAAAATGGGAATAATACTGTTTTCCTACCCGGTGGAGAGGTTTAGATCACTTTGGCACTACTGCTCACGATGCCCACCACCAAAACGTCTATGAAGCACGCAGTGAAAGAAAAAAGAGCTCAATCAACCACATCCGATTAACTGAATTTTTAAACTCAAATGAATTGACTTTCATCCAACTTCCAAACCCCAAACCGACTACACACCATTAGGCTAAGAATAAGCATAAGAAATGACACCCTACAGGGTAATTTTCTGGAGAGGCTGGAAACCCCAGGAGACGGGCTGGGGACAAGAGCACCTCCTCAACCGTGACTGCACGGCTGTGCCTATGACAATCTCATTAATTTTGTGCTGCAGCACAGCGTCCCAGGGGCGGCTGGAGCCCGGGGCGCGCTCCGCACCCCCGCCAGCTCTCACAGTCCTGCCTGCACACCCACGCACGTGCTGGGTTTCAAGGCATTAAATTGCATTTATGCAGCTGAGACCTCTATGGTCCTGCAGAGGTAACCAAGTTTTAACCCATCGCGTCTTCGGTGCAAGCTGGTGCATTGCATCCTTTCCAGTGAGATGAGCGGCTTTTCATTCTCAGTGCTGGAATGAACCAGGGGTTTCTGAGGAAAGGCTGAGCCCAAGTCTGAGCTTTGCAAGCTGCAGATGTGCAGGAGGTGGGCACAGCTGGGCTAGGAGGGGTCGGGACCACTCTGCTGATGCCTTGCTGGGCCGAAGGGTGATCGCATCCAGGGCTCTGTTTCCCACATTTCTGGGGAAATTACTGTGCTGCCTCCTACACGCTTTGCAAAAGATTGTGAGCACAGAGCCGCACTGCCTCTAGAGCCTGATCCTGTGCTCAGTGCTGACACATCACAGCTGGAACTGCTACCCATCACTGTGAGAAATGGCTTTCAGTCATAAAAAAAAGAAAAAAAGAACAAAAACCCAAGACACTTCAAACTTGACAAAGCCTCGTAGGAAATTTTCAAGGAGGCCTGTTTCTCCCACACATCCTCTGCAAGGTTATTATTATTATTATTACAATTTAAGATCACAGACAAATAGCTTTTAGAACATACAACGGATGACTGCTTTGGCTCTTAAAAATTGGCCAAGACGCAGTAGATGTTAAAAGGGGCTGCTGCATGCCCATAACATCTCCTTTCCCATTACCATCAGCAACACAGTGCAATCCTCTGTAAAGTAAAAACACATGCTGGAGCATTAATGATAATAGATGGATAGGCTGAGATTGCCAATGTGCATTTCTGTGCGTAGGTCAAGCAAGACGGAACACAAAGGAGAAACATATAGAACAAATGGTCTCAAATAATCGCCCTCCAAACAGTAACTGCATATTGAATCAAAACCATGATAGATTTACTTGCAGACAAATTCTACCCGGAACAGCAACTGAGAAACACAGAGAAGTATCCACTGCTCCATGCACTGTGGGTCAGCTGCTTGTGGGAGGCCACCACTGCTGCCTTCACCCGCCTCTCGGAGGTCCACGATCCCTGCAGTGGGTGTGGAGGGAGGAGATCTCCACCCAACCTTGGCCTTGCAACACTTCCCAAGTATTTTCATTGTCCATTCCCTTCATAAATAACTCAAAACCAGGTTTTGATGACAATCTGAGGTTTGTCGTTGCTCCTACCATTAAAGCACAGCAGAACATGGAAAACACAGGAGTCCAGCCAATCTCACAGTTACACCGGAATCAAGAAAAGCTCAGATTAAACCTGGAAAAATCCCATCCTGCTCTCTTTTCGCTAAGTTGTGTGCTACCCCACTGCAGTAAACCGCAGGGGCGCCTCCCCACACAGGGCTGCAGCGGCTGCGGGGCCAGGCAGCCCCCGGGCTCCCAGCACCCCTTCCTCCCCTCCAGGGGAGCAAGGCTGCCCAAAGGTGGCCTGGCTCACCACGGATGGCGTGAGTCACCAGCGGGGGGAAGTAATCTGCACACTTCCAAACGCTCCGAGACATGCTCTCATGAATCAAATGGCTGAAAATAGAACCCAGCAGCCTGGTAAGTGGGGCAAGGGCATTGGAGGAAAGTGTTTTATGGGTCCTCCTTCCTTCCTCTCCTCTTTTTTCTTTCTTTTTTTTTTTTTTTTTCTGGCTGAACGCACCAGTTTTTCTTCAGGACATGGCTTTCCACATCACTCGTGAGCTTGAGTAACCCAGCTTGTGCAAGCAGCTGCGTGCCTGGCCAGCACAGGGACGTCTGCTATTGCGGGGGGCCACCAGGCTGACGTCGGCCGTGACTCAGCAGCTCCCACCCTGAAACACGAGTCCCGGGAGCTCTCTGCTCCCAGCTACCATGTGTGCTCCCTCTCGGGTCTCCACGTGTGCTGACTCTCGGGTCGTGCTGGCTGCTGCTGCCGGGTTTGTTTGTGCTGCACTCCCCCGGCCGGATTCAGCGAGGACGGGCTGTGCCCGCAGCACATGTTGACAATGAGGAGGAGAAGGAACCATTCCCAGCACGTGCTGTGGCCAGCCTGCCCTGGTGCATGGAGAGGGGCCGATTTCAGCTCCCGGCACGTCCTCCCACCACCATCCCTGCTCCTTGCAGCGGCATTGCTCCTCGTGACCCTTCACATGAGTCCACCTGCCAAGTCTGCCGCACCCCTGATGCCCGCACACCTCCTGCTCCCACCGATGCCCTGGCAGCACCTCCTTGTCTGCACACCAAACTGTGGAACCAAGTACAACACAGGGCACAGAAGGAGTGTGAAGGCCATTAAGGACCCTCATGCTGAGTAGCCAGCCTTACTGATGCCAGCACACTGCAGACCAAATGTAATCTCTTTGAATGAGAGGCGCCTCGAGACATTGATCATTTGGGGAGGCACAGAGACTGCGTAGCCCGTGCCAGCGTGGTACAAGATAGGGCTTGTCTGCAGCTCGGCTGCATGTCAAGCGGAGCAAGGGAGAGAAAGCCCGCAATGCTGATGAAGGCAGGCAAAGCCAGCACACTGACACAGGAAGAAATGAAACGCTGGGGAGGCATTTGGCCTGTCATCACTTAAAACTTGCAAACATAACAGTGGTTATTACCAGAGTCGAACAATGAAACTGGAAACAAAGAAATCTCCACTAAGACAATTGCTGAATCAAAACAGCTACAAGAAGTAAAAGTTTTGCTCTCCCATAATAGAAAATGCCTGGCTTCCCACGGCATATATCTTGTCTTAACTGTTTTAACACCTTGTGCCACGTGCTACAGAATGAGGTGGTTCAGCAGCTCAAGCAGGCTGTCAGAGAGCTGCAGCTGAGGGTGGCCAAAACTCCAAGTCTGTGAGAAGTCTAAACCTCTTGAAATCTCGTTTCACTCTGATTTGCAACAAAAACTAACATTTGCAAAATTTCTCGTGACAAAGAATGATTTTCCCGTCTAAAAAGAATATCTGGTAAACATCAGCATGAGGCATTTCTGCAATCCTCTATTCCTTCCGTGAAGCCCAGTAGCTCTGAATTAAATCAAGATGAAAAACCACAGCGAAATTGTCAGGGAACCTCTGCTCCCATCCCACCCCTTCTCTGGTCTCCCAGCTCATGCCAACAGCCTGGAAACCCTCACAGCCTGGCTTAGGTCAGGGCTGTAGGTTTGGGGGCGCTGGGTGGCAGGCCTGGGAGCCCAGTGCCCTCCTCAGCATGAAGCCACTGACCCTACAGGTGAAACCAACTGATGGCCAAACCACCCCCACCGAGGCAGAGTCCAGGCTTTGGCATTTGGCATCTGATCCACCGAGACACTTCTGGTGGTGCCAGACACAATTTGATAGTCATCTACCAACAACTCAGCTCATGTCTGGTAAGTACACTTTTAAGCACTGGCTGGACTGGCAGGAGGCCACACAGACCAACACAACAACTCAGTGCGTAAGAAAGCCCCTTGTAAATCAGATCTACGCCATAAGAATGCTACATTTGATCTGCAGCACAAGGTTCATAATGTTCCTTTACGTCATCCCAGTTACTTACACCCATCCCAGTGACCGTTACTGGTTTCCCCCACAGTTGCACTCAAAGGAAGCTGCTCTTGGTGTCATCCCTAACACACGTTGTCACCCTGCGAGGATGCTTCCATCTAACATTACCAACAAATAAAGGAGGGAGAGGAACACAACCAAGACCTGCTTGCTTAGATCCACTGCCAGGCTGGAAACAAAACTTCCAGCTGCTGGGATGGCCAAAACATGTTCCTTTTGTATTCACTGCACACTCAGAATTACATCTCTTGTGTTGTCCTGGGAGTCTCCTTGAATATAACCTCCTTTGTTTGCTTTAATTGAGAATCCCTGGGGTGTTTTAAGCCAATTCTGGTAAAGCAAAAGCAAAAACACAAACCACCCTTCCACTCCAACCATCCACGCCAGTGAAGGTTCGGAATCAAAAAGCAGCACAGGAACACAGCTCAGGTATCTCTCTCCATCGCCAGTGCATGAACAACCCATGCTCCACACTGCTGCTTTGCCAGGCAGGAGAGGGCAGGGAGGCAGGGCAGGGCACGCAGCAGTGCTCCCTGGGGAACGCCGAGGGTTGTGCTCCCCGGCTGGGGACACTGCTGGAGAAAACAGCCTGGCACACAGCACACCGGCATTTGCTCAGCTGCGGTGTCTAGCTGAAGAGGGAAGTCCAACAAGCCAGGCAGCCTCATTGCCAAAATGAGTGGGCAATAATCGTTACCACATCCCACCCACTCTAACCCCAATACATGCACTCCCAGCTCCAGTTTTCGGCAACAACACACACAGAGAGGAGGAACGCCTTCCCTCCACGGCCAGGTGAAAGGCCTGCCCATGGCAACAGGCAGGTGTTTAGTGTCAGCAGCCGCACGCCCGGGCCCAAGAGACCCGGGCTGCTCGCCCTGGCTCACCAGCAGCTGCACCCCTGGAGGATCCTGGCTCCAGCAGACCGGCCGCCGGCACTGTGGGGCTCTCCTCTGCGGGCTTCCTGCTCCCAGCCCTCAAAACTGCCCCTCTTTCCCGCAGGCAGCCTTGACTCCCCCTGCAGCCGATGGACTCTGGGGACGCATGCCACGGGGAGGCTCCAGCTGCAGTAGGGCAGCTCTGAGCAGGGGGCAGCCCTCAGGGAGGCCAGCAGTAGGATGGCATTCCCAGCCAGCGTGGAAAAGGGATCACAGACAAGCATTTATGGCCCAGGCACCTGATTCAGTCCCTCCTGTGAAGGCCCTGAGCATGGTGGGCTCCAGCTGGAGGCTGATGATGGCCCTCCCCAGCCTGCAGCCTCTGACCAAGCGGCACAAGCAGCAGACAGGAATGGATAAACTAAGAGATCTGTGGGGAAATTAGGCTGCAGTTTAGTATTTTGTTTCATATAAATATAATATCACTCCAAGCTGCAGTCACCCATCCCACCAGCCGGTAAATTTTCAGGCCTGAGAAAAATTCTTCCATATAGGTCAGAAGGGGCACTGCAGAGGCTGCTGCTTACCCCAAAGTTTTTCCTTACTGGTGCTCAAACAGACACTGGGATTTAAGGCTGAGCTCTGCCCCTCCAGGTAGGTCACCCCGTTCCCTCCTCCTGGGAACACCACAGCAGTGGCAGGGCACAGCCCTTTGCCCACAGCAGAGGCACAGAGCTGCCTGCACACCCTCCTGTCCCCACACTGCAGGTCCCAGTTGGATCCTTCTTCTGCACACCAGCTGTGAGACCTGATGAGCATCATCTGCAGGATGGTGCGGGAGGGACCAGGAAAGGAGAAGCGGTGATGCTGGAATATCATGCTAGCGCCAAAAAGAGATGCTCTAATGGTGCTTGCTCTCACAGCAGTGAAGGTATCCCAGCGTTGCACAAGAGCCCTCTCCTGAGGAACACTCAGGAGCCAGCAGAGCAAAGGCAGCTTGGCTGATGGACACTGCCTGCAGCCGTGGCAGGGTGTTTCCCTGCTGTGCAGGGACTGAGGGTGTCTCGGGGCTGTGTGGAGCTCTGCAGAGACCTTTGGTCCCTCCAGCCTGGCAGGAGCACTCGTTGCCACCACGTGGAGACAAGAGATAAAGGTGGTCAAAGTGCAGGACAAGCCACCGAGGAGTCACAGCTTCAAATGGCTTGCCAACGTGATCTACAAGAAGGGCTGGAAGGAGGATCCAGGCAACTATAGGCCTGTCAGCCTGACCTCAGTGCCAGGAAAGATCATGGAATGGCTCATTCTGAGTGCATTCACACAGCATGTGAAGGACAACCAGAGGATTGGGCCCAGCCAGCATGGGTTCATGAAAGGCAGGTCCTGTTTGACCAACCTGATCTCCTTTTATGATCAGGTGACCCGCCTGGTGGATGAAGGAAGGGCTGTGGATGTTGTCTACCTGGACTTTAGTAAGAAGGCCTTTGACACAGTCTCCCACAACATTCTGGTAGAGAAGCTGGCAGCCCGTGGCTTACACGGGTGTACTCTTCGCTGCATTAAAAACTGGCTGGACGGCTGAGCCCAGGGAGTTGTGGTGAACAGCATTNTAGGAGGGACATTGAGGTGCTGGAGTGTGTCCAGAGAAGGGCAACAAAGCTGGTGAGGGGTCTGGAGAACACGTCTTATGAGGAGTGGCTGAAGGAATTAGGATTGTTTAGTCTGGAGAAGAGAAGGCTGAGGGGAGACCTTATTGGTCTCTACACCTACCTGAAAGGAGGTTGTAGTGAGATGGGAGCTGGTCTCTTCTTCCAAGTAACTAGCGATAGGACAAGAGGAAACGGGTTCAAGTTGTTCCAAGAGAGGTTTAGAGTAGACATTAGGAAAAAATTGTTCACCGAAAGAGTTGTCAAGCATTGGAACAGGCTGCCCAGGGAGGTGGTTGAGTCACCATCCCTAGATATGTTTAAAAGTCGTGTAGATGTGGTGCTTGGAGACATGGTTTAGTGGCAGACCTGGTAGAGTAGGGTCAATGGTTGGGCTAGATGATCTTAAAGGTCTTTTCCAACCTAAATGATTCTATGATTCTATGAAATACGGCCCTTCCCATGCCAAATGCCCAAGTGCAGAGAGGTAACGCAGGACCTGCACTTGTCCCTGTCACTGCACCCACCAGGGACGGTCCCAGCCACCAGCACGTCACAGCCAGTTCTGTGCACAAGGACTGGGATGCCTCCTTCTCTCTCTGTCTCTCCTGCCACTCCCAAGGGAGCATCAGTGAGCCAAATCTAAGGCAAGAGGAGGAGGAGGGACTTTATCCTCTTCCCTCATGCCAAGGTGCCGAATCCTAGCTGTGCCAACAGGAGGGTGGCTACCTCAGAGCAAGGGACATCTTTCCATCTCCAGCCAGTTGTCAGGGCATCTCTCATCCTATCTTCAAGTTTTGGAAAGCGAGGATCAATCTTTTACCAGCTGTGACAGCTAAAAGCCCCAGCAGCTCCTGTCTGCTCCATGCTTACCCTGGTCTGCTCACTACAAGGCTCCTTCTGATGCTGAGATGCAACTTGAGATGATGCCAATTAAAGAAGCAAGGCTGTCACAATTTCAGCTGCACAAGTGAGATGAGAAAACTAATGGTGTCACCGAGTGTCTGCAGGAACAAATTTACAAACCTAATCACCTCCCAGCATAGCCGGGCTGCCAGTGCCTGAAGGAGGGTGATAGGGGAGAAGAAAGCTTCTGGGACTCTTAAAGAATGTTAATTTACACTAATAGGAATCGGATCTGTCCTTGCCTGTAATCAGCAGCAGAACTGAGATCCTGAACTGGAATATTAATGCGAGCGCTCCATGGGAGATGGAAACCTCTCAAAACCTCTCTCAAATGAGAAGAATTAAACATTAGAAGAGCAGCACAGCAAACTGCAATGCAGTTGTGGTATCAGGAAAAGTCTGCTGAAGGAGGAGGTTGAGAAATTCAGTGGAAGCATCACTGCCTCCCCATAGTGCCCAGGACCACAGACCCCTACTGACCACTACCTGACACACTGATTTTTCCTTCCAGACATCCTCCCAAACCTGTGTGCGATCCCTGTTTCCTGTAAAATACAGTATAGATGAATTTTTAATCCTGGGTTGGTCAGGTGCATCCTCTGTGCTTAATGAAACCCACTACATGGGAAGAGGAAAGAAATAACTTATTGTGACAGTTATTGTATTTTGTTATTCTGTATAGCTACTGTTATATTTTGGGGGAAGGGAAATACCTGACACTCCTTTTCAGTGAGATACTAAGGATTTGAGGTGTTCAGCTTGAGATACAGCACTGAAAATGAGCAGCTCTTCCTGGAAATAAAGCTGATGAGGAACACCTGACACCGAGAAGGGGACAGATCCAGAACACCTCTTGCTGCTGAAGCCTTTGGCCGAAGAGGGGTCAGACCATGAGTTATCACCCTGTGGAATATAGTGCAGGTGTCAGGTAGGTCTTGTAAAAGGCATGTTTTTCTCTCGAGTTAGTTTTTCCCTCCAGCGTGTGTTTGGCTGCAGAGGTTGCAAAGCAGCAGAGCACCTCCGTGGCACTGAGCCACCACAGGGATGAACCAGCCCCGCGCTGGGAGAAGACCCACAGCCAGATCAGCACTTTGCTGAATGGAAGCACATCGTACTCCAGGTTTCTTACTGAGGCCCAAACAGGGCACTCGGGTCATTCCTGTACATCCTACCCTGTCCTTGGGAAATTCCTGCCACTGAGTCCCCCTCCCACATTCCCTCATGTCTGCAAGCAAGTAGCACCTTGAGGCAAGGATGCGCCTTCTGCACTTACCATATCAGGGCCCAAAAGGTTGAAGGAAAAATGAATTTTCACCTCCCTGTGGACAAAAAAAAGGTCCTGGCGACTCTTGCATGACAACGCTTACTGGAGAAGAGGACAAAAGCGAAACCTTGTTAGGAACACACGCAGGTTTGGCGGCTGTCTGTGAGCTGAGGCCCCACCCCAGCCCTGATGCAGGCACACTCCCACTCCACCCCTGCGTGTCCCATGCCAGCCAGCCTGTCCGACCGACACGACTAATATTGGGAGGTTTACTCAGGGTTCTAGTAGGAAAATCCAGCAGCCAGACCTCCCACCTCCACCACGCAGGCCCAGGCAGCTGCTGCAAAGCCAGGGCTGTCTGCAGGAGGTGCCAGGAGGGACAGACAGGGAGACCCCGGTGGGCAAGAGGGCAATGGCCATCCTCCCCTGCCAAGCAGGGTCTGCAGCAGAGTGGGCAAAAGGGGCCACGGAGAGTCCCCCTGATCCTGAAACACACTTTCATTGCTCCTCTGCTCAGAGGGGTGAACCACCGACCCACATGGCATGGCAGGGGGAGAAAGGACATGTGCCACACGCAGAGGGTGCCACGGGGAGCCCCCGAGCCCTCTGCCCCCCTCTCACAGCCCAGACCTCTCCTTGGCTTCACTTTGGTTTCAGCAGAATTTTTCCTGTTCCTCGTTATTAGAGAAAAGCAAAGGCTAAGGGCCTTTGAGCTTCTGAAAGCAACCACAGCCAGGGCCCCGAGCGCTCTGCATCTCCTCCCGCTCAGCCCCACCAAAGCAAAGGTCCCACTTCCTGCCCCGCTCCATCGCACAACGCCCCATTGCCTCCAAAAATGGGAACGGGATTGATTCACGACAACCCAGGAACAATCCTTTGGTGCTTGGCTACTGATGAAAAGGGAGAAGTCTTTTTTTTTGACCTTTGGAATGAAATTACCCCCAGTTGAAACTAATGATTTACTTTTTTCTGTCACTACAGCTGAAAGTTGATCTGCCGTGGCATTTTTTAGGTAAACTTTTTTGTAACAAGCACGTCAGTAGCATATCTTATTTTTTCTGTACACTCAGCAGATACACAGTAACAACTGCATATGAAATTGCAGAGCATCGATGTCTGAGGCTGCCACCAAAACAATAAAACACGTTCCGGAAGGACTCTGTTTTTCTCTGTCACTTACATGATGGATCTCCTTAATTAACTAGTTTGCTGGCAGAGAAAATGAATGAATGAGAGATAAATTGGCTGTCTTTGCTATTAATGTCTCTATTGTTTTCTTATATATCAGGTTAATTTAATGTTACTGAAAATGAGGATTAAAAACCTTAATTACTGGGAGGCGGGGGGCGGGGGACACTGAAGAGGCTCACAAGAAGCTCTGAGGAGCTCAGCGGCACTGGACCACGGCTGGGTCTGGAGCCCCGAAGCTGCAGAAAGGCAAAGCCTGGGGCGGGGAGGGGGGAAGCCCTGGCCGCGGTGGGTCCGGGGCTGCTGCCCACCTCCCCGCCGGTGCAGCCGTGCCCGCACGGACACCATGGCTGGGCGCCAGCCGGGAACCGCGCACCGCTGCGGGGATAACGACCGGGGGGATCCTCCAGGAGGGTTCATGAAGGTCTGGGCAGTACGTGCCCGCAGACCCCGCGCTGCTCGGGGAGGAGCGGGGGGGACACCGGCGGAGGGGGGGAGCTCCCAAGGGCACGGGACCCGCGGGAGGAAAGATGCCGTTTGCTGGCACCAGGCGGAGCTGGTGCACCGGGGATGGGCGGTGCTGCCCCCCCCTCCGCCACCCGCACCCCCGGGGGGCAGCTCGGCCGCGACAGCCCGGCTACAGGAAAACGAAACAAAACAACTAATTTTTAAAATGGGGG
>VYXH01010969.1:1059707-1096056 GCA_013397275.1 Burhinus bistriatus | reverse complement strand
AAAAAAAAAAAAAAAGAAATAGCACAGTATGTAAGGAAGAAACAAAATAAAAGTTGCAGAGATATGAACATTCTACAGAAAATGTAAAATTTTGCTTGCCACTACTGAATCCATCCAGGGAGAAACAGCACCCTCTGACCCTACAGCTGCCTGTGTAGTTCAGCATTGATGCTAGGTGTGTCCTGCATTTAAGATATAGGGATTTTATATACTGTTACAAGCGTGTTTTCAAGGCAGTTTTCCTTTGATTTTAATTCCTTGTCTTCTGTGATCTATTGCAGGCAGGTGAACCTCACGTATCATTTTCTTCTCTTTTTTGTTTTAAATGACGCAGCATTTTCCCCACGCTAGATACGGGCCTTCTACCCTCTTTCTCTTAGGTAAAATGGGAGTACGCTAAATAGAGTTACACTTGAGTGTGGCTTGGCATGAGAGTAGAGAGAAGGCCATGAAATGTCTCTTTAAAGACATTTGTCCCAGGAATCCCACTTCTGTCTTAGTCCTGTGTTCATGACTATTGGTCCATGCCCGCTGTCAGGGCTGTAACCCCTGATAACTCCTCATCCCTCCCAGCCCATCCTCGCACCCACCACAGCAAACCCAGAGGGCTAACCCACCTGCAAGCGCTCCTCTTTGCTGCTTTCCTAGTTGACCAAACATTTTCTCCAGCTCTGACAAGCACTGCCGCAGTTTCTAGCATGCTAGGTAAGATTAAGTAATCATGCTCATAGCTGTAAAATATCATAGTATGATTTATTAAAAAGTCCAAAATTTTACAGAGCTTATGAAAACTTGGGGGGGAGGGTTGTAAGTGTGCAGTGAAGTACACGTCCTGTTCAGCTTCCTGCAGGTTTAAGTCCCTGAATCAGAGGGTGTGTGAGCATCACTTCCAGGGCAACACCAGCTGTGAGAGCACAGAGCAGGGACTGCCCTATTCCCACCTGCAGGTCTTCAGACCAACTTGGCTGCATCCTCCAGACTTTCCCCAAAAGCTGGGCCTTCCTGAAGCTCGAGCCGCCATCCAGCAGTGGCACTGCTCTCTAGTCCCACTGGGCTGCACAGCCCACCAGCAGCAGAGGGGTAGCTTCGGACTTTCCTGAGTAGCGAAGCTGTGGCAGTGCAGCATGGGCTGTGTTCAGCTGGCACACATACAAGTGCTGAACACCCACAAAATTGTGCAGAACCCCCCCGCAGGAAGGCTCTGCTGCTGCCCATCACTCTCTGCCACTCCATCGCCTGTCAAACTTCAGTTATGAACTAAGAAGAGGCAATGAGAAGGCGCCCTCCAAACAAATTCACATTTGTGTGTAAAGCAGAGCTCAGATATATTTAAGGAGAAAATATCTCTTTGTTTATGCTGTTTGGAAGGTAAGTATGATCAGACTTGGCTTTTCTTTTAATAATTTCATTCCTCTGTCATGCCCTTCCCATCTCCTTCCCTTTGAGATTTACTTAATCCTACTTGAGAAAAGAAAGCTGCTGATCAAGATGGGAGTTATTTCATCATCTGTTGCTGAAACGTTACTTCATTTCTCCTGTCCTTTCTACTCTTCAGCATTCAGCATTTCCCTCCAAGACTCTTAACTTCATTTGTCTGCCATGAATTTAAACCCAAATAGGATTGCCTGCTGGTAACTGCACACTGGTCTAACACTGGCCTGTTGCTGGGTTTATTTTGTCAAGTGTCATACAAATAATCAACAGCAGGGCTTACTGGAGCATAAACAGCTCGAACTATTCTCCACAAGGGTTTGCTTTTTGCATGTACTGTGCTAATTTGGGGAAAGGTCTCTCTAGAAATTTTTTTCTTCAGAAATATTTTAAAACATTCTTATATTTCACATCTTGCATAAAATTGACAATACTGATAGCTTTTAAGTACCAATAATAGGGGAAGAGAGAAGGAACCAGAGGAAAAAAAATCGGCATTACCACTGTGACTGGGCCACTACCTTGTGCCAAGACACTCCGGTGAGGGATGATGAGCCCTGATGGCTGGGGACATCCTGCTGCTTGGGCAAGTTCCACTTTCTAACCCCATCTGAACATGTCACGGTTATTATTTTTAACATCTTAGAACAGCTCTAGGAGTCATATGGCTTCTTCCCATTCATTGCACAATAATCCTCCAATCTACTTCTGCATTAAAAAAATAAATCTTTCTGTAAATATACTGTTATTTTTCCTGCTTTGCCCTCCGCCTCCTTAGCATCACTCCATGCAAAGTGAGCATCGGTGGCCACGGCACAAGGAGGCACAATACGCACAAAAAATGGTCTGCTGTCGTTTGGAAATGATGAGTCCATCTGGCACATTTGTTTTCAGTCATATAAAGAACTCCTCCTCCTCCTCCTCGTTCTCAGCTCTCTTTGCAGGGCTGGCCCGCGGTGTTTGCGAGTGGAAGCCCAAAGCTCTTTGCCCTGCTCCTTTACTCCTTTTGGCTGCAGCAAACAGCAGCGGGGTCCTGTCCTGGGAGGGCACAGCACTGCTGGCCCCATGCGTGGGTGCTCGTGGCTGGAGGAGGCTGCTCCGCAGGTCCCTAGAGAAGCGGTTCAGTGGGCAGCCGCCGCTTGCAGAATTCGCCACGGCGAGCCCGGTGTCAACATTGGTCTCCGCTGCCTGCCGACAAACACGGCTCTCCTGGAGGGAAGCCTGCAGCTTGCTGCTCACCTGCCTGCGGAGGGAGGTGGCATCCCACCACGACCAGGCTGCTGGGCCACTGTGAGAAGAGCAGAAGTGGCTGGGGAGGTCACCGCTGGCTTGCTCAGGAGTAAGGGCTTTGCTTTTGTCAGATTTTGTTTTACTCTTCATGGCTCTGACCTCCTGGCTTCTCCACCCAGGATTACCTCGCTTTACAGGGAGAGAGGCTGGAACAGAGTCCTGCAGGATTTTTTCATTGCCTGCATCATTATGCTGATGGGAAAGCCCAACATTTGTTTCATGGAGCTTGGAGCTGTCTTGAACCTGTTGAAGAAAATTTGGAGAGAACCCTATTAACATATCGTTCCAGCCTGACCAAGTGATGACGCTCTCACCCAGCCTCGCTGTGCTGAAATCACCTGCAGCGTGAGTCTAGAGAACAGCACAGGAGTCTTGCAAGCCTGAGCGATGGCAGATGAAACTTAATGTAGATAATGTGATGCACATGGAGAAAAACAATCCCAGCTTCACATACAAAATGCCAAGTTGTGAGTTGACTGTAACCCAGGGACTCGTTTCTGTGACATACAGCACCATGTTAGCATCAGTTCAGTGCATGACAGCAGTCTAGAAAGCAAATGAAGTCTTCAGAATTATTCCAAACAGAATGAAGAACATTGTTATGCATGGTGCAACTCAAGTCCCAGAGCTGGACCATGATGCCTGTCCCTTGCCTGCGGCACACAGAGTATCGTGGAGCCAGAAATGCTCAGAAATGGGCAACAAGGATAATTGCAAGTACAGTAAAGGAACAATCATGTATGCTGGGAAGTTTAAGCCTGAGAAAAACAAAGCAGTTTGGGAGGGAGAGAATAAAAGGGTAAAACCACTATGAGCCACCTGGAGAAACAGATAGGTATTGTCCATTCCCTGCCACTCGCAATGCAAGAAACAGAGGCCATCAAATGAAGCCAGCTGGAGCCAGTTTCAGTTAAAGGAAGGTGGCAGTAGACCTGGGCAAGTCCCTGTCAAAGTGTGTTGTGGATACAGACAGTTCACATGGATTCAGGGGGAGACTAGATAAACACTTGGAAAGGAGAGTCACTGCAAGTTACTACAGCTGGCTTCAGAAAACCCTTGAGTTTAAAACAGGCAGCTTGGGAGTGTATTGGTGGGCTGTAACACATGCATTTGTCCTCTTGCTGTTCCTGCCAAGGCAGCCACCTATGGCCAGCTGTGGACAGACAGCTGTAGGTGAAACCCAGTCCAGACAAAAAACCTGAATCACCACGTAGTATCTACCAAGCCCTTCCACCTCTGTTTGGGATTTTCCTGATGGCAGCATGCACACACTGTGGTGCTTGCGGGCAGCTTTCAGAGGCCTCTCAGGACTAGTGCACACCAACAACAGCTGCAGGTGACCTAAACACAGCACACACGAATAGCTGTGCCTGTCCCAAAACCTTCTTGGAGGCATCAGAATCCTTCACGTCTGCAAACCCTGACTGGCTATTTTTGGAAAGAAACTTGTTCAGGAAGCCCTGGATCAAATAGCATTCCTTTGATAGCTGGGCAACACATGAACCAGCACTAATCCAGGGAGGAGATACCCATCAGACCAGCAAGGCCAATGGGACAGGGACCTGCTGAGCATGTCCCACTTGTTCCTGTGGAGCATGCCACCCCTGGGGACACCAGCCCAGAGAAAGGCACCCACCTCACCAATCCTCTGCAAGACTAGAGACGTATTTCCTGTATTTATAAAACAGCACATGGAGATGGTCCTACTCTCCTACTTAAGACTCCTACTTGAGTCTTAAGGCTAAACTTGTAAAATTTGAGCAACAGAGATCTCCTGTAAACACTCAGAGAAAGGACATGGCATAGAACAGTAATTAGTGAGCAACTTCAGCAAAAAAAAGCAGAGGATGTAGTTTATTTACCTCTTTATCAAACTAGGCGGCATGGGTTATCTCTTCCCTAATAAAACCAAGAAAAGAGTTCTTGCAGGCTCAGAGGGGAATGACAGCTCCATGTGGGTGGCAGTCCACGAGCAGACCCTTGGATTTGCTTTGCAATAAGGCAGAAAGTCGGGGAGGGGAAATGGAATAAACCATTTGCAGGTACTTAGAATAAAGATTTATAGCACGAAACAAAGAGTTGCAGAATCAAGCGCCACGTGCTAGGCTGTCAGCTTGCTGCGTGGAGCACTGACACAAGATGCACATCCTCAAGTTCAAGCGGACTCCAGCTTCCTTTGCTAGGAGCACAGTGCAGCATGGCTACACCCCCCAAAAAAGCTTCCGAATTTCCTGCCAGTGAATCCATGTACATCTGTCAGCTTAAAGACCTTGTATCTACAGCAAGAAGAACCACAGAGTAATTTAGGAAGGGACTTCTGGAGGTGACCTGGCTCAGTCCCCTGCTCCAGGCAGGGCCAACTTCAAAGCCACATGAAGATACTCAGGGTCTTGTCCAGTCCAAGTGGGTGCCAAACCAGTTTATAAAGCAATACTGAATGAGGAGTACGCAAAGCCTGCCCTGAAGATTAGTGTTCAGAGTACCACAAAAATAGGCTGTACAGAATAATTAAGCTGATTTGTAGTAAATGAGCTCTGGAAGGAAAAATAAAAAACACAGGATGGACAAATTATTTAAGTATCCAAATTGTAAGAAAAAAATAATGAGAGGTGGGAGGACTTAGTACAATGGAAAGAAAGCACACTGAGCTAAACTACCCCCCTGCTCACATGTAGCATTCCCACTATGTATCATCTCAGCAGGGTCTTTTTTGTCTTTTTTTTAATTTATTTGTATTCATACAACCTCTGGCCGCACACTTGAACAGAAAAGGCAGAGATTTCCTATGACACATTTCTTTGGCACTTTTGCCCAACTGCAAGTCACTCAAAAGCTCACAAAATCTATTGCAGGAAATGTTGTATCAACACTATACTTACAATACATCTGGTTTTGGATGCTAAAAATCTGCTTTCAAAAACATTTATAATGTAATGACTTATCAGAAAAAGAATAAGCTGCTACGATCATTTGATTCAGGCAGGGAAGGGAAGATGTTAAACTAGCCGGCTCAAAATAGCATTAATACTTTCAATTTCAGGCAAGCAGTAAAGCTGTTAATTTAACAATATAAAAACATTCCAAGGATTTGTGCTTATATTCATCAATGGCATCACAGCACTGGCAGATACCGATTACTGCATTCAAAATTCAAAAGAAAACACCAACAAGCAAAATCTTAATTTCCCGTTTTGAAACAGTCCTGCTTTCCTTGGGGGAAAAAAAAAAAAAACCCAAAACAATAAAACCCCTCCTCTCAAAGCACCACAGACACATACCTGAAGCAGAATTATGTTTCCTTCGTAGTCTTGCGTTTGCCACCTACTGCTACTGATAGGAATACATGGGTTAGGCAGGAGAGGCACCAGCTGCCCGATTTCTTGCACCTTGAACTGCAAGGCTGAGGACTCCTTCGGCTCAGCAGCCACCCCGATGGGCAGCTGCTTCAAGCAGAGCTGCACGGCAATATTTTGGGTTGCGTACAGCACAAAGACGCAGAAGTTACTTTTCTGCATAGTTGCTTCTTTCTGTAGGATCATCTCGTAGAGTCTCACTGCATCCTCATAGTTATCGAAACTGCAGTAGAGGGTGACACGCAGGATTTCGGGGCCACAGTGCACCCGCCTGATGCCCCACACAGGCATCTGGTCATCCAGGCTGTAGAAGTCCTGGTGAGCTGGGGCATAGGGGTGGCTTTGCCCATTAGCAATCTGGACACATTGGTAGCGCCAGGGCAGATGCTGGAATTGTTCATGGACCTGGAAAATTCGTTCTTCTCCCAGGTCCTCGTGTAGAAAAAGGAGAACAGATATTCCGGGAAAGCCACAGCTTCTCTTACAGTATCTCTCATAGTATTTCAATGGAGTAACTCGCTCAGACACCAGGAAAAGGCGAATGTCCGGGCAGATCCACTCCAAAAGCCGATCCAGAGTTTGCTGCAGAAGAAATGAGTGTCCCGAATTGGTGAGAAGATGCACAGTCATCAGAGACTCTGCTCCATCATCCATTGCAAAGGTTCCTGACAAAAAATAAAAATAGACAAATTGGTGCCTTCCCTCTCCTTCTCCTACTGTTGGAGCCTCAGTAACACGAGGGGTGTACTCTAAGACTTTGACAGAATGAATTCAGTCTTCTACAGGCTTTGCAGTAACCCAATGAAATACGCATGTAAGCACAGTAAACGTACATGCGGAGGCAGGCGAAGAGTGACAAGGCATTCTGTGACTGGTCCCAGGTCACTCACATCACAGCAGAGCTCAGCTGAAGGCTCATTTTCCGACTCCAAGACTTGAGCTCTGGTCACCACGTACATGTGACCAACATGTCCAGAAACGCCTCCATGTCCTACTGCTCCTGTCCTTCACAGCACAGGGCAGCAGAGATGAAGAGCACTGAAACACAAAAGCAGTCATTCTCCAAGATGAGATGATGTCCTAAGTCCACTTGCCTGTCAGCAGTGGAAACGGGCGCTCCAGATGTGGCCGAGTCCCACTGGCGCGCACCTCGGTGCGATCACTGCCTTTTGCAAGGACAATGTGGCATTCGTGTTTGAAAACCTCAGCATATTTTCTTGTAGTCAGCAGGCTGGCTTTAGCTCACTCATCGTAAAAAGCTTGTGATCTTTGCGAGTCACACCCTTCTGGGGCATAGAGATAAGCTATTCTTTAAAAACAAGGAAGGAAAACAGACTAACAAAAGAAAAAAAGCCCATGTGAACACAACAGATAACAATAAGGGCAGATGTGAATCAGCCTCAGGAAAGAGGAGCTTTGGGAAAAAACCTCAACCCATAGTTACGCACTTCACAACGCAGGTAGCTCGCTGCCCAGCTGGAAACCAGGTCCTGGGGTATTGTATATAGCTCGTAACAGCCGGGTACCAGCCCTCCCCCTTTCAGTGCCCTGTTTGCCTCTTTTTCCCCCCCTTTTTTTTTTTTTTTTAAATGCTGAGATACCCACGTAATCAGCACCCTTAAGCAAACTCCAGGGTTTTTCCCTTGCTCCTTAGGTTTACATATTGGTACTTAATTGTGCTTATTGTGTAGACTGTAATGGGAATGCTGAAAATACACCTCTTTCCAGGTCTTTTCTAGTGTCTGGACAATAAATCACACCGTCCCTTTATCTCCGTATTTTGCCAGTCCAGGAGCAATACATACAAGTCAAGCCAACCCCCATTTTCTATACAGAACTGCCCCCACCGCAGCTAGTATTTAAATCAAAACTGAGGCCTCCGATGATGTATCCAGCTCCATCTAATTAAGAGCAACACATCTCTCTGCTGACATACCAATTTCCCTCTCAAACAGCCAAGCACACAGAGCAGTGGTCCGCCGTGTAGAAATCTCAGCATTAATAAGGGTCTGTCATTCAAAATACTGAAAAATATATATATTTATATTTTTTTTTTTTTTAAATACAACCCTAGCTTTACATTCAGTTGAGCAAAATCTCCAAGGTCTAAAGGTGCAAGTAGCAGTGCCTTGGTTTCCTTTATGTAGAAGATCACTCTCACTGGTAGAAATACGCATCCATGCTTTAAAACGACAGTGACACCAGTGTACGATAAAAATAAAAAGGCTGACTAGAAAATGAGGAAAAAAAATTAATTTGCAATGATAGAGACAAGCCCACCGGCAACGCTTCCGAGCAAGTAACAACAACAATTGGGAGGGACACAAAAGCAAATCCAGCCTTCAGACAATTGCAGGAAGAGAGTGAAGAGAAGAGTGCGAGTGCTCAAAATATTACAAGGCTCTAGATGAGCTCTCAACACCACCATTTTACTAAAATATGGAAAAGGAAATGATTCATCAGCTCTTTGCTAGAGGGCAGGGGCAAGCAGTCATCCGCCTTCCTGCATGTGAGGAAAAGGGGAATTATGCCTGTACAGGAAAACACTGAAACTAAGAAAGTTCATCGGGGCTCGGTTTATAGCTGGAAGCACGAGCTGCGTTTCTGGGTCCCTGCTCTGGTAGGAGGCAACGGCGCGGGGCACGGCAGAGATGCCGGGCACCGCAGAGACAGCGTGCCGGTGCAGGGCACCACCCCTGCAGTACCACCTTAGGGATCCGTAAGAGCCACAAGCCGGTAAATACAAGTAAACACAAACATGGCATGGGGGGGGAAAAGCAATCCTGCCCCTGCGCAGGGAGCGGTGGGGCCGTGGGCTGGCGTCCAGCCCAGCAACGCTACTGGGGGCTGAGCCGGCAGCTGGCTGAAAGCGGCAGCTTTGTGGCCAGCAGCAGCCCAAAACAATGGTATTACTAGGGAAGGAACAGGGAGGGAAACAGAAAACATCGTACAGCAACCTATAAATCCACAGCACAGCTGTATCTTAATAGTAGGTGCTGTTCCAGCTGCCCTTTACTAAGATGGATGTGGAGATTTAGGGAGAAAGCAGGAGGAGGAAGACAAGAGTACTGAAAGGAGCCACTTTGGTGAGAGGAGCAAGCAGTCGAGGACCTTCAGCCTGGAGAAGGAACCATGGCAGGATATGCTGTAGATCTATGAAGTTATGAATGGCATCAAGAGAGTAAAAGGGCAGCCATAGGTTAAAGTATCCTCCAAAAAGCTGTGAGGGGATCACCTGCAGCTGGCAACGCCCATTTCCAAGCAAGTGAGGAAACACTGCTCCACACATGTCGTTAAGCTGGCCACAAGGCAATGTGATACCAGAATTTTTTTGGGATTCGAAGGTGACTGAGCACACGCACAGGTGTAGGATTTACCAGATCACAGAGCACCAGCTCCACTGTGCCCCCCCCTCCCACGAGCAGGCTCACCTCACCTGTACGCTCATCCCTCCCTGGGCGATCACCCCCTCCGGCTGCTCCTACACCACCATCGCAGTACCTGCTCTCCATTTCCCTTTCTCCCACAGAGCAGAGGACCCCCCTGTCTCTCCTCCACCTGCAAAGCGTTCATTCTCAGGGGTATGAAGAGAGAGCGAGTGCTGGCGAGTGCTGCTTTTCTTGCCCAGTCCCATCCATCACTACAGGCGTGCGCAGCGCTCAGCCTCCATCTTCACTCCAATCGCACCAGCCTGGCTATTCAAAATCCCGTGGGGGCAGCAGCATGGTGGTGAAGAGAGTAAAGTACTGGTAACTTGAACTCTTGCAAAGCAGCTGTAGAGAGTAAGGGCTGGTGAACCAGGAGGAGAGACACCACACGTCTCCCTTCAGCTCCCACTGTAGCGGGAGCTAAACTGGTTCCCAAACAGGCAGGTGCCTCCCACAGAGATTGCTGAAGGTGACGAGCATCTCTCCTGTGCAGAGCTGAGATCTGACATAGCTGCCGTCCATTTCAAGTGTCACCAGGTTTTACAACAGCCAAGAAACTGAGCCTACACCCAAAAAGAGCCAAATCCTGAATCCTCCCACCATGCCACGTTTCCCCTGCGAGCAGCGTGCTTGCCGGGGTGGGACAGGGAAGTAGTCTCACTTGTGAGCTCTATCTGATGTAGCTGCCTGGAGAACAGTTTTAGGCCTGGTTCTTGGACCCATAAGCTCTCCAGCAGCACCAGGTCAGGGGTACCCACCACTCCTAACACGAGGAGCATGAGATGAACTGAACATCAGCCTTTGCCTGAGCCTCCTTCGGAGGGCAGCCCCACCACCCTGGCTAAGCACCATCCAGTAGAGGAGTGCTCTGCTCCACTTTCACTTTGCTTTGACATCTAAACTTCCACAGGGAAGGGCTCAAATCCAGGCTCCCCAGCCTTGCACAAGGGTATTCTCATGCCCTCACTTTGTCTCCAGCCTATTGCCCCCCTAAACCTTGGGGTCAAGCCAGGATGCCGTGACCCTCCCTGCTGTAGCCTGGTGCGTTTAGACCTCCTCATCTGCAGCTTTTCTCAGAGGCACTGAGAAGGTCTCGGGTGGGACAGGGGTGACTGCCATCAGAACAAAGTGTTGGCTTTTGCTGGGTCTTGTAAGAAAAGGAAAGTGCTGGTTTCACACCGATCCCCAAATGTAACGAGTCCTTGCTTTCCTCTCTGCTTCCCCTTCCCCCAGCTTTCCAGCCTGGCTGCCAAACGGAAGAGCACATTATTCATAGTGACCTACTGAACATGCCAAGAAAGATTTCTGTAAGAGATTAGAAAAATAGTCGTTCAATTTTATGCGAAAAGTCACTCTGCTGAGGGGAGGGGGAGGGAGGGGAAATAAATTCTGATATGGTACTCAAAAAATATATTGGAGCCCCGTTCCCACACGGTAGTGACTGGCAACACAGCAGAACGTACAGCAGGCTGCCGAGGTAGTCCAGCTTTGTGTAAGAGCAGGTCAAATAGGAATATTTGTATCTACCACTAATATATACACCAGTAAGCCCTGCATAAAATAAAGTCCAAACATAAGCAACGAACAAACACTTCATTGTGCCTAGCCTCAGAGAATACTGCCTGCTATATGTTTAAAATGTTACGGTGGAAAGGCACAGCAAAATAATTAAAAATTCCTTTTCATAATGAATTCTTAAGATGTGCCTAGCCCTCTGCGGGGCTCAGAGCCCTTCGCTCTAGCTGACACCAACAAGACTGATGATGCATCACAGGATTTAATAAGTTTGTAGTAACAGCTGCTAGGAAGTTACTTTACAGGGAGTTGGGGTTTGTATACCAGCACATAATGAACTACCGAGAGACTGGGTGTGAATTACCTAAGCATCTCGGGAGCAGGCCGCATTTCATACCTGCAGTGTCTTGGGCTTACTAACTTTTTAAAAGACATTTTTTTGGTTTATGCCAATCTTAAGCTCTGCCTATAACAAGGACAAAAATACCAAATTAACCTGCTAGATGACAATTATCTACAGCATAGACAGTACTGAGACAAAGATCAGGATTAAGGTCTTACTTGAATGCAATGAGCTTTTCAAAGAGTTTGTTTCTTGCTCCAAACCTTGTGACTTCAATTCCTCAACACTTCGGAGGAAAGTACAACCCCAATAAACAAAAGAGCAAAAAACCATCTGACCTACTGCATTTCTGTAAGCAGACTTCTCTCCCGAATGGATCTTGCTTCTTCTTTTTAACCAGCTAACAGAGAGTAGGAATCCAGCAAGGGTCTCTCAGCAGACACAAAATACAGAGAGCTCCACCACACACAGCGATTCAGGATCCAAGCACATACACACACAAAACAAAACAAACAAGGAAAAAGAAGAAAACCCACGGTGAGAAAGAGGAGAGGGAGGGGGGAGCTCGCTGCAGGCTGCAGCCTGTCTTACCTCGCAGAGCTCCCAGAAGGGCTGACCCCCGGCTGCTGCGGGGAGCCGCAGCTCCGACCTGGCAGCAGCATCGGCGCAGCCGGCTGCAACTCCTCCCATTGACGGGACACGCGACTTGAGACTGCTGCCCTGAGAAACACTATGCTAGGAGATGCTCGGGCAAGGTAAGGTTTCAAGACTCACGGGAGATAAAACACAAACTAAACCGAGAGAGGTTCCTCCTGATGCTCGGCCGCAGCGGCTGGGGGAACAGGCATCCTTGCGGCAGTACGGTGCACCGTCAGAGGGACCACTAGGAGCAAAGCACATTTTTCCCTGTATGCTTAGGGACTGCATTTATGAAAGCAAAGTAAGCTATCCTCAAGCAACAAGGACTTTGGTGCAAGTGCAAGGCTGGGAGAGCAGCACTGAGACACAGAGACAAGGGAGATCACTGGCAACGGACCAAACTGTGACCCTGCCAAAGCCCCTGTTAAAACTGCTGTAGACTTTGCGGTGATCAAGCTTTTACCATTGGTACCTGAATGATCTCTCAGGAAAAGGACAGCCTAGACACAGGACTGAGTTTCCAAATACATACCGACTTCAACAGGATCTTGGAAACCTCGTATTAAACCAGAGCCACTGCAGTGATGCACCACAGGCTGATATCACAGCGGCCGGCCCCAAACAAGCTCCCGTTCTGCTTAAGCAAAGGGAAAAGCAGTGGGGAGAGAGGATGCTGCGGCAGTCCGTACCGGTGTAGGGCGAGAGGCAGTCTGCTGATAACACCGGCTGTGCAGCAACGCTGCCCTCCCTCCAGTCCCTCTTCTGCACTCTGTGGGGTGTGCGAGATCCAGCAGCAGGACGAGGGGCGGGGAGGGGAACAAAGGACCTCTGTGTCAGCCAAGTCAGCTTTCCCACTCCCGATGCCCTAAGACACCCAAGACACATGTGGTTATACAGACACCTTTGACATTCGCTGGCCTCCCTCCAGTCACGCGGCTGACGGCCACTACAGCCACACGCAAGGGAAATCTCAAAGAAAGCACGCACAGCAGAACGCCGGCTCTAGTCACTCAGATGGTTCAAATTCCAGCAGTTTGAAGACAGGGAGAAGTAGAAAGCCTTCCAAATAAGCACGTGTAACCAAAGATGCGCAGGTTTCTTTGCAGAAACTCCTACACGGTTCAGGTCTCAGTGCCAGCAGCCAGGTTCCCGTACTGGCCGCTACCAGCGGCGTGCCTTGGCTCGCAGCACTGGGCACATGCTGCGTGCCCCAAAAAGCTGTGAAATATGCTTTGCCCTTCACAGCTTCTTACTGGTAATAAACACGTCATAAAAAAGCACTGCATGTCCTTGCCTGGCTATAGATATCCCACCACAGCCACAAACACAAAGTTTGTGAGATTTGGATTTATGCAACCTGATCGAGGCAGCTTTCGTATTCAGCTCCAACCAAATCCGGGCTTTGTGTCCTCAGCAAGTTATGGGGTGCTTGCAGAGAGAGAGATTCTTCCTCAGTTTTCAGATTGGTTAAAATATTTAAAAAAGAAAAACAAAACAAAAACCAAAAAACCAAAACCCCAAAGCACTCCATACACACAAACCAAGATCCACTAAACATAATAAGCCAATAGGAGGTTATATCAGAAATTAGTGTTAGAAAACAAAGTCAAATCTGCTTACTCACTACGCAGAGCCAAAATCTAGCACTGACCCAGGATGGTATCTTTGGGAGCCCTCTGCCCACATGCCCAGCACCCACCCCACTCCCACCCAGGTCCGTGCGGGACGAGGGGGGAAGTCAGCTTGCCTACATGTGAATTTAAGTGCCCAGCTTCAGGGGCTCACTTCTGAAAGATCTGAGTTAGCAATTTTTATATAAATTACACTTTTCTGGAAGGCTTTTGCCTTCCAGAAAAAGAAAATAGGCACATCTAAATAAAACTGAGACTTGCAGGGCCCGTTGAAGTGTTTATTTAATTAGCTTACATTTAGCATTGTCGAAGACGACTCAAGGCAAAATTCGTGGAAGGCCAGCAGCAGATGCTGACAGAAACTGCACCCTGCCAAGCGTTAATAAGAGCAAGTCACCAGGAGATGGTGAGCTCGCCAACCAGTCCAAGCTCCAGCTTAAGGAATAAGTCAGACCTACGCAGTGTGAAGGCTTCTAATTACTCCCTTCCCTGAGATACAGAATAATAAACCCCAAAGTCTAATTAAAAAAAACAGTCTTGGCCTCAATCCCGCATTATGTTGGAATTGCAGATTTGCATAATTAAGTTGATAACAAATGCTGTGACAGACAGGTTGCAGGAGATCATTAGCCTCATCTTTAACAGAATTTCAAAAGAAGCAATATCCAAACATTGAACAACAACGAGAATTAGCAGAAGTGGTTCACAAGGTCTAAGAAACTTGGGCGTCACTGGGATTTGGCACAAAGGAAAAGCAGCGTATGAATTCAAAGGCCGTAGTAAGGCACTATCAGGCTCTAAGGTGGCTTTACTTTGAGGCCTTTAGGACTTCCCCTCCCATTGTGATTTTTTCCTCCCAAGAACAGGGCTGCTACAGGCTATTCATAAACAGTGAATGGAAGTTCACCTACTGGTGGATCCCCCTTCCCTCCCGGCTTCTCCTCAGGCAAACAGGAGCACGTGGCTCCCAGACCGTCATCTCTCCAGATGATTTCCTTGTCTTGTCCACAGCTAATCCAGGCCAGCAGCTCCAGGACTCGAGGAGGTGAAACAGTCCCGTCTCTCCTAAATAGCAATGTGCCTTCTTGCTTTAGGACGAACAAGTGCTGAGAGCAGGCAGGCTATGTCAGGCTGTCTGGAGACCCAGGCAGACACTACTGTGTTAATTACAGGCGCGTCACATTTGCAAGATCTTCTTTGCAGGTAAAAACTGTGAAAACAAAGGTCAGATCATGTTTGGTATGACAAGACCAAAGGACCAGAAGTACCTGCCTGAACCTCACAGCTTTAGTGAGGAATGAGGCAGAAATATTACACTGTAGAACCACTGTTTGTGAGTGTACTTCCCTAAAACAGCCAGGCTGTCCTTCAAAAACCTGGCTTAATTTCAAAGGTTGTAAAAATAAAAAAAATCATGTTAGCTGTAAATACAATGATGAGCTCCTTAAAGCAAGAACCAATGCTGTGTCTTTCCACAAACAGGATAAATGCAACATGATCACAACTGAGGCTCCAGGTACTAACCTAATGAGAATAATAAATAACTAAGATTAAAAACAAGAGGGTAAAAACCCCACCAGACTAAAGATGATCCTAACAGCCCACCTAGAGAAAAAGCATAATTGTCCCCAGGTAATAAGACCACATCTACACTGGATTTTCAGAGAACTATTGTTACAGCAGCTGAAGTGCAGAAGATGCCAAAGAAGCTAAAGATGCTTAAAGTGCAGAAGCACAGTGATTTGAGAACCTGGAGCATATCTCCTACACTTTGGAATAGTATTTTCACTCTTTTCTGTCTATTGTTCACCAACTCCTAGCTAAAACATTCTTCTGTTGCTCTTCATTTTCTGATGCCATTATTACCTGAGCAGATTCAGTATAAAGTATGATTCCATATTAACGTTATTCTAGATCACAACACATGGACCAAACTGACAGGCAAGTGCAGAGCAGTACAGTTTCAGACATTACTCCCTCACCTGGGTTTCAGCTCAGAAAAGACTAACAGTAGACTTGATTTCATAGAATGGTTTAGGGTGGAAGGGGCCTTAAAGGTCATCTAGTTCCAACTCCCCTGCCATGGGCAAGGACACCTCCCACTAGACCAGGTTGCTCAAAGCCTCATCCAACCTGGCCTTGAACACTTCCAGGGATGGGGCCTCCACAGCTTCCGTGGGCAACCTGTTCCAGTGCCTCACCACCCTCAGAGTGAAAATTTCTTCCTGAGATCTAATCTAAATCTGCCCTCTTCCAGTTTGAAGCCATTATCCCTCATCCTATCACTACATGCCCTTGTCAAAAGTCCCTCTCCAGCTTTCCTGTAGGCCCCTTTCAGATACTGGAAGGCTGCTATAAGGTGTCCCCGGAGCCTTCTCTTCTCCAGGCTGAACAACCCCACCTCTCTCAGCCTGTCCTCAGAGCAAAGGTGCTCTAACCCTCTGATCATCTTCGTGGCCCTTCTCTGGACCCGCTGCAACAGGTCCATGTCCTTCTTATGTTGGGGGCTCCAGAGCTGGACACAGTGTTCCAGGTGGGGTCTCACGAGAGCGGACTAGAGGGGCAGAATCACCTCCCTTGACCTGCTGGCCATGCTTCTTTTGATGAACTTGAATCAAATTTGATGAATTTGAATCAAGACTTCCTACAATTACAGTTTATACTCACTGCTTTGCGAAATCTGCTTCCTGGAGGAATGCAGTTCCTAGCTCCACCTAAGGAGCGCAATGAGTAGCAACTCCTTCAAGGGAACAAGCAACTGAGAGGTATCTCTTTGCTGAGCACCCAGCGCTAAGTCATGCAACCTGGGACTTGGGATTAACTCCTAGAGATTTCAACAGGCATTTTGCCCAGTTGAGGCCATGACTCGTAAATCAAACCACAGCAATGGTCTTGGTCAACATGCTGTTCTTATACCACTGATCATACAAAACTTCAGTGTTGTACAGCATCGGCCAGAGAACAGCACCCAGTGAATACATATATAACAGGGTTCTTGCAGAAGAAACCAGCAGGTACCTTTGTTCTCAGCACCTTTGTTTAGTGTATCAGTGCTGCCCCCACCTTTCACACACCACCCAGCGGGTATCACGAAGGCATGGAGCAGTTGGTTACTGCTGCCTCACGCCACCCCACTCCAACAAAACCGCACCATCAGTGTGATTCTGCCCGACGCAGTGCTTGGCATTAAGAGCCTGTATAAACTGCCAAATTGTAGTTCATTATTAAACCACTCAAAGAACATGAAACATGTACAGGAGATACCACGTACTTCCAAGAGCTCAGGAAATACACCTTTTGGGAGGGCTAAACCCCTTGCTGATTTCCACAATACACGTTTCCTTACGAAGGCTATTACTGGTGAGCCTAAGTGCTGTCATATCCCATAACTGCAGACCAACTGTCGGAACAACAGAGCTCAAGAGGCCAGGATTTCAGTCTAGGCAGGGTTTGTTAGTGTTTTTCTATTCATTTCCTTACAACCCACTCCAAGTTCACGATGCACAACACTCATGGTCCACGCTACATCTTGTACGTTACCGCAACTCTGTAATGCTTACCCAAAGAGGCGGTTATGCTAGATAGAAGGGAAAACAAGTAGATAATAAATAAGCCTAACAAATATATTTATCACTGCCAACTAATCCACACGCTTTCTGTGGCCTTTAGAAGTCTCTTTTTTTCAGCTTGCAAGAACATTAAGGAAATAAAATCTGGCATTGTAACTTAAAACAAAGAGCATGTCCCATGGCTAGATTGAAAACTCATAGTTTTCAGATTTAACTTCCAAACCTTATACTATTTTGCTTCATCACCTGAGGTTGCGTATGTAACTCTCAGTCCTCATTTGCCTTACCCTCAAACATGTCACACTAAACGGGAAGCTGCTTTTCCTGCCCCCATCCATGCTATTCCAAAACACATTCTTCAAAGTTTCGAGTCAGAAACCGTAGGAGCAGCTTTGTTGAAGACGTTACCACATGTTTCATAGAGCTCCCCCCATCTCCCACAGCCCAAGCGAGGGGCCAGCCCGGATGGGGTGTTTGACCATTTCAGCTCGCCTTGCTGCGGGAGCGGGGACTGAGCCCACCCGTGTGCTTCAGCTCGGCCCCCCGGGGCACGCTTCGCCATGCTCCCACACTCAGCACAGCCCTGTGCCTTCACAGCAGCGCCTGCGGGACACGCTGCAGACCCCACTCGTTTCATTCGATCTGTGACAAGACTAAAAGCATGGGCAGAATCTCGCTACCTTGTTGGCACTATTACAGGGTCACAACTTCTGCTGTTCAAAGCAGTTTCGTACTGCAGATTCTGCTTTTTGTTAAAAGGCATCTTTAGTAATAGTTATTTCTTGCTGGAAGTCATCCAGGATGTCACAAAGCTACCAGCACATCTTGCCATCTTAATACATGACGAAAACAAGTTACTAAAACCACATTTTGCACAAGCTTTGACCACCACCGGCCCCACAATACCCATGACAATCTCAGAACAGGTTTTGCTCCACGCACTTCCTTCGCTCACCCCAAAGATGCACCTTCCTCCCTGTCCGACAGCCGACACGCTGCTGTGACAGCAGAACAGCCCCTCTCTGCTAACACACGCCACTCCCCTGCCTAAACATTTCTGTCCTGAGTGTGCACAATACACTGCACCACCTTCGCTATAGCTTCAGCTTCTGACAGATCAAATGTCAATGCCTCGCCAGCATTTGAAGGATAAGGCATGCAAATTAAGCGAACCGCAGCAATATGTTGTTCAAAAGGAGGAACAGAATAGCAGTCATTAAGTTTGGAGGGTTCCTCAGCGTCTGTTGTACCTGGAATTAGAGCTAGGTTTGAGCTGCAACAGAAATAGTTGATAAAACATCACTGCTGTAATCAAATGTTATTTCTTTTCCTACCCATAAACTTCATGTTCACCTCGATATTAACCACATTAGCTCCCATGGACTCACTCCCCATCCAAGTTCCAGTTTTGGAGAAGAAATGCTCAAGACCCTGACAGAAGTGACGCATTTGGCACATTTATAAACAGCAGCACCTTCCTAGAGTGACAAGTCCGGTCATGCCAGTAAGGTTACACCAAACGTATGAACCACGGCGCATCTGGGGAGACCTGCTGCTCTGAAGGAGACCACCAAGCCCACAACACGTAAACCAGGTTGCACTGGTGTGGGTGTTCTTGCACACTGTCTGTTTAGCACAGCTGTGCGTCAGGCGAGTAAAGGTGTGCCACTATTTTAATTTAAAACAGCATTGTTACATTAACAATCACTTCTGCCATGCCAGATACAGAGTTAAAATATGGAAAGCTGAAAGATTCAGAATATTCAATCCAGCTTGTGAGCAGACTCTAGGAAACACTTCCCCCATACTAAAGGACAGAAAGTTCGCTAACTTATTCTCCTGTTCTTTTATCCAGCTTTCAGTTGGATATATATAAAGTTCTGCATTTTACAAACTTTTCACATGACACATTCCAGGACACAGAGGAGCCATTAAACTCATGCTTCAGACTGAGCACATTGGTTATTTCATTTACTATCCAAGATATCAAAACAAGTATTAACAGAAATTGGACTTCTGCACAGACACAAACAAGACGCCACCTCTTACCAGCTCTACACACTACTGTGAGCCTGGTTCCAGACTGTCGAACCCTCACTCCAATCCACAGGGGCTCAGAGGAACTGGGAGCTAATGATCAGAGCCCACTTCGCCTCTAACCACCACGATGAACAAAGCATTTAAGGAGTTTTCGATTGAGCTATAAAGGTTCTGGCCAGTTTTGGACATACGACTGGAGGCCACTAGTGGTTCCAGTTTTTGCTACCTTTGACAAAATGGGAAACCCATATCTGTGCAAGCTTATCCCCTAAACCATGCATCACGGCAGGCTCTATTACAGTGTGTGTATATATATATCGGGTACCGTACAATTTAATTACAATACAAGTGAATAAAAATACTTCAGTCATCTAGAATATTTAGTGCAATGCTTCTGGTTTTACAGGTCCAGAAAAGTAAATCTTACGGCAGCTGCCAACTCTCAATGAGCAGAGGTAAGAAGAACAGACAGTATTACATTGAAAGCTTTAGGGTCGACAGGGCAAAGTTCGCCTTTAGGAAGGGGGGGTGAGGAGAGACATTTCATTCCGGAGTAGCTTAGCATCCACAAGTCAGTCTGCTTTGCAGACACGCTTAATATTCAATTGTTCTGTAGCAAGTGGGGAAGTTGTATGGACTAATTCTAAGAGACAAAAAGCAAAAAGAACAAATCAAAGCCGTAAATGTAGCCAACACTGAAAAGAGCAAGAACTAAATCAGGGGCATATAGGATAATCTTATTTGTTAAGACGGTGAATGAAGGGTACTCTCAACCCTTTAAAATAAACTTGTCTACAAGGAAAGTACACACCTATATATCTTCAAATAGGTATAAAACTCAAAACCTACTTTTAATTTAAAAAATTCCAAAGAATTAAACTCCATGTTTATTGTATCTTGTTACTGCATTTAACTGCACATTAATGCAAAAACCCCAAACTTACTTATAATTACACTCATACATGTAAATACAATCCTACTGGTGAAATTTTAACAAAATTACAAAGAAGTTTTAAGTGGAAATTAAGAAAGGAAGGAAAAACGAAATTAGGTAAGGCACAGCAGAATCTACTGTGGACTGTAAAAGAAGTCTCACGGATGTACACAAACAGGATAAAGGCATCAAACTCACCTTATGCAGAGTCCTAGTGATGTCTTGTTCTCTCTGACCAGAGTTTTCACATTCTCCATCTTTAAATCCTCAGTATCATGATCTTGTTGTTCAGTGGTAAAGGGCACATTTCCAAAAGGTGACTTCAGCAGAAGTCCCCTCCTGAATAATTACTGTCTTCAAAATTCTATTAGATTTAAAATGGAAACTATACTCTTAGTATTTGTTACTGAAGATAGCCATCACCACCTTTTGTTTTTTTAGCAACACTCTTGCCCACATAGCTTGTAAAAGAAACACCCTTAAACACATAATTACAGTCATTCATGTTACATTCAGGCTTAGCACTTCCAAAAGAAACCAGAGGTGGAAAGCTTCAGCTGACACATAGCAAGACTACAATCGCAATGCTGAGGACAAAGTCCTCCCGCCATGGATACAAACATTAGTATCCCTATAAGCTTCACGGGGAAAAAGGATGTGAACCCATTTCTCCCTGAAAAGCACATGGGAAAGCATTAACATGCAATTATCACAACATCCATACTATTAAAGAATGCATAAAATGAAACCTTCATACTGATATATGAAGAGTGAGTTACATTTTGAGGAAGATGTTTCTGATGACTTAAGACACAATCCAGAAGGCAGACTCCCATCCAACCTGTATTTAGTATTCTTCTACAGCCCAACAATGATTACATTTCTATTGAAGTTTTGCATCTACTGTACAGACACACAGGTGTTTTAATAACCATCAGCAAATACATTTTTAGAATGGCCGATGGCCTAGCTGTTTTCTTCTGGAGCTAAACTCTTGACAAACAACAGTAGGAAAGTCCCTCAGCCACCTCCCCTCTGATGACTTAAAAGCTAACCTCATGTGTGTTGGGGGTGCACAGTAAACTTAAGTAAATCTTCCTAAAAAAAGCTTCAGAATAGTCAAGCTAAAGTATCACCCCAGTTCCAGTCTCTCTCTTTGGAAGAAATATCCTACTACTGAACAATAGCCAGGATTTGTATTCTTAACAGGCTGGAGAGGGGTGAATTTGGGGACAGATGATGAACAACACCCTCCAATCACATTGCTACATTACAGCACCACCACATACTTGTTTAATACAGCTCATCAAGAAATGCTCTGGCAGTATCTTAAAGCTCTACAACCCTTTTTGTTTCAACTGCAGCGCTACATATTGGGAAGCCCATCCCAACTGCATTTTTCAGTAGCTATGGATGAAAGCAATGTGAACCAAGAAAAAAAAAAAATACTGCTTTGAATTAAAACAGAAAAATAGCTATGGCAGAGAAACCATGTAATATGTGCATTGGAATGTCAGAAATACTGTTTAATAAAAACTCTGCAGTACAATGCACACTTCAAACCATTTCTAACTATGAGAATAATGATGCCACTAAACTGAATTTTTTAATCTATTTTTGCAGCATACTGACAAGAAGAAAAAAGTTTCAGGGTAAAAACTAAAAATTTCATTACAGTAACAATTTTTTATTGCATGTTTAAAATGCATTTTTAAAAACAAATAGCGCACGCTGGCTTCACTTTAATCTCCTGAAATATGCACTTATGATGGGAAGCCCTGGGGCTACAGATCCATCTATGATGTTTATTAACAAAATATATTCCCAGTACGTTTCCCCAGGGGACAGTATTTAGTTCCAAAAGATTGTCAACCCTGTACTCTAACACACTTGAATTAATTGTTTGTGTACACTAAATCCATTTATTTTAAATTTATTTTTGTCTACATTTAGTGAAATAAAAACATCGCCCTGTACAATCCACCATCAGCAGTGAGTACAACAGCAAAAATTATTATACAGTTTATACACACTAAAATCTTTTCCTTTTTCCTATAAAGAAACCAGAACAAACCTAATCAATATAGAGTTTAATTTAGAAGAACTCAAATTACAGAAGGGAAAGCCAAAATTATTATGGTCTTTTCTGAGCCCCCAGAAGTTCCTGATTCATGTTGTTGGAATAGTGAGTGCAGCTGGAAGAGTGAAACATGCTCAAGTTGTCTTCTTGGGTCTTCAAAAAATTACCAAATATTTAAATTAAACATGGCTAGTTAAAGAAACATTTTAAGCAGAGCAATATAACTGGGAATTCTGCCTTACCAGTTGTGGTTTCTTTTAAACCCAACTTATACAATGCGCGAAGTGCTAAGCAACACTACAGAAACACATTTACATCAACACTGAAGATCTGGGGAAATGAAATTCCAACAATTTTATTTTTTTAAATGAGTTGTATTTTCTAAATTTGTTTTTATTTTTCTGTTTTCATACAGTATTGAAAACAAACGCGGCACATTCACATTTTCCCGAAGAATTGTAAGGATGATCTCTACAGGGATAACGTTGAAAAGCCTGAAGCTCAATCAATTGATGTTGAAAACTCTCAAAAGGAGTAAAAGGCTTGATCTGAATGGTCTAGAACATGTACTGTAATTTAATAGAAGAGATGGTCGTCTTAATATTAATGATTTAAAAGAACTTCCCAGTTCATGCGAAGAGTATAGTCCAAGAATAAATCAAATTTTCTGAACGCATTTTATGCTACGTAAGTGTACACTTTGCGATCCTCAGGTGTTCGTGCCAAATATTCTCTCTCAATAAGTCCTTCAATACGTTTTTTAATAACAACTGGACTTGGTAAGAATCGAGCCTTCAGCTGCTGAGTTACCTAAAACATAAGATCAAAACCAATAATATAAGATCACACAGTAAGTAAGATCATTAAGTATCCTAACCGACCAAGATAATCAGAAAAACACATTTAGACAGGGCTGGCTGCAACCATGAAGCATAAGGAGCAGTCTGCAAACTTCTGACAGTTTTCTCCCTGGATCAGTTGCTTGCTCATTTTTGGGTATGATTCAAAGTACTGACCCTCTACAGAGGCATGGTCACGACCTGAGAATCCTCTCAATTTCACAGCCCTAAAGCAGTTGAAGAGTGGATAATGTGTACTATTCCTGAATCTGTCAGAACTCAGGAGTTAAGAGCAGCAGGACTCCCTCTCTCACCGCTAAGAGCTCAAATCTCTCAAACTCAGACCCAACAGTGAGTAACAAGATCAAAGCAGAAAATAATTCATGTTAAGTACAGTGGTTTTTGTTGCCAACTTTTATTTCAAGGAATTTGATAACATCCTAATAGCACTACAAGGAGGAAGGAAAATTAGATATACCCACGAGTACATCCTAAACGGATTTAGATGTCTTCAGATACACAGGGAGGGGGGGGGAAAAAAAAAAAAAAAAAGGATGGAGTAAATACAGCATCTCTCAAAAGTCTCATGTTAGTGAGAGCTGTGTAACTTTCATGAATTAATAGGAAAAGCAAAAAGAATTCCCAAGCCCATATCAAAACTATGTACAAGTATACCTCTGCTACTAGCACATTGTGTTGCATCTTCTTCCTAGATTTCATTATCCGAACTATAGCAGCTTCTATCTCATGTTTTCTGTCATCATCTACTTTCTGCCTTGTTTCTTTCCTTTCTGGATCAGATTCTCCTTGTTTGGCAGCAACTTAAAGAAAAGAAAGAGAATGTAAAGTATATTAGCAAAATTAAAATTAATTTCATTGTGTTAGTGTCACTATTTATTTCATCTAGACATCAAGCGTTATTTTCCTGAGTTTTGACATTCTCAAACTTAATTTTTTTTTTTTAATGAAAAGCAGCCACAAGAACATATTAACACTTTCAGGCATATTTTGATAACAACTGACAAGGTAACAATCTGTTATTTAACTACTGATATGTTAAAATTTGAACAGTACTCAAATCTGCTTACAGGCACCACCAACCTCCACACTTCCATTAAATATTTTTCTCTTTAATATAGCAAATAATCCATTAATTAAAATAGAAAAAGTATTGAAAATTTACTTCAAACTAGTTAAATAGTTTCAGAGTTCATCAGTCAGAAGAAACAGCCCAACTTTATCCTCTACGACTCAATTATATTCTTTGTATTCTGTTCTCCTATTTACACTTTATTTCTGCTCTTGTGTCTAGCTTTTCCTACCCTTTCACCCAAGCATCATAATAACCAAGCCCTCCTCCCACACTGCTATACCACTTTCCCCCCTGCCCTTCTTCACTCAAAAGCCTCAAATATTAAACAGTTTTAAGGAGACACATATAAGAAGTCTCCCGTGTAAGAAACAAACATAAAACCACAAGTATCAAATTTGCTCTAAGACCATCTTGAACCCCCAATCATATTCCCCATTCACAGATATTTGTGGAGTGGAAACGGAAAAGCAGAATTCCACTAAAGCTCAAACAGTTGTCACAGAATTTACTTTAATTCTGGCAGTGAAGTGCCTTGGGCCCTGACCAGAGGGTTCTCAACATCCTCCTTTGGCTGCTGTGTTCCTGCTCACCAGGAAAATTCTCCAGACATGGCACTCCGCACGTGCATGAAGACAGTCTGTCTTATCACTTAAGCAGAGGGATACATGTAGTGTAATGTACATAGGTACTACTGGGTTTTACACACTTACATCCCTGGACACAGAAGCCCAACAAGTTATATTCCGTGCAACAAACAGCACGTGAATTACCAGTGTTGCATTTAAAACACTGCCAATAATGCCATATATTTTATGTACTGAGATCTGCACAGTCAGAAAATACTTTTAGATGGACTGAAATGAAGAACTAATCTTCCAAAACACTTCATAAAGTGCATGCACAGTGATGCTACAACGCAGAAATTATTTCCAGAGAGCTTTCCGGACAAAAGCTATCAGAATTATTTATGCGTAACATAAACCAGCACTTCTATGAGCTAGTAAAGTGGTATTATACTGATCAGCTTCTCTCACTTCTTAAACCCAAATCATTGCCCAAAACCATTATAGCTACGTGGCACTTGGAAATGACTGTTGTATCGTAGGCTAAAATGATCACTCAATTTCACAGCAGTGCAGCAACTTACACATTTATGAGGCAATTTTCCTACTTCTGAATCTATCAGTAGTCTATTTTTAATTTTATTATTTAATGTAAATTTTATTTCTCTTTCAACATTTCCTTATAAGAGAGAATTACAGATTTTGTAAAGTAAAAGGCTTAACTATGACTTCCACACTTTTATCGGTGTTTAAACTTTCATCTTGAGGCAACTAATCATCAACAAAAAATATATTACTCTCTTCCTTTTACTTGCATGCACATCAAACCTGCAAAAGATAATTTAACATTTTTAAGACAGTTTTCAGACTGCAAGACAGTAGAATATAAAGCTCACTTACCCGTCTGAATCTTGACTCTGTGTAGTTTAGATGTGAACTGATCATTCACTGTAAATATATGACCATTTTCTATTTCTTTTGATTTAGGTTCTTTTGTGAGAACACGTTGTGTTGGTTTGCCACACGCGAGGGACTGTAGGGCTCTAACCAGTTCTCTTTCAGGGATATCAGTTTCTTGTTGAATTTCCTAAACAAAAGTATCTTCATTAGTTTATGGCTATTGCAGAGGTAAGTATCATGTTTTGCAAACAACAGAACTGGTGGCTTAAAATGTCCACCTTCAAGTGTGCAAAATAATACCACTATGACAGTTGTGGGGTTTGAAAGGTTAGAATTCATTTGGTAGCAAAGTCTCAATATGTACCATGCAAAATGATCCACCTGGGATTCTGTCAAGTAAATAGTCAGCGTGAGCTGAAAATAGAAGAATGAATAACCAGCTGATTCACTTCACTGTAATTTTTGAGAAAGCTGAACAGATGTGTTCACTGTCTCCAACACTCGCTGAACAGAGCAAAACCAAACCTTCTAAGTAACTCATGATGGAAAACATCCATGACGTTCCTGAGCATTACTGATGAAGAACTGTGTAAATGCTTTTGCATTCAGCAGTACTGCTGAAAAAAATATCTTTACAAATGGATGCAAACAAGGTCTAGTTTCACAGTAACATAGAAATATTCTAGATTATTCAAAAAGGAGGTGTAACTAACTTGAAACAATTTATTTACAGCCCAGATGCCCTTGGCTAGGACTTCTACAAGTGAAATACAAGAAAAGAAAACATCACAGTACAGCAAATGTATGAACTTAGAAGACAAATATCCAGTAAAAGTTTATAAAAACACGGACATAACTTGTTGCACCTCTGTCAGTATTCATAAGAGTTCAGCTGAGAGCTGTATGTTGTCGCAAGCGATCGTGAGTCACTAAGCCAATTATACTGGATGCAGTATGATGTCTGAACGTGCTTTAGGAGTAGGCCAACTACTACCGCTTCCTCAAACCTAACTTGTTGAGCTCCCATTCATTAGAAGTTCATTTTAGCCTTACGTCTATTTTCTTCCTTTTTCTAGTTTGAGGAAACTGCAGACATCCCTGATTTCACATTCCCATTCAGACTCTTGAGTGACCTCTAGCAGCTAAAGATTAAACTACCAAATAGAAAAAATAAACCTCACAGACATGTAACCGTCCACAAGAGCCGTCACTTTCTCAGTTTTTCCACCTCTGCTTACAAGAGCAGTACCAAGCTCTTCCGCTGTCCCCATAAATTCCTAATTCTCATGGCACACAGGTCAAACTGGTGACCTTCAGGCTAAAAGCAGCAGTGAAGAACTAACGACCAAAATGCTAAGATCGTAAAGAACTATAAATAACTTGGTAAAAGTTGTTTAAACAGTGGGGGTGGGGGGTGTGTGTGTGGTGTGTGTCAAACTTCAGAGTTCAACTAAGTTCTATTACATGATGTTATTTCTTGAGTGTACTCAAGTTTTTTAAAATCAATCCAGAAAAAAACCGCCACTCTTCTGTGGTCACCCACCACTGACAACATGCAATAAAAATAATTTGCATGTATTGGCCTACTAGTTGGACTCTGTTATTAATTACAGTGCATCTCATATACAACATCTCACTACCAGGACTCTGTGACACACCAAGGCTCAGACAGAATATGCCTTACTTTCCAACTATAGACCCATCATTACATGTACAATGTTGACCTTATGTGAAATCACATGAAATTGTGTTTTGGCAAAAGTTCAAATTCAATTCAATGAGGTAAATTAAAAAAAAAAATCAGTAAGTCTGAAATGAAAAAAATCGTAATTTTTGATACCTATGGTTATGGTTGATTGGGAAATAATAAAGTGTTCCTAAACTTAAGAGTATTCTTAGCACAATGCATTCAGAATTATTCATAGTATTTGAAATAAATGATGTGTATCCACGTTTTAACTATTTGCTAGTATCAAAATGCCTCTTCCCAAGCAGCTCACAGAAAGTTACTATTTCTTCATCTGTTGCTTTATTTAAAAACACAATTTGCACCTTCACACATTTTTTCCAGATCCAGCACAATATATAACCCTTTCTGTAGACAAACCAAATGGAAGGTGACACGTAGATTTTAGGACTTAGATAAATGTAAAGCCTTGAGACTATAAACCAAATCCAGCTTATTAATGATGTAATGCCTGTGACATGTAGGTTCCCAAACCTTGATTTTTTGATTAATGCCTAAAATTAACCCTTTCAAAACTAAATCACTTCTACAAGGAAGTATATATGCTCTGCTTTTGATCAAAGTGAAACACAGAGCTAAAATGGAATTCAAGTTTTTTTGATGCTAAACATCCTTATACTAACCACTATGTATTTCTGTGTTTATTTTACTTCACTCTGTAGCATTCCAATTCAGGCACTAAACGTATGCGAACCGTTTGGGTTTCAGAATTTAAAAGCTAGCATTAAAATAAGAACCACAGAAAGAATTGCACTGAAATATGCTGCCTCAGAAGGCGCCACAACTTCAAGTCGGATAAAAAAAAGTGTAGCTATGAATGTAAATGGGGATAACAGATGTTCCTGTGGTCTCTTTTTCCTTCAGTCTGTAGCATATCATTTGTCTAAATGTATTTTTATATAGACATTTGATGTAACAGCGAAAAATGCATACGTTTTTTCCCCATTTCCAAAAATGCCTTATTTTAAAGGCCACACTACAGTCGTGCACAAGAGCAGTACCGATTACACAATCTTAGTTCTAAAAATATTACCAAGTGAGCTCTATCGGGAGGCTATAAAAGAGATGATTCTAGGCATGAAACTGCCTCTGTCCAGTTCTACACAAGAAGAAAGTTTATTAGAAAGAAAAAGTGCAGAAAGAAATTAGAAGGAAAAACATTATGTCATTTTGTGTGAAATGACCAAAAAAAAAAAGGGATTTTTATTTACAGACTTCAACTTGTGTATCTTCCAAAGTAGAGATCAGCAAAAGAGAAAACAGATGAGACAGTTTTAAGTTCTAATCACTCATTTTTGTGGAATTATTCAACAACTTTACTTATACTATAGTCACATTTGTATTTCTTGTTTGTTAAACCTAAAGAAAGAACAAAAAATTTCCCCCTTATTTTTGATTAAAAAATTTTAAATACTGAGATATACTGTAAACTAACAGAAAAGTATGTTGAGCATTAGGTGAGACTTGATTAGAAGAAATTCAATACTTTGAAAAAAATCAGCATTCTTTGAAGGCTTGCATGAAGCTCCTTCCTCTTAGATTCAAGTAGCATTAACCTAGACCCATATGGCCACCAGTTCTTTTGCATATATAAATAAAACTTTGCTGTATAGGAATACAATAAATTCATACATTTTTGTGAAGGAATTTTGCTATGCAATAATCCTTTAAGTTTCTGTAGCATCCTATGTGTAACTTTTGCATCCTCATTATCCCATTTTTCTCTCAATCACATGGCTTAATGGCTATTAGGATTATTGTGAGGATCTTGTCAAGTCTGCAATTAGTGATCACGTTGAATGCAAAACAAAACAGCAAAGTCCGTTCAACTGTGAAGGCAACTTCAAATTCATCTGTTCAGCTGGGAATCTGCAGACAAACTTGTATATCAGACAGTTTTATGCTTACACAAGCACACACCACAAGTTATCTCTCACACTATGTTGCAGTAAAAGCACTAATTTGATATGACAGAGAAATAACAGTCGCCCAGCACTCAGCAATTAATCATGGTATTCAATAATCAATGAACAAAGATAGAATTCATCCTACTCTTAAGTTTTCATAAGCTTTCCTGGCTGGAGTTAAAGACAACTCCCACACGCTTCACCAAAGAAACCAAACAAAACAAATATGCCTTCTTAATGTTTTAGTTACAGTGGGACACGAAGTAAGAGTTTAAGAACTCCCAAACCAGAAATAAACAAAACATACACAACCTAAAAGCACATGGACATACTTCACTATCATCTGGTCTTAGTAAAATAAACTATAATTTAGAGCATGTATTAAAAAAAAAAAAAAAAAATGTATTTTTCACTGCACTACCAAGTATTATTTATTCATATATGGGTGAGGTTCTACTACTTATAAAGCTTATAATTTTGTGGAATAAAGTAGCCACCAGCCCAATTTCAACACCAGTTTCAAGAAAAATGAGCTGTTAAATTCCCCTCTTCCCCCCACCCCCAAGTATCCTGCAGAGAAAGTACTCAAAGCTGTAATGCTCCTCCAATAGATTTTGCAACACACAGGACTTTCTGTGCTCTAAAATAATCTTTTTTTGAACTATGAGTAGTTTATTGAGAGCCTCATATCAAACCCTGCCTTCCTCAATCCCCACTGAGACCGTTTCAAAGAAACATTCTTTATTAACCGGCTAGAAGCATGCCAAATAAGCTGAAAACAAAATCCCAACAAAAAGGCAAATGATTACTATGCATAGCACAGTCAAAAGTAGATGAGAAAACCTGGAAGTCCACTCCATTTCAAACTGCACCCATACTGCTCTTCAAGGCTGCCAATGCTCTCTCAAAGAGAAGATAATGTCTAAACTGAAGCTATTAATTGACATTAACAATACAAACCTCACAGCACAGGATCCTCCTTCTCTCCAAAAGCCGTCTTCAGCATCGTCTATCAGCTGACCACTTCAACCTTTCCCAGCAATGTCCCTCTAGTCTCCTTGTTAACAATCTATCTGGACCTTCTTCATTGTGCTTTCTGGCTCACCAGCTCAGAGAAGGGATGAAAGTTCTTCAATTCATCCTACAGCTCACTCCAGCCTGCCAATTTAAGCTCTTCAGTGTTTAAGAAGCCAGGATACAAACCCTTCTCCACCCTTTGGCCTCTAAATCCAGTTTCTCAAAGATAAAAATGAGCAAATGGAGCCACCTGCTGCATTCCAACTTCAGCTTTTCTGTAGCTCTATGGCCTAGGAATAACCACACTCAAAACTATCTTCAACATTTCTGAAAAGTTCTGTTCCCAAATAATTTCCTCCCCTAGGATTGCTTCCCAGGTGCACTGCTAATGATCTGCTTCCTGTATGTATTGGCCTGATCCACACTCAAATAGAATGAGAGGCACCTGATCACCAAAGGTATATTAAAGAGGACAAGAAAGTGCCTAAAACAGTTATTTAAAATCAGGTGAGAAAACCACACCACCTACCTCAAACGTGTATTTTTCTCTGTTGTTAAAGAGCATTAATATCGTCATCTGGAAAGTGGAGACTTGCAATATGTGCTTCCGCGTATTTGAGCCAGTTACTTGGGCACCTCCTACGCCAACCTCTGAGCCATCTTCCTATTTTAAAATTACAAAACTACTATTAGATTATTCTCCACTGCAAAATATTTTACCTCAGCAAGATGAAAGTTATATCATGAAATATTTATCTAGGAGATCAGTCTACACAAGTGACAGAATAGCATACGCCTGGTGGTATAAACAGAACGTCTCTCTAGTAGCTGTCTTAGAATCACAGAGTGACTCAGACTGGGGCACCTCTGCAGGTCCCATGGTCCAGCCACCATGCAAAGCCAGGCCATCTACAGCAGGATGCTCAGGGCTGTGTCCAGTCAAATACTGAGCATCTCTAAGGATGGAGACTCCATCACCTTTCTGGCCCCTCTTCCACTACTTGTCCACCCTCCAGTTTTCTTACTCTCATCTTTAAAATTATCAAAGTATTTAACCTACAGTAATACAATTTTGACAACCTCACAAATGCACAGTATTAATACTTCGGGTTACAAGATTTTGTTTTCATTTTGCATTGCCTTCTATGTTCCCGAGCATCATGCCATTACTACCTCTTGCTTAGCATTTTAGAACTGGTCTAAATCACTAGCAAATTATTTTCTTGTATACATAAATATTAAGCATTGTATTTCTATAAACTCTACTAAGATTCTCATGTTTGAAAAAATCTTGTCTACATTGCTAGCACTCTGCATATGAAAAACAGGTTAAACTTAGCTTAACAACACTTTCACATTAACAGAAATTACTCTAAAGAGAAAGAAGTTTCATTTCACTTTTGACTGATTCACAGTCAAAAAATCCAAAACACTCAAACCATTCAGGTCCCTTCAAGATCAAAATTACTACTTTTCTACAAGATAACAAAGAGATGATGCTGAGTGATCCACTCAAATTAGATTTAGAGGGGGGAAAAAAAGTCAAACCAAAAACTGCTACAAAGGAAGAATCAGACTATGAAGCCAATGGAAGGCATCTTATTCTTATATTATCAATGGGTAAGCTTTTATTTTACAAAATTCTGAAGTTATGACAAATGTGCATTTGCCTGCTTTTTAAAAAGATACAATATTTTCATAATCTCGATACTTTACCTTTTTAACAGGCCCGTAGAAAGTGGCATTGAGATCTGCAGAACCCATATGATGCTGGAGTGTCAGCTGTCGCCCACTATGTTTGGCTAAATAAAATCTGTAATATAATTGAATCAAAAACTTAGATACAAAATATAAACTATGTTTTAAGAGGAAATTGCTTTAAACAGTTACATAGACTTTTCATAGCCATTAAGGACACTAAGAAAATTCTAACTTTTGTTTTTTCAAAACATTAACTCCAGTTAAAATTCTAATTAAAAGCTCCCAAAAAAGCCTCAATGTGACTATTGCATTCTCTAATTTTCGCATGAGCTGATGAGCAGTATGCTTGCATGTCTTTAATGGTAAACATTAAGTTTAGAAAGTTTCTTCTTAAAAACTCTACCTAAAAATCTGTTTTAATACATACCTTCTAAATATTTCAAAAGCATGTCTGGGAGCTGGAGGGATGTTGCACTTTGGTGTGGCTGACTGAGTAGGCCAGTAACCTGTTGTGAGGACCCGCACTGTAAGATCAACACCACCTAATGAGACCTAAGGACAATTGGAAGAAAACATTCACTGTTTCAAAACAGGATCACGTTTCACCATTTTTCTATATGAGTGTAGGATGTATAGAATTTTCACAGTTTAAAGAAAAAAAGATAGGCATGTATCTATAAACATTATTTTTACAAAGCCAGACAAATTAAGTCATCACTATTGGAGTAGGTGGTACAGCAAAAGTCTTCCACATTATTCCCCTCTGGCATTTAAGAATGTACAGAATTTAACAGAATAAATTCTTAACCAAGAATGAAATGTTTGTGATCACAAACAGAACTCATAATACATGTAACAATTCTTTCTAAACAGGTTTTTGAGTACATACAGTAAAGCCAGGTTTCTAAACATATCAGTTTCAAAACAACTGTTTATAAATTTTCTCTCTGGAAGCATTAAACCATAGGGAGCTTTTCCTGCAATTTATGTCTGGACTGCAAAGTTACTCACTTTTATACACACAACCTAGTCACTAAAGATAGTAATTACCATAAATATTCAGGACTGGTTAGGAAACATCCTACAACTGAAGTGCTGATCTATGAAGTAGTTCTGCAAGTAGGTAATATATATCTGACTACCAGTGAGGCATAATCCTCACTAGGTATCTCAACTAAGCTGAATATTATTAAACTTAAAACTGACTACTTTCAGCTCTAGAAGGTGTAACTAAGACCTTCAAAGAACACACATTATGGACAAGAAAAACTAAAGCATACTATATCCAACTTGTTATAAACCTATTACATAGAGCACGTTATATTTCAGAAGGTCAAACGCTGTCATATGAACTCAGAAACTTCCACTATTAAATAGCAGAGTAGCATTTCCATGCACTACGAAGAGTTTTTGTATTGTGCGTGCTGAATGCCTGTACGGATCAACAAAGTTGTGCCTAGGAAACTTCTGAAAAATCTAGACAGACCAGTGACAGGCTACTCATACAGAAATCCCTTTAACTGAATTCCATTAAGGTTCAAGAGGAACAATTTGCAAAAGTATGTAAAGACCCATATACAGGTTGCTCTGTAGCCAACATTACAGCCATGCTTCTAATTTCATATCACCAATGTCATGAGGCTCACAAGAGAAATTCAAATAGCCATTTAGACACAGAACACTAGTTCATCTGTGAATCACCTGAGAGGAGGAAAAAAAAAAAGGCCTCATTTTCTCCCTCCAGCCAAAGCATAGGGAAAGGCCATCAATGCAGCCAGAAAGATATAGAAAATATCTTTATCTGGAACTGAAACATCTTTAGTTGAGATGGCAACCACCTCCCAAATTTTTTTGGTGTTAGCCAGACCAGAACACAGCATTCATTTAGAGTGCCTCCCATCATACATTACACAGAGCACTGAGCAGTTTGCGACTTGAAAAAGTTTTGGAAGCACTGCAGTTTACAAGATGTCTTTTCAGCATGAAAATTGTATGCACCAATAGGAAGTCCCTTGAAGCAATCTGATCTTTACAAAACTCCAACAAATTGAAGTTTCAGGATCACAGTTGTAAAAATTACTCATAATCTATTAGATCGGACTTTCCCTAGTACTGAACCTTCCACTTACTGATAGAAAATCAATCAGCATCTTCGCAGTCCTTGGCACCATCTATATCTCTGGATATAGGATCCAGCAGGAGACTTGGCAGGTAGGATTATTTAGAGGAGAGCAGATGCCTGCCTCCTCTAGGAGACACCATACATATTGAAGGTACACAAATTGTTTAAAAAGGAGCAGAATGGACTATTTCACACAAAACACAGTATCACCAGCAAGTTAACAGTAACATAAAAAACCTAAAAATCCTCCTTCTTGTATCTCCTCTTAAATACTATTCACACTAATAGAAATACATACACTTCCATCATAAACAAGTACTCCAGAAATTTAATTAAAAGGCCATGAATAGGATGACCAAATGGCAACCATCAGGCGAACTGCTGGTCCCTTGACAAGAAAAAGATGGAAGTTTCAAACAAGGCCTAGCAAAGTATCTGTTAACATTTTAAATTCATCTCATTAGCTGTATATAGCTAAAAAGAAGACAGAAACATCATTTAACTCACTTAATGTAAAACTGTCACATAAAGTACATGAATCTAACGCAAAACACCCCTCATGTACAAGTGCCACATGCTACCTAAAAAATTAGAATACTCTAATATAAAGCTTTCTTGAAATTAGTATTTCAAGTATTCCAGGAGGAAAACTTGATTAGCCTCTAAAGAAAAAAAACAGTAGCAAAGCTGCCTGTCCACAAACACCTTTCCATCTANTGGCTTCAAACTGGAAGAGGGCAGATTTAGATTAGATCTCAGAAAGAAATTTTTTACTCTGAGGGTGGTGAGGCACTGGAACAGGTTGCCCAGGGAAGCTGTGGAGGCCCCATCCCTGGAAGTGTTCAAGGCCAGGTTGGATGAGGCTTTGAGCAACCTGGTCTAGTGGGAGGTGTCCTTGCCCATGGCAAGGGGGCTGGAACTAGATGATCTTTAAGGTCCCTTCCAACCTAAACTATTCTATGATTCTATGATATGTGCCTCTATAACCTCTTCTGAAACCACTTCAAGAACATGCCATTCTTTCAGTCATGATGATTCACAGCATGCTGATGACGAAGATTTCAGCTGACCGCTTCAAGACAGCAAAGATTTCAGATCACCGTGCACAACCACGGACCGAGTACATCCATGAACACATCCCTGGCATTCAGATTTCTCAAACTGATTCAAACATGCTTGATATACAGACTTACTTACCTGCAGACAGGGATCTATTTGGCTGTTTATTATATATTATTAAGCACTACCGAGTGCATTAACTGCATCAGGAAACTTAAATATGAGATGGTATGTTTGCCAAATACCTGCAGCTTGCAATATTTTTCTTGCTGTTAGCATAAGATACGGGTCACAACGAAGATTAAAGAATGAGAAAGGGAAGACTGTGCTGGGGACACGGCGTTTCTGAAACGCATGTGAGAGTGGGCAGCCGGCCCCAGGAGGGCGGGCACAGCTGGGCGGGCACAGCTGGGCGGGCACAGCTGGGCGGGGAAGGCGGCCGCCGCCCGCCCCCTGCCGGCTGCAAGCGGGCAGAGGCGCTCAGCTGCGCTCCGCTCGGCAGCGGGTCTGCAGCTGGGCGCCTGCTGCGGAGCCCTCTCAGAAGAATGCGGATACGATGGAAGTTGAAATGGGATTTTATGGAATGAAATCGGCAGCGCTCAAGCTGTGGATCAGGCTTCGAACCGGCTTTTGTATTTCGGGAAATACTAACAAAGTTTGTAAGATGAAAAACACAGTAAAGAGAAATATAATCCTTCTTTCCACATGCATATACTAACAAACTAAAAACCACAAGCCTTGATGATAAAGGTCTAAAAGGACAAGCATACAGACCCCACGCTCTTACCCCAGTCGCCTGAAGATGTTGCCTGAACTCATCCATCGTCGTGTTTGAGATGCTCATGTCCCTGAACATTCCTTCCAGTTTAGATGTGAACTGACATCCACATTCAGTCTAAAATACACAAAATAACTTCTTGTACCAGCACTATGAAAACAGAGCTTCTGATATGTGAACTGCAAGATCAGGAGTTAGCTTATAAATCTCATTAAAATGATATTTCTGTACATTTGGTTACTGGGATTCCCATCTTCAGAACTTAAAAAGTTTCATATTTCATATAAGGAACTAACCCTAAACATATCAAAACTTGCCTTCCTTCTCTTTTCTCCATTATTGTTTTTTTTTTTAGCTTCCTATCTTAAAA
>VYXH01010969.1:1020777-1059668 GCA_013397275.1 Burhinus bistriatus | reverse complement strand
AAAAAAAAAAAAATCTGTGAAAGCTTATCAGACCAAGGCATACACTTTCACTTGCTTTTTAGCATGATACCGTAAAGGGAAATAAAAAACTTTATTTGTACCAGAACACCCCTCCTTCACCCTCCACCCCCATTGTTGACCTTTTGAGAATCAGGGACACATGCACATATAGATGTACACAAACACATGCACTTCAGCTGCACATACAGGACTTTGTGCCTATTTCTAACACATACTTTGACACACATGGTAAAGGCCAGCATGCTAGCTTCAGCATCCTGAGCACTGTGCAAAGACATGAATGAGAAAAGAGTGTGGTTCAAGTCCACTGACCCATCTTGCAAATATATGACCTGTGCCTTCCAAACCACCAGGCTAGAAGAGGTCGAAAGGTAATTGGGAAGGAATTAATACTGATAATTTGGAATTAATACTGATAGTTTGGAGAATTCTGATGCAAACACGCTTTGCTCACTGATAGAATATGAAGGTCAAAAATGAGGATCAGTAAAGTTTGATTTTAGGATCAAATCACTCTGGTTTGGAAGTTCCCTAGCTGTTTACCATGCCACTGAGGAAGAAGCTGCATTAGAACTTGCTTCAAGGACTGCACACTGTTAGGCTTTTTCTTCTTCATCTCTTGGATTATTTAATCAGTCAATTGAACCAACTGAGGAACACGTGTTTTCAGATACTGACATGAAGATTTTTTTTTTTCCCAATCTATCTCAAACTATTTAATCAAAAAGGAACTGAGTATCATTACCAGTCTGCAGATGGAGGCAACTAAAAAATTCCACCATGAATAACAGAAAATCTAGGATAAAGCACAGTTTTGTCTTCAAATCCAGACACTAGATAACAGGACTTGTCCTCCTATTTGTAAAGTCTTAAAAATTTTTTTTTCTTAGAAAAAAGAATAGTTTTCTTTTCTAGATTGCTCTCTCATCACAATGCTTGCCAGTATTTCCTTCCTTTCATTTTCAAAAAATTATTCAGAAAAGCTTTTCATATTTTCTGTTGGGGCTTTAAAATCAAATCTGCATTTAACAGCAATCAAGATGTATGTTATCTATATATTCCTTAAGTAAAAACAAAAGAAACCATATTTATGAAAAAAAATGAAGTATACAGATACTGTCTTACCTTTAATTTAGATATCATATTTTTCTCAGAGTCATCTGAAACACTCTTGTTTGTGAGAAGTCTTCTTGCCAAGTGCTGCTTATAATAGCGTTCAAAAACATCTTTCTCTTGCATAAACCTAAATAAAACCATTGCCTTATCCAATATAGTTTCTACTTCTTGCTCTGTTAGCTGTAAAAGAAGTAATTTGCTGGTTTTAACCTTCCAGCAAAAGTGTCTTATACAACCTAAATACTTAAAAGTAATTCACAGCAAACACATGGTCTAACAGGAGCCTATAAAGAAGCCAGCAAAACTAGTCCAACATGTGAACGATAGAGCCAAACCAACAGTGCACAAACTCAATAGAGCGAAGAAAGAAAACAGACCTAAAATGGAGGGGAAAGCAATTGAGAGAGAGAAGGGAGACAACGGATAGCTAGAACATCTGGTAAATACAGTAAAACTTCCTGGATGAGTTTTAAAGTATTTTAAAAAAAAAGGCACAAATGGAAACCAGTATTAGGAATATGAAAAATTAGCTTGGAATGAAAGCTTTTGAATGTTAAGACTCATTTTTCAAAGCCTGTCTAGTGCCACTACAAATAAAATGATTACTTATTTTATAAATAAACAGAATTTACTATTTGATTCCCATGCGATAATATTCAGAGCCACTGAAACCTTAGCTGAGCCACCCTGTCCAGTTCTGGGTGCTGTACCTCAAAACATTTCATGAAAGAAGGTAAGACTGAAGGAAACAATTGTACTTAAGGTAGAAGAGACAGATGTTGTAATAGTCCTCTGTTATGTAAAAAGCAGGCAAAAGAAGCAAACAGGCTCCCCTGCCCAAGTGACTCAATATTCAAAAGAAATTCTTAGATATTGAGACTAACTGCCAAACTGTAAAGACATTTAAGGAACTGATATTTAATGTTTTAAAGTAAGGGAGCTGCAGAATCTACTACCATCTAATTTTTTTTTTTTTTTTTTTTGAGCAGGTATCTGCTGGAAGTAATCCAGGTATACTGCTTCAGAGATGGGGGACAAGACTCACATCTTGAGATCTTTGTGCCTTATATTTCTGTAAGTTTACATCTAAAATGTTACAAGCTCAGATGTGTTACATATACTTTTTTTTTTTTAGACAGTATTGCCATTTATCTTAATATAAAAATCATTCTTGGAAAAGTAGTTTAGTTTAATCTGATCCAAGTTGACAAAGAGAACAATCTTTTAATTTAATTTATACTTACTCCCTTAACTCCTTTTTTCAGCTTATCATCAATAAATAATGAGAGGTACTCTGGAGACCTAGAGTTGAGGTTGAGGAAGTACTCAAAGTCACCCGCAATAGTTTGTTTGAAGAGTCGATCATTATTGAAAGATTCTTGAAGGAAGCGGTCAAACCTACTCTTCAAGTCCAGTAAACCCTTAAAAAAAAAAAAAGGTATAAACACTTTCATTGCTTTGAAGTTGCAGGCTGTAAAACAGTAATAACAGATGAAGTTGTAGTGAAGACCACATCTACAGTCAGAGATTCTGCAAAGCTCTATGTTTGGCATTGTTAGAAAGTATTCAAAATTTCATTTCCATTTTTAAATACCTACAGCTGCCATAAATCTCTTATGGAAGCGATTTTCAGATAAATTGGCTAAAATATTGGTGTCAAATACTGATGCGGTTTGCTGATTTACCGTATTTTTAAATCCGCAACTTAAAGGAGTTATTTATTGTGCTTGTTAAGCCTTTTCTATTTCAAGTAACATTGACCAAGTCACTATCATAAATACAGCATACGGGAAAGATGAGGCTAAGCACCTGCATCCCCAGAGCCACTAAGCAAGTTTGAGGAGAACATACACTGCAACAACAGGCCTCATCTTGTTAGGTTTTTCCCCCCCTCTAATTTCAATCCAGGGACATGTTCTGCATTATTTAGTTTCATGTTTGTTACTGATCTTTAAGAGTCACTGTGAACATATGGAAGTTAGAAACAAGCAATAGCTCTCCAGTTATGACAGTGTGAAGTTCCCAGGACTGAACTGAATCACCTCCTGTGAGCTAAACCATTAGGTTCTTGACATCATTTTTAGGGTTTGCACCATCTTCACCCAGAGTTAAAACAACTGGGTGCAGGAAGAAGCATCTTAAAGTCACCTGAGCACCTTGCTAAGCATATGTGATACACACAGGGTTTAGACATAACGAACACAGCATTCAGGGTGGCAAGGGGTGGGAATTTCACTTGAGAGTTAAATTTATCATTGGTAACTACTGCCCACAAACTGTTCAGGTTAAATGATCGTAAAGTCGTCGGTTTCTTAAGAAATTATTTATATGTGGTTACTTAAAGAAGCCATTCAAGAATTACTCAAGGAAGTAGTAATGTTTCTTAGGAACTCACCATCTCACTTAAAGGAATGGTCTTTAGACAGGTTAATTAATGCGTATTAGAAATTTTAAATTCAAAGTAAATCCCACTATCTCTCTGTTTACCAAGGTTAGCTTATGCCTCCTCTCCAGGAGTACACCATCTGAACAACCTGGTGTTAAACAGGAGAAACTGTTAGTACCTTAAATTACAACAGCATTTCAACATCCCTTCAAATTATTGTAAGAGTTTTTAAATCTAATTCCCTGGCAATGCTTTTGCAATCATCTCACCAATTATGCTCAGGGTTTGGTGATGTCATGTTGCAAAAGCAGTGCTGGACTACGATGAAGTTTTTTTTCTTGATGGTATAATGTAGCTTCCTTGTCTGTCTTCTTACGGCTATTTAAGTTCGTGAAAGAGTCAGATGAACACGGCTGAGATGAGAAGAGTGAGGTGGTTTCTCAATTCACAGGCATTTTTCTCTTCTTCCATCAGGTCAATGGAAGTGGAGGATAAACCTGTTTGGGGGTTTAGCAGTAATGAAATACCAATCCCTTCCCTAGGACATCTTCATGACATGCCTGGAGTACATACTAACAGGCTGAGAACATGAGCTCTGCCAAAGCACACGTTGCAAGTCTTCTTCAGCTTCATAGCAGGAAACGTCGATAGCATCTTTATAATTTTTTTAACTCTCAATTAAATTTTTTTTACAATACCACTTCAGGTCCATCAGGATTTAAAAGCAGCAAAAATTACTTCAAAGTAATCCAGACACTTATTTTCCACATCACTTGCCCCCTCTGCCCTTTTTTTTTTTTTTTTTTAAATCATACCACCACAAAAAACATTAACAGCCCTTTATCATTAAACTTAATAAATTTCAAAGGGCATTCTCTCTTCTTTTTAACAATCCCTGGAGAGGTGATTCTTGTCCAAGCTTGGTAAGAAGTTTGCTTCAGCATTGCCAGAAAATCAATAATCCAATCAAAAATGTGTTTATACTCAAATGGCTTCTTCTAATAGTAACCAGTTCTAGCAAAGTTATTGATTTCAAACAAAACAGCAGAGATGATGATAGACATACAGCATTAAGCGTTTCTCAAAGACCAGACACAAGGACTTCAACTACACATTTAAGAGAACCCCAAAACTTAATGTTTAATGAATACACATTTTCACATAGAGTATAAAATCTTCCAGCTATAAAAACATTTCCTTCAAGTTCAATGAACTGTAAAGATCTTATGTGCGAATTTAAAACCACCTTCTCAAAGACAATGGGAGAGAAAATACGACAAACACTCCTGAAGCATATTTTGTGATCTGGATAAATTAATGGTACACATCACTTCTTAGTGAGAGATGGAGAACAAGAAAGAACACTTGTGTCTTCTAACATGCAAGTGTTCTGTTTCTCAGGGAGACCAAGAATGAAACTGGTAATTTGTTGTTATTTATATGTAACACGTTCACCTCTCAGTTATAGTTAATCTTGCCATGAAATAAACATTGATAGCTAACTTTACATAAAATTAAACAAAATAGAACTCTATAAAGTTATTTGCCAGCAGACGTACAACTCACTCTGGAGGCAAATATCATTCAGGATAATCCAAAAAGTTCCCAGCAGTTACATAATTAGGTGGAATATGTTGTTTAATAAAAGCAGCTACCAAAAGCACAAAACCCAAGCATGTACCTTCCAAGCAACTTAGGTAAGAGTTCTAAATATGTCAGAAAAATCACAAAATGTACATTTTAAACAAAATTATAAGTGTAGCTTATTAATAGTAATCCCTTCTGAACCAACGTTAAGGTTTACCTTATCAATCACATAGTTAACTGCTACTCTGGGGAACATGGGAAAAATGGAAGAAAAGAAAGTTAAAATACTTAACTACCTGAATGTAGTCAACTGGATTCTTTCCTTCTCCCTCTTCAGAAACTAGTGCTTTGCCTTGCTCTCTCAGGTATGAGCTCATGCACTCACACATTGTCTTCAGACCATTTGGCACACGGCTAAACAACTTGTACATGCAAGCAAGGTCTGGAAACAAGAATGAGATATTATGCAGGACACCCTCTGCCTGTTACACTTTTGCTATGAACTGAATGAGTTAACAGAAGATGACAGTAAAAGTTCAGCTACTTGAGCCACAAAAAGCATCCTGTAACAGCTCAGGCACTGGAATCTTCTGATGTCCCCTTTCCTTTACCCCTGACAACATGCTGACCACAAAAGCCACAAAATTAAAAACAAAGGTTGTGTTCAAGTATTTTAGGTTGTCTACAACATGGAATCCGCTATTGCTGATCCCCACACCAGCAGAAGTCAATGCTTGCACTAAACAATAGTGCATTTAAAGTTCAGTAAGATTATATTTTCCAGTGGTATTTAAGAATGTGGCTTCCAAGATCATCATCCCAAAAATCAAATACTGTATTAAAAGTGATAAGAAAAATCTAAGTTAAATCAAATAGGACAACACTAATGAGATGCTTGTTTCTGAATTAAAAGCAAAGGCTGGTAAAAACTGGAGTTTAATTCATATTTTTCTTAAAGAGAGCCATGAAGTTTTACACTACTTTGTTTCATCCATCTAAAATCATGATAAATAACTTAGCTTAAACATGGCTTTCAAAAAGAGCAATCCATCTTTGTACATTCATGTGAAATCTTATCTTCACAATGCAGCAAGTATTTCCTCTCTAGTATTTAACTAAATCAAACCAAGGCCTATGAAAGTTAAACTAATTCCTATATCTTATGAATACCCTTCAATATCATGGTACCCTCTGCCTGAAGGCTATCGTAACTGGGTATTAAAGAAGAAAGGTTAAGTATAGTATCATCACTTTCCTTTTCAACACAGTAATTCTCTTTTTTTACAGCCAAGAAATCTGCTCACTTTGTCACTCTGTCACCTACTAACTGTGAAGCTGCTTTAATGAACAAAGGCCATTAATCTAAGCAGCAAGCGTGTTCCCCATTCTCACGGCTTTAGCGTGAACACCGATTTCTAAATATAGATACTATAATCACGCTCTTCATTATGCTGCTTTAGAAACTTATATGCTCTCTCTTTCCATAGTAACTTTCAGTCATTCTGTCCCACATTAACCTCTGTCAGGCAAAACCAAATCAAGCCAAGCCCTTCTTTTTCAATCACTTCAATAAGTTGCTTCTTATCCTTTAAAACAGACTTTTTTTTCCTGCAACAAAGCCCTCTCCCCAAGAATTGGTCCTTCAATACTTCTATTAAATAAGTCATTCACACTAGCTCTTTTTAAATAACTGCCTGTGGGCCAAAAAAACTTTGATGTATTTTGACAGCTACATACTAGAGGAATGAAAGTAATAAAGTGGCTCATGGAAAATAGATAACGAAGACCACTACAATAGTTTCGTACTTTTCGTAAGAGATACTTGGCTTACCAAAAAAAGTACCTGTATCTGATACTAAATAGAAACAAGTTACATGTACGGGCTCTGTTTTAAAAGACCTCTAAAAGTCTCTGAAGTAATATTCTCAGACGTCTGCAGAACAGAGCCACCAAAATGTTTTTACAATTACACAGGACCATAAACATTAAGCTCCACTTATCCTACGTTTAAAAATAAGCAGTATCATAAACATTTCTGTCTCCCATATGATGCAGTCTTACCTTCTGTCTTCCCATTTTTCAGCATATGAACTAGCCCAGAGTTCTCCATTTCCACTATTGTTTTCATATGCTTGGAAATAAGCTCCCTCTCAACAACTTTCACAATTGGTTCTTCTGTTGATTTATCCAGGCAATGCATCACCCGTTCTATTTCTTCATTAATTCTAGCTTCTACTTTCTTGATATATACAGAAGCACTGTTTTCAGCTAAAAATTTCTGACTTTCCATCTGTGATCAACACAAATTAATACTTTTAGACTTTTTTTTTTTAACGGGGAAAAAGGAAATGCACTGGTTATTTCAGATCAGCATTGATAAGCAAGTTCAAATCAAACCCAGCATGTCCAGCAAATGAGATCATTATACCCCCAAGATTTACATACATGCTTAACACAAAATAAAGGTTGTTACACTAATTGCATTACATACATAAGGGGGTACATGCAGTATGAACATGGTATTTTTCATACTAAAACAACCTAAGCCAACCTAGTTTCCACAGTTACCAACTAGAGTTTTAGCCACAAGTCCAAAGAAAACAGAAGGATGGGGAGAGGGAAGAGGCAAAGATTCCTTTCAAAATACCAGTTTATTGCATATTTTTGAGTTGTGAGGATCAACTCAAAATTAGTGACAATGCTGAGCACATTATTTCATGTCTAATAGTTTTGATCCATACTGGTCCTCTTTTGGAGGAAAGTTTTTTTTTTTTTTTTGGGGGGGGGGTGTTTGTTTTTGGTTTGTGGGTTTTTTTTGTTTGGTTTTTTTTTGTTTTTTTAAGGCAGACCTAAGAAATAAAACTTAAATGAAAGTAATTATTTTTTCTTAAGCTTATGTAGCACCAATGAAAACCAGAATGCAATGACTTTTAAAAAGTTGTGCAACATATGCTTCTGATTTTCTTATAAGCTTAGAGATGACAGGATATGGCAAGACAGCCAATCCTGCATAAGAATTGGGAGACTGACAAATTATCTTATCTAGGTATCTGATAAAATTGTAAAACGTGTTAAAAATTTCCAACAACAGAAGAACATGATTCCACTCAACAATCATTCAACTGTCTTTTTTCCTGAAACTATCTCACAAAAAACCTCAGGAAATATTTAAAATGTGCTATTCAGTGGCTGGTCAACAACTGGATGGCCACTTGGATACACTTAATTCCTTGACTCAGTTCATTTTATTACAAAATACAACTCACAAATGTAGAAACTATGAAGGAAACAAAGCTTACTCAAAGGCAGTTTGACAAGTAGTCTCCCCTCTCCATTCCCAGCCTGAAACAGTTTGAACCTTTCACACTATTGGTATTTCAAAAAGACTGTGGCTGCAACGCAGGGACAGACTAAGTTGCATGAAATAGTCCAAAGCAGGCACAAGATTAGCGTAATGATTACCTTACATGCTACCAGCAACCGTATTTCAAAACTACATTCAAATTATGGTAATTCTGTAAAATTTGTGTTACTTTATGGCAAAATTAGTAAAATTTTTTCTTTTTTCATTTAACGGAGATGGACACACTCATCAAATAAGTAGCAATTACTTAAAGTACCACCAATTCTCACAATTCCAAGCAGTTACAACAACATTCCAAATACGATATTACAACATTGCTGTACCTGAAAAAATTCTGCAGACATCTCCAAAAACGGAGCCTCAAAGTCTTCTTCATAGACTGACCTTCCTTCAAGACCTAGAATCATTAACATCTGGCAAGCATTTCTTATTGCGCCTCTGCCAAAAAGTAAGTTGTTAACAACTTGAGAAATCTACGTGCTTGTAAGATAGAGTACACAGCAGAATAACAACTCAGAATATAATATCAACTTAAATAAAATACAGTAATAGAAAGTCCATCCTAAATCTGTTTGGTACATAACAGGTTTTCAAGAAGATTGCAGGAGCAAGATTGTTTGTTTCTGTTCTAAACTAAGGAGCTGAAAATGTTTATTAAATATTTTAAATATAATGATAGGGAAGCAGGTCTCAAGTTCTACTAAGTTGGAAAATTATTAAGAAAGTATTTCGACATACAAGAAAATAACCAAAAATACTACTTCAAAGAAAACTGAAAACTGCACACGTAGGTTAGAATTGAGCAATTCAAAACAATTGCACAGATGGAAATTGCTATGCAAAGTTTGAGATTTTTGTTTGCTTGGGTTTTCTTTAAACAACACAAAATGAAAATGTATTGGCAAGTTAAGCATTTGGTTAGGCATAGAAACACATCAGTAAGATCTGAAAACAAAAGAAGTGCATCCAGGAAAAAATTCCACTTTCTGGCAGTAGGGGACAATACACAGCTGTTGCCAGGGAGTATTTTTTCTCTTCATAAATTGCGTGTTGGGCAATCTCAATCACAGAACTGCAGCCAAAGTAGCATGGAGTTTACATATCTCCACACCCAACAGCTGCTCTGAAACTGGAGAAGCACAAGAAAACTTGCAAATTTGAAGTTACTTCAGCTGCAGTATCTGCAGTGTGTGGCACAAAACTCCACATCTACTAAACTGGCCGGACAACAGGAGGAACAGATTTAAAAGCTTGGAGATGCAACTGAACTAACAAGAAACAGATGGATCAAAACATGAGGATGGGAAATAGACTTAAAAAAAGAAAAATTCAAAAATAATAAAAAAACCCCAGGTACAAGAAAACTAAACAACCTCTAAGTACAGAGGAAATATAGGGTGACAAAAGGCAGAGAATTGTCAAAACCCCACTTTATAACTAAATGCTCTGGCACAAGGCAGTAATGGAGAGATTTAACAAAAGTTTTAATAAAAATACAAGATAAATATTAAAAAAATATATTAACAAGCTTCCTCATTTACCATTACACTAAACCTTAATGTACAAAGAAATATGTTATTGCAGATTATGGAGAAATTTTACTTGTGATCAAACTGCAGCCTTAAGTAATGATTTATTTGTGTATGTTCTTGATTCACTCCTAAAAATTGATAGGTATTATTTACAACAAGAGGCAGTCACTTATAAACATCTTACCTGTCTACAACTTCTCCTTTCCTTTCTCTCGCAATCATATCCAGCAGAGTTTGCCGCAGGTGATCCCTAATACAGCCATAGCGTACAACTTGATCTCGAAAAATAATCAAGCCTAAATTGTAGACATTCTCCACATTGTTTTGTTGCACATACACACGGTCCTACAATGAAGGCATACACAGCAATAAAGTTTTAAATTCAGTATACCTATGCTCTTCAAAATTGCAAGAGATTGGTCATATATCCACTGTACAGAAATAATCAAATTAATCTTCTCTCCTTTCTTCATAAAAAGAAATTATGAATACCCTCAAAATTCAAAATCAGTCCCATTTTCCAAAACTTCATTTACATGGAAAGTCTACTTTGCTTAAGATTTTAAGCACAGCATTTATGACTAAAGCACACCAGAACAAATCTACAGCCTTGCCACTTTTTAGTTTGTGAGTAGGGGAATCTGCAAACACTGACAAAATTCATGGCACAATCTGAAAAAGGTTTTATTATCTAGTCAAAACCCTTACATCCACCCCTTTTTGTTCTTTAAGAAAAATTAGTTGATTTTTCCCCCCATCTACCATGCATCTTCCTATCACTCCTTTCAGGCAGACAGTTCCCCCTCAATGTTCAGTGAAATTTCCTGAAATAGCATCATTAGATGAACAGAAGAAAAAGTAAAGCCAAAATGAGAATAGTTACAATCAAAATGTTTATGGATCAGTATTGCAAAATTGTATATAAGGATTTCTGTTGAAACCCTCCCAATAAAAAAATTCACTTTCCCTCAACTTCAGCAAATATCTTGAAACCTTGTTATGTTTCATTACAATTGCACACATATACACACATATCCCCCAAAAAAAGAAAAAGGGAGAGAAGAAAGTAATTTTTATGTTTCAATATGGGTTTAAATTTGATCTCCCTACATAATCTCAGTCTATAGGAAGGATCAAGCTCCTCAGCTATCCGCTAGCCCTCTACTACCTATGTTTACAAATTGAGGCTGATCCTCAGAACAGTATTCCAAATCTGTATAGCCCAAACACCATCAGAGTTGACTGAGATGCTGCTGAGCAGACACCCTGAGTTTCTTACTGCTACCCGCAGAAATGCGCCAAAAATTTGTCTCCCCTTTTTTATTCCTCTCTCCCTTTTCTAGAGAGTTGATAAGTTGGAAGACTATTAATAAAGTTACTAGCAGACAGAAAATGAGTATATTCAACTTAATATCCAGTAGTGCTGTACTAGGTAAGACCATTTAAAACAACATTAAGAACAGAAAAACACTGAGTTTTTACAAACTATTTCTGAGATAAGCAATGATATTATTTTTTTTTTTCTTTTCTCTCATTTCTGCTGGACCATAATCCATTCCTCTAATGTAATAGTTTGGGTAATTATGAAAAATACTGCTTTACTACCATTTAAGCCTCAGGGTGATAATGTTAGAAAAAGTAGGTACCTCCTCACAAATCTGATTGTGATAAGGTTTTCTGAAAGTTTACATAGCTATAACAAAATAATAATACTACTAAAAAATAATCAAAGTCTATAAAGGATGAAAGTCAATGTTTGAAATTGAGTATAAAGATTAGCTTCTCCACTGGTTCCATCAATTACCTCAAGTGCTTTACCACACTCAGAATTGAAGTGTAAAGTTACTCAAACACCTGTAAAACTAACCTATTTAAAAAAAAATAAATCATGCTTCAGACTATGGAAAAAAATTAGAAAATTATCAGTTTATATAAATTCTGCAATTACAAAAATTAAGAAGGAACAGACACCACACCCTTTAGTATTTTAGCTGCTGAATTTACATGGCAAAATTATTCATATACTAATTATATGCCAGATTGCCACTTGATGACCACAGGAGAGTGAAACACCGGGTTCCACAATTCACGAATGATTTCCCACTCACTCCCTTCAGACAGGCAGCACTTAATTTCAATGAAAAAACAAGATGGGAACAGGGGAGATACACCTATTCTGTGGCTCACGAAGCAAGCTCAGTTCTGTCTCAAAGCAAAAAATTTACTAATTGGTCTCATGAAGTCACTTTGGCAACACACAGTAGTCTAGATCTTTGGAATATGCTACCCTATTTTTTTTTCCTGTTATTTAGAAACAGGGTTACTTATTTCACTCCCTTATTTACACATTTGCATCAAGAACAGAAGTAAATGTGATTCTAAAGTAAGACAAACTTAAAATATGCTTTCAAAGAGATGAAAGAGAAAATTAAAAAGTAGTGTTCCAATAGACTATAACCTGAGGAGAAAAGAATATATATCCATATATATATTATTTCCAAAGAATATTCAGGCCTCTGAAGCACAAGCAGCAAGGTCTCAAAATGGATTAAAGCCACGGTCATGACTCATCTGCATAGCTTCTGTTGTGGCAGTGCTAAACACTGCCATTATGAAATGAAATAGTAACTGCACCAGAAACTCTTCTCGGTGTAACAGCAATGCCTCTTTAGTAACCCAGACCACTCTACAATACCCAAATTAGAGTAGCAGCATTAATGTTTCTGATACTGCTAACAGACCACTTTCACTGTTGACTAGAAGCTCTCCCAACCTAAAAAAAAAAAAACAACCCCCCCCCCACATCTTAAGAGACAGGAAACGCTGTTTGGGAACAGGTTTGACTGACAAGGCTACATGCTACTGAACAGCAATCACTTCCCATGGGGAGAAGCAGCAGGTGCTTAAAGGTAAGAGTAACTCTCAGGAGACAAGGGTGGAGTTTCAGACAGCAATTATTCATGAACTATAATGCTGCTTACACTGCAGAATAATTCTGGTCTCGACTAAAGCAAGTTACCTACTGTAAAATATCAACAGCCACATTTTGCCCATCTCCGTATGGATGCACCACCTGGATGATGTAGCCTTCAGACACCGTTGTGTATATATATAGCAAGTGTCTTAGATCCTAGTTCTGAAAATAAAAACAACACTTCTCCCTACTACCTTGTGCGTAAGCCATGAGCAATGACAGTCATATGCCCTGAGGTCAAAACTTGGATAGCCAATCTGTCAGTGCCGGCCAAAATCAAGACACCAGCTTTGTGCAGCGCACAGATGAGAAGGGAAGGCTCAGCCCTCTGCAAAATACACAGCCACATTCGCAAGTGTTTAACTGGCACTACCCATATGCCTGTAATGCAGCCAGGGGGTGACTGCTGCACTTGCATTCCTGAAACGGCTTTAAATTTAGCAAGTACAAGTAATAAAGAAGGGACACCGCAGAATCCAGTTTAGCCCAATTTCTGTAAGACGTTCCAAGAATACTCACACTCATGTAGCTTCAAGAGAAGACCGAATAACTGTACCTCCACTGCTACCGTTACGCACAGTAGCTAAATAAAAACTATTGTAGGTACACTTACCTATGCTGCAGCTATAAGCAAGACTGAATTTCAGATATGCCCAAATGCGGTACATTACTTCACTACTTCAACATGTCTTAGTACATGACCTGACTTCGTGGAGATGCTACTTAGGACATGACTTCACTGCTTCGGTACCTCACTGCTTGCTGCAGACAGTGCCATGAATTTACAGAGAGTATTACATCTACCCTGGCACTGATTACTGTAGCCTAAATATGTAAAACAAAAGAAGGAGAGCTAGTGCACATATACTACAAAATAATACAGTGGAACTATGTAAACCTGGAATTCAGTTGTGGAAACTGGAATATCTCAAGAAAGTTAGATTTGCCTTTACTGTGCAATTCCAGGTTGCAAAATCTCACGCTAGAACTACATTATACAACAGACCTGAAACCAAGCAGAGACTTTTACCAGACAGACACAAGAGACAAGGTAATACACTTTTTTAAAAATGCAACTGTAAGGCAAGCTTTACAAGTGTCTTGTACAAGAGGTTCTGCACAAAATGAAATCCTGACATAAACCCCAAACAGCAAGTATTCTAGTCATTAAGTATCGTAATGCACAAAATATGTATGTTTCTAAAAAAGATTTATTTGAATTACCTTTTATTTTAGAAATGGCAAAATTAAACAGAGGAAAGAGATTAAGGTGGATTAGAGAGGTGTTTGTTTTGACTTAGATCATATGGGAGCTAATGGGTTAAAATAACTTGGAAAACAAACATGGCATTAAAACAGATATAGCTTAGTTTAAGATGTATAATCACTAGGCTGAAACAAGAATTTAAGAGAGTAAGATCGGAATTTAAGATGATGTTAAATGTTTTACTTTCACTGACATCAGACTGTGACTTGTTGGGTACTGACAGGCACCTTTCCTGAAACTGATGGGTAAGTAATGGGGACAGCCTACAAATTAAGAGGAGGAGTGAGTTATCCTTTATTTATAGACATATTATAATTGCATATACTTCTCCTGGTGGAACACAAGCATATCAATTAACAATGCCTGGTGACTGAGTTTATACAGCAGTGGTGGGGTTTTGTTTTGTTTTGTTTTGTTTTTAAGATAAAATATTTTTAATTAAATTATATTAGCTGTGCTTGAATAAAACGGTATAAACAACTTCTGACATAAGTATATCACTATAAAACTATGTTCAGACTCAACGTCATAAAGAAGAACAAGTCATTCCTTATTTTATAAAGTTCTTGAAAACTGTTTCTTTGAAGAGCAGTCCAGTCTCATCTTTGACAGATGTTCTTCATGATTTTGTGGTACTATCAGCTTTTTCAAGCTTTTTGAATTAACACAAGACTGGAAGTTTCCTCCTCTTAGCCTCTTTCCAATGAACAGAATTATGCTTGACTCCAAGTCAAAGAAGAGAAGGGAGTCTGCCCATTGTATCAGCTCCCTGCATTAGATAGTTCTAATCAAAGATGAAATTTATAATGATAAAAACCATGTTACATTATAGATGTTTAACAGACATCAGTGCTCCTAAAGTTTGACAAATTTATATAAGCATTTTGAAAGAAAAATTTATTATATTTTTACTATTATACTATAAATATATTTTATTGTAGATGTGTCTTTTCTGTTTCTTTGGGTCTCATTTTGATACAAGGAAAAAAGCCTATGGGAGGCAAATAATTAGTTAAGTGGAGGCCTCAACTGAACACCCACTTGAAATAATTAGGAATCAAACAGCACATGAAAGGCTATATATTCCAGACGTATGCAAGTTATTTGGTTCATTATTCTGTTTTGAATCTAAAATATAACCCAATGAAGTCCAGCTTGCACTAGTAGATCTCCATCTTCTAGAGTTTTGGCAGAAAAGAGAAGGCTGGCTGGCTGTTCTAACAGCACTCAAACTTCAAACAAAAGCGAAGGCATTGCTCTCCTGAGCACAAAAAAAAAAAATAATACTTAGGAAACAGCTCTCATCTCCCCCCAAAAGTGCTAACTGAAACATGTAACCCTTCCTCAAAGAGGGGACTTCTTGGTCTTCAATATACCAGCCAACACACTAAAACGGGAACAGCTGATGAGCCAGCTTTCTCTGATACTGTTTGTGGGAATCAAAGATTTACTGAATTTAACAGGAGCATGTAACATTGCATTATCCACTCTGACCACCTATGCACCTATGCACCTTGGAGCACCCAGCACCTCCTGTACCGAAATAACACATAGTATTTGACTAAAACACAACAGCTACTCCACTAGAAAGCTCTGGATTCCATCTTCTAATGTTTCTGAAAATTTACCATGAGCTTTGGTAGATTATTCTAATTGTTAAGTATTCTTGAATTTGCCCAGATGCAGCTAGCAGCAATTGATTTGTATGTCCTTCACAAACAGATTAAAGGTTCCAGGATTTCTCAAAGCAAAGCCAGTGTATCTTCAGAATAATCTCTCAATCTTCCTATTGGCAAGATAAGATACACAGATCATTAAGTGTCACGGAAGGCATTTTATCCAGCCCTCTATCTTTAGATATGTGGTCTTTTCCCAACAAAAAAAAACAAACCAAAAAAATCGCCAACAAAACAAAAAAACAAAACCTACAACATGCAAGCCAGTAATTCCATTTAAAAAATAATAAAAATTAAGCTCTGTAGCTACAACAATTACTCCCAATTCTTTAACTTTTAGTAGCTTATTAACCAAGTAGGATTTCTTCACAGTTAATACAAACAGATTCAATTCCATAGCATGAGATCTTTAGCAGCTACAACATAAAAATCTTAACTCCAGTTGTTCAGCAGATCGAGAACAATCTCAGCTAATCATCTTTTTTGACAAAAAAAAAAAAAGCACTACCATTTTCTGTCCTTCACTGTCTAATACCGTATAAAGTACTATTGTCAGGATGATATTTTGGAAAAAAAAGATTCTACATAAAGAAGCCACAGTGTCTCAACACATATTTTTTTCCTTCTCAAGTTAAAGCCTTTGGTGAGAAGCTATGCAAAAATACACTCTCCTGCATCCTCAGAGCACGCCCACCATTCTAGGAATTTAAACATATACCAACTACCTAAAGCATAACACAATCTAGATACAAAAATGTAAGGCCCTCTCTCTTCAAAAACGGCCTTCTCCATTAACTGTCAGGTAAGGAATGCTTTTCTCTTTTCTTTTAAATTACAACTATACAACCAAAGATCCCATTCTCATCTATGTACACTACTTAATCTTGTACCGAAGCTCTGTATGAACAGCAAAGGATTCAATTAGAATTTAACATTCAAGGACACAGACTATACCTAAGCAAAGTTATCCTCTTCAAACTCTTAAGCTCAAAGAAAACTACACTGGAAGTTTGTTGAGGCTTTACACATCATGCTTTCCATAGTAAGAAGCCACCATTACATGAACAAAAACATGCAAGTAACATCTATAACCTGCCAGAATGGGTCCGACTAGCTTATTTTTTCAGAATTGCAAGATTCAACCATTTTTCAGACACACTTTTCAAGTGATAATGAGATAACCTGAAAGAAGAATCCAATTATAATTTGTCACACACTAGTAGCAGTCTTGCATACACACAGGGAATTCAAAACAAGGGACAGACAGTAGTCTTAGGAAGAAGAGTGGTAAGCATGCCTTTCTTTTTACACCTCCAGCTCATTTATTTATATTTGTCAAAAGACAATTTACTGCATCAAGTTAAATGTGTGAAAAAGCAGAATACCTACCATATACATCAGAATGTCTCTAATCATCACCATAGCTGTTTGATGATCATTCCATGCTTGGTTTAGTGTTTGTAGAAAGTTGTTATTCAAGGAGTTTAACACATCTTCTCGCACCTAAGGCAAAAAAATAATATAATGTAATAAATCCAAGTCAGTTTCTCCTGCACCACTGAACTCTTAACAAGCTTTGCTTCAAAAAGAAATTCTTGCTCCTCTACAAACATGAATACTACAATCAAGTTCTTGTTTTTCCTGGGTGCTGACCATCCCTACCTCGTATTTCACTTCTGTGGAAAAATAAGACTTCAGACAAGAAAAATCAGGCTAAAAACAAGAGCAACAAAATAAACGTGTTTATTAAGTTTCAAAGGAATATCTCAAATCTCAAATGTTAAAAATATTTTTTTTACAACTCCTCAAAAGTTTTGTTTCCTATGCTATAGTGTTTCAATTAATGTTAACTTTATTATCACAACTAATTTCAGAATGTTGGGTAGTACCAGTAAACGTCACAAACAGGAACAAGTACAGATGGAAAATTGGCCATGATGACATTTAGAAAGACATGCTGAGATAGCATAAAGTTACAGCAAACAACAGTCCTGAAAGGGAAAAATCGCTTGGTAAAGACCAGACTTTTATACTAATAGTCCATAATTGCCAACAAGACTTCAGAAAACAAAAGAAAGTCATCATTGCTTTTACAAACTTATTTCCTAGTTGATTCATTCGTCCCACCAACTTCAGGCTTTATTTCTCTTTGACAGTATTACTCCCTACTAATAAAAAAGAACATCCAGTTTCATATTTTGATTTTCATGCAGTAGGCAGATAATTTTGATTTTCACTGCAGTAGGCCATGCTCAAGCTTTAAACTCATGTAAAGACAAAGCTGAGGGAATGTAAAAAAATTATTCCAGAGTTAACAAAACGTGTGAGTTAACTTTTGACATAACATGCAGAATACATTCTGCCCTCTGCTGTAACTGAGCAGAATGTATTTTTACATTTATACATTTGCATTCATACTTATGTGATAATGTCAATTTCAGTATAGAGAATTCAAACAGGAAAACAAAACACACATGACAAGCAGCCACAAGCTGCACCAACATCAGATGCAACCACCTGACAGACTTCATTCTGTCATGTAAGTTTTATGACATCATTAGGCAAAACCAGCATAACAAAAAAATTCATTCAGCCACACTACTCCATATACTCCATAAACTTAGATGAGCAAACCAGAAACATAGCATGGCATATCATACAGACAAAATGGTCTCTTCTTGAGAAGTTGTGGAAACTTAGCCTCATAATATTCACCTTGTTATTGAATCTAGGTCACATAGGTATGCTTGAATGTTGTTCAAAGTTTTCTGAAATCTGCAAACACCTACTCCCCAGACCTGAGTAAGGCCTTGCTTTTGGAAAACACAATATGCAGTTGTAAGTCACAACCAGCACTGCTTCTCTGCCTCATTCTTTCTGATTGCAATCATCATTTACCCTTTGGTGTCCCAAATGTGTTCCCCGTTGCCATCCAATCTATGTAGTTTTTAGCTAAAATGTAAATAAGCATTAAAAACTTCACCAGTCATACTCATAAAGAGTACACAGAATCTCCCAGAACAGGAAAAACAAACATGACATGGTTGCTTTTACTTCTTTAGTCAATATGGAAAAACATTGGAAACATTATTTGGTAGATCACCCACACTAGTAAAATTTACCAAAGCAAAACCAAAAGTATGATTAGTTCACAAGCACAGAAAATGAAGGTGAGGATTGATCAATTTTACTCAAGTGTACGAGGCCATCGCAGGACTCTTCAAGGATCAAAGATTATTTTTAAATTTTTTTTAAAACAACACAGAGGCAGTGTGCCTTTATAATGACACACATCCATCACAATAATCCTACTAGACCAGCCAGTGCCAAATTACATACCAACTAGTAGCAAAAGGAGGTGCTTGCCACCAGATAGCAATGATGACTTGCTTCCAAGACACAGGAATGCTCAGGTCTGTGCCACCTCTGCTCCATACGGTACGCCACGCAGCTTTCTGGAAATGTGTTTTAAATCCAGGAATGGGTGCTATACAACAAAACTACTCAAAGAGCCTCTCTGTGAAGCTTCTCAATGACATCTCCTAGGTTTATTTTAAGCTACAGACAGGTTTGGGAAGCCGTTCTTATAGTTGCTACAAAAGCCAACCAGATTTTTGCTCACAACAGCTGTCTAGTTAATAAGCATTGAACACATTCCTTTTATGGGTCACAAATACAACAATATTACAGGTAAACTACTATAATAGAAAAAACATTTTAGCCGCGGCAAAGGCGCAGAGTCAAACCATTTTGGTGGAATAAATGACTTCTAGTAGAAAAACCTGGATATCCACACTCTTTTATAGAGAAGGAAGCCCTTCAGAGACACAGCTGCGGCTCTTCTAACACCTTAAGAAAATTTCAATCTCAAATATTTTTATCAACAGAATGTTACTTCAATTAGCCGAGCTTGTCATGATTTCTATGACAAGCTTTGCAGTTACGCAGTAAATTGGCAGGCATATCCAGCTTAAATAGGACTGTCCATATAAAGTCTCAAAAATAAATCAGCAGCTTCATAATCTACATAAGGTCTTCTTACATTTGCAAGGATGAAATCTTGCATATAACTTCAGGCTCAACTGTATTTTATACTTGATAGAGCTCTTAAGGAAATATAGCACCCTCCCCCGCCAATCTCTTAAGAATAGTTTGTTGGCATAAGCTTTCAATACCTTTAAATAACTCTCTATTAAGAGTACACAAAGCAGACTTACAGCCTAGTATTTTCTCTCTTACAGTGCCTGGCCTGACACAGCAGCACGAATAGTTCCATTATGCAGTTTCCACTACTGTAAGGACAGCCAGAACCTTCTGCGGGGAGCAGCCGTATAGAACGGCACTTTCTGAACTACGGCCCAAGGTCTCAGAACTCTTATTATGGAGTTTCTTCATCTTCTACAAAAGTCCAAGTAGTCTAAAAGATAGTATTCTAAAACCTGAATTCCAACTAAGTTAATAGATTAACTGTGACTTTACCAGAAATGTCTGTTCACCCCTGCAGCTGCTATCCTTTTGCTGAAAGAAAAAACCTCTGAAGAATATTGATGATTCTGAATTGCATTTACTTTCTGGTAATTCCCTCAAATCCTTTTGCCCTCCATATAATTGCAGACTCGCACTAGATCATCTTAAAACATCATTAAGGAAAGGCAAAGGCAGATAACATTGTCAGCCAGGCTTACAGTACACCCTAATGGTCACTAATTAATTTGGCTCCTACATGACTCCTCATGTCACTCTCCCCTATTTCATAGATGTTACGGAAATAGGAATCTCCTACAGGGAGTTTGAAATTATCTCCTCTCTCCCTTTCTTTCTGTGACACCATGATAGCAAATTTTAAAGCCTGACAAGGACATACCTTTATAAGCCCCAGAGCAGATATGCTTCCTTCACCCCACACCTTCTGCACCAGCACCTCATACAATTCCTTCTGCACTTAACAATACTGCCACAATGACTGGCTCTGCGCCCCCTTTACCAAAGGCTTTCTTGCACGCCTGCCTTCTGAAATAGCATGCACTGTCGTTATTGATCTCCACCAGTTGTATCAGCAAAGACCACCATGTCGTAAGGCATTCTGGCATGCCAGCAACAGACAGTAACAGAAATGTTTGGCAAGATCAAGAAATCTTAGAGGACACGAGAATATCCCAAGAATCTCTTCCTTTTCAGTAATGCTCCAGTATCTCCCCAAAGCAGGACATTTCAGCCCACTTAAGTTTAGGTCAGTTCTTTATGTCTCCCATGTACCCTGCACAGAAAAACCAACAAAACTGTATTGGGCTTAGCCAACAAATCAATTCCTTTGTCACACACACAATTTACAGAATGTATACAATACATTGCATGTCATGGGTTTAGATGTCACTGGACTACAAAGTGTTCATAAAAACAAAGGGAACTTTAAAAATATTATCCTGCAACCTTTTTAACTTTAAGATTTTTTTATTCTTACACAAGTGATGCTGCTTATCATCAAATGGTTTAGAGAGCTGTAAACTAAGATTTGTGTGTTTTTTAAAAAAACTTACAACATTTGTGTGAAGTAATGCACTAGGCTCAAGAAGTGTGAAGGAAGAGTGTCCACATCAAGCTACAAGATTGCCGAAGGATAAGAAAGGGAGAAATCAGTGAAGTACCCGATGCACAAGAACTAAATGTTTGAATTAAGATGAAAGGTTTCAGTACTTTTTATTCAACGATATTTTTAAATTCAATTCTACATGTACTACACTTTATTAATGATGTCAATACATAGGCGAAGACAAGTTCCAGCATGTCCTTACCCTGGAGTAAAAACAAGACAGCTGACTCCTGTCAATGATGTAGAGTAAGCTACCCGGCTTACTACTGCCTTCCTCAAGCAGCCGGAACCTGGTGACTGTAACTACAAGCCATTCGCGTCTGCAAGTTCAATACCAAGCATATTTTATAGTAACTTGCTTGCATACTTGTATTGATCATGTTTGCACTTATTTTATTTACAGTTAAACAGGCTGTAAAGACAGTACATGGTATTATGTTTTCTTGGTGAGAAGTTAAATAATTTTCTTCTTTAAAGTGTTTGGTTTCTTTCTAATAAAAATGCTGAGTAAGCACAACTTTTATCTAGCAATTAAGTAAGCATAAATATAGCTCTTAAGTGCACCACACCAAAAACACCTTCCACTTTCCAAGCTTGAAAACTGTAAAAACACCTGAACAAATAGATTGCCTCAACCTAGTCGCTTCATCTTTTGTGAATTAACCAGCATGACTGGAATACTACAGGAAAGTAACTTTTGCAGAAAGGTAACCAGCAGATGCAACAGCAAATGGCAATTCTGTTTCAAGGATTCTAGCAATTTGAAATTTGGGTTTGACTCCTCAGAAGCACTCCCTGAACAGAGTGTAGTTCTTTCCTAACATCTGTTCATTTCTGCACATTTTCATTTTGCTAACAGTTAACAGATTACATGAACAACATTTCAGTTGTCAAACCCCCCCTCCTCTAAACTCTAGCATCCACCACTGACTCTCTGAATAGAAGTTTACAAAGACTTGAGATGAGTGCATTTATTGTTAATTAGTTACTTAACATTTAACAGAGAACTGCTTTTAGGAGGAGACTCTGAAAATACAAGACTCCTCTAAAATTTCTGTTACATACAGTGTGAGGTTAAACAAAAACTTCTTTTTCTCTATCTTACAACAAGTACTAATGGCACAATCATAAGATTCCATTATAGAACTGATCCTATTCTTAATAAACAATGCACTATTTTTTCCATAATTCCATCTGTAACTGCCTCAACACAACATCCTTCAGCAAACCACCAAAAAGGACAAGGAGTAGCTTTAAGCCTACAGAAGTTTTCTTTACTGTTTAGAACTTTTTGATAGAAGTCACATTTTCTTCTTTTTTTTATTTTTCTAGGATTATTTGATTTATAAGAGGGGATCATCAGAAATGCAAATAATTTAGCCTTTTTAACTTTACAGCACTTAACTACTAAAACTCAGTAGTTAGCTTTTTTATAAAAAAAACCCCAACAACTTTTGGTCATCTATTTTTATGTTACCCATATACATAGATACAATTTGATTAAACATGTTAAAGATCAGAATACTAGATCATTGGAGAAGATTTTTTTTTTTTTTTTAAGCATCAGATACAATAGCATTAAGTGTCAGAAAGGCATTTCTCTACGCTGGCATCTGAGCAACCCTCTCAGCCAGGGCAGTGACAATACAAACTTACAGGATCTTGTGCTCTTTTGACAGTTTGCCACAATCAGCGCTTTAGAATAAATTAGTTTTGCATATGGATAATTTTCAATATGCAGAATAGCTAGGAACAAAGATGAGAAGCTTTCCTCAAATCAAACCAGGATAAACAAAAGCCTAGGAAGAATAAAAGTTTAGTGTCATGATTATTATTAAGTATAGACTGTAAACATAGGCATGTACAAGAACAAGGCACAAAAATCCTCACCCATTTGCCACTTTTTGTATGAATAGTACAGATTATGAATGCACAAATTATGAAAACAGAAGTGTTTGAGAGTCACAGATGTGCTCCAATTATAGAATAGAGCCATAAATTATTTAGCCACTTCATACAGGATGTTTCCTCTCGTGCAAACAGTAAAAAAGCCCCATATTCAAAGCAGTTCTGGACTATACTTGTCTGAACCACACCTTTGAAAATTAAGATTTTAGAAAAGAAATAACAAACTTCTCTGCCACAGCATTAACTCCAGTTAGAATGCACAAAAAGCTCGCGAAGCGCTATGCATTATTTAGACATCAACCTCCCATCCACTCTCTGTAATTCGGCCAGAAGTAATCATTCGAGACACATGATGGTGTATGACTTTCTTTTTCAAATGTTGTAATAACAGGACAAAATTCTGTTACTCCATCTGGCCCACAGCCAGTACACAGGATCAAAGTGGACACGTCTCTCTTTTCGAAGATGGGCAGCTATGGATATTACCGCAAGGAGTAAGGCAAGGCATCTTCCCTTGACTTAGGATCCTATTACCACTAAATATTATCTGGACTCATAAAAAGCGAGTTTGAGCTTTTTTTCAATTACATACTTGTTAATCAAATGGAGGTGGTTCCACGGTTTAACACAAGATGTGAAGAGCCCTTTTCTCAGATGACACTTCTTCAGAAACAAGAAGTTTCTGCATGTCATTTTGACTGAATTACATGGTTTAGAAAAGGCTGAAGTGACAGAATGCAGACTACCCAGGATCTTTGTTGCTGCTGAGCTGATGTTTTTGTACATTGCCTACCGCCCCTTTAAATAGCGTAATCCTAGCACAACTCTCTCATTAACTTGTGAATTAGTTCATTAGCCCATAACAAACAGGTTCTTACATTGGTATTTATTTTGGTTCACAGATTAAAAAACTGACCGGAAAACAAACCGAAGTTTGTTCTGAGAAAGTCACAAAATGCCACCAAGACACCACAGACCTTTTTAAAAAAATTCCTAGCTCTCAACAGTTACGCTTCGCTGAAGTTGCTTCCTGTTATACACTTTCAAATACTTCCTATGGTCCGCCCGCCATTAGCAACTTACAACAAACAGAATCTGGAATATGAAGTCATTTAAGCTTTATGTTAGTTCTAAGCTACCATTTTTAAGGGCATCAATGCAATTTCAAAACAAGGCAACATAGTAAAAGGGGGTTTTTTTTGTCATTTAAATAACTATTCAGAATTCTTTCACATAAGACACTTCAATTTTCATTCATAAAATGACATACCTTGTTTATTAGATGCTCAGTGACCACTTCTCTTAGTCCAGTGTAGAGTTTTTCACCATGTTTATGCAACACCATTGTATATGCATTCCTATACAGCTCCTCAAAACTGAGACCACTATTGTTCTTACGCTGGATCTCTTGGATTGCATTTTTTAGAAGATCCCAAATGCTGTTCACATATTTCTCATCCATAGTCATCTGTAAATATGAAACAAACCATTATTGTTTAGAACCAAGAAAGATCACTAGAAAAAGTTATGTTTAGAAGTTGTAACTCCAGGAGCAGTAGTTGCTTCTGCCACATTGTGTTTATTCCATTATCATGTGGTTTCTCAAACTTTATAAAAAACCCCCAGTATTTATGAAACTAGTAGGGATTTCAAGAAATAGTTATGAAAACTATAATTTGTAAATGTTTAATCCTTTTCTCCCTCAGACCTGCAAATCCACAGAAACCAACTCCAGAGCCAGTGCAGGTCAGAAGTCAGGTAATCGTGGACATGAGTCTCTTCCCTACTCCTCTCCTGTGAGGACAGGCTGAGAGAGTTGAGAGTTCAGCCTGGAGAAGAGAAGGCTCTGGGGAGACCTTATTGTGGCCTTCCAGTACTTAAAGGGGGGCCTACAGGAAAGATGAGGACAAACTTTTTAGCAGGGTCTTTTGCGATAGGACAAAGGGTAACGGTTTTCAACTAAAAGAGGGTAGATTTAGACTAGATATAAGGAAGAAATTTTTTTGCAATGAAGGTGGTGAAACATTTAACAGGTTGCCCAGAGAGGCGGTCATGTCCCATCCCTGGAAGCATTCAAAGTCAGGTTGGACGGGGCTCTGAGCAACCTGATCTAGTTGAAGATGTCCCTGCTCATTGCAGGGGCGTTGGACTAGATGGCTTTTAAAGGTCCCTTCTAATCCAAACTATTCTAAGATTCTATTCCTCCACAGTGTTATCAATGATAGTCAGTCAACTTTCCTCCTGTACTAATACGCTACTTGGCACCTCATAAATCATACTGCGGCACTGATCTGCTTAACTGGACCCCAAATGACCTTGTACGATAAAAGATGATAATGTCTGACACAGTTAGCAAACTTAGTCATCTGCTTGAGGTAACTAGGTATTCTCTATTTACAGTAATGTACTAATGGCCAAAGAATTACATGCCTACAATTTAAACACTTACAGGTGTTTTTGAAAAAAATCCTACAAATGTCCAAAATTAACATCTGTATTGAGCATGTTTCCACTGCACAAATATGGTTAAATAACTTGCTACAGGATATGCATCAAGCACTAAGCAGAATATGTATCCACTTGATCTGTTATTCAGACACTATATACTTCAGTAAATACACCAAATAAAAACGACAGCAATAAAGAAAAATTCAAAGAAGGAAACTCTTATAAGAAATAGTCTCAAAATAACCGCAAACCAACTTTTGCCCTCTACTGTCTAGTGCTTAGTGTGAATCAGTTTACAATTCTACTTTACCAATGCAAAGATGCTTCAAAATACAATGCTTTATAGATAAAGATGTATATGGGATGACAACTAAGTGTAGCAACAAAATACCAGATGTCAGTATTGCTTCAAGTTTGTGATTTAGCCAAGTTTCACCACCCAGTTGAAAAAAAAACTCCACTTTTTAATTGAATCAGATTTAAAACATAATGTTTAAAGTTAAGCTTGATTTAGTTTATACAAAAAGGAACTGATCTAGCATTTTACACCTAAAGAAAAAGGCTGAAGAAAGGAAAAAGACACTATTCCCAGAATTACTGTGGAGAAAGAAAATATCCCCAAGTCTATGAATACTATCAAAGTAGCCTTGAAAATAAGAGCTGAAAGTAGTAAGACTAACGGTATGACATTATAGAGGAAAATCATGACCATCCCTGGTCTACCTCTCTTCTCCCTTCTCTTCCATTGAAAAAAAACAGTAAGCGCATAGAGGAAAGGCACGGAAGACTAGATTTACCTTTATTTGTAATCAAACACAATGATTAGCAGAGCTTTTTTCGTTAAATGTACATTTTTACATGCAATTTCAAAGTATCAAGTCTTCTAGGCATTATAAATAAAAGTACAGCTCATAATAAGGATAAGCCATTCACTACCTTGGGAGGGAATGGGCTGCTGAACAAAATCAAAACAAGACACATACTCCTCAATCCTCCTCGTCTTTTGGAGTTTTGGTTAAATACAAAGATTTTAATGATAAAAATAATCCTATTGCTAGTTTTTCCACTCTCCTGATACCAGATCCACTAGTCTACTCAACTGTATGTACCCAAAACTTGAGATATGTCATTGTATATCTAAAACCAAAAAAAAAAATCACAAACACATTCAAAAATTCTTAGCTCCTTATCTCCTAAAACCTCAAAGTAACAGAGAAATGGTGCAATGTTGTCCTCCCCCCTGCTTTTTGCTTATTCTGCTATGTATAATATTGAAAGGTCAGTTATTTTCTTTTTAATTTGCATTTGCTACATTGGTGACTCTTCAGGGAAATTATTTTCTAAAGCCTTCCTGAACAAGCAGTTTTACAAGTACTGATAATGAAGGCAACCATTTAGAATTGCAGACGGCAATCCAAGTAAAAGCTTTTCAGTTTTTCCTTAAAAAAAAAAAAAAAAAAAAAAAAANTTATTTTTTCATAAAAAAAAAAAAAAAAAAAAAAAAAAAGAAAAAGAGAAAGAAAAAGAGGGCTTGTTTTCAAACAAAGCGTAGACTCAAACCAACACTTCCCAATGCCATTTTCTCCCCTTGCTAATCAAAAATCTCCCAGTCAATATGACAAACAGCAATTTAATTGCTCACTGTATTTAAAAAAAAAAGTATGATCTGTATAAAACAGGCAAATAGTTTGAAGAGGTATTACAGCACTGCTGTTTCTGGGTTGGTCAGCCAATAAACATTTCTGCATGTTACAGATGGCAGTATATCTAATAATTTGGATCCGTTCAAGAAAAAGCTAAAAGTGAACTGTTTAATTCTTCTACTTTAATTCAAATGCTATAAAAGATGAAGGAATGATCCTAACATTATTTGCTCCAAATTCACTGAATACAAACATGAACACACAGCTTTCTGCCACTGGATACACCACAGGCTGCTCTGGAAGCACAAGAAAGATCCATAAAAGGTAATTTTAAGCAGTACACATCTCCATGGGATAAATATACAGAAATATTTGCACTAGTATTATAAACTCATCTTATTACTTTTTAAGATTAAGCATAATGGACTCTGCTTCTCAGTGCAGCATCCTATTCTGCTACTGACTGACTTTAGATTAATTTCTGTGAGGTTTTGTGGGAACAGGTTTGCTAAAGTTCTAGGATAGCAAGTTAAAAGAGCTCTGTCTTCCAAAAAAGATCTAGCATAGCTAGCTTGTTTGCAGCACTGTTTTCTAACAAAGCAAAGACTCCTAATACTTTAAACAACTCCACTATTATCAGACATTAAGTCACTGCAGTAAAGCTTTAGCAGAAATTTATTATTTCCTCTCCACTGCTGAAAAGTTGTTTAGCTTTTGAACAGAAGAGGTCTTCCTGTATCATTATCTTCAAAGTTATGCAAGAATCTGCCCTCGGATTATTTAACTCACAGGTTCATCTCTTTTCACCCCCCTTCCGTAAATCAGGCTTGTACACTTTTTTTTTAAAGCAAACAACTAAGCAATAAATAAGTTTGTGATGCTACTAGAACATTTTGGCATCTTCCAGAATCCTGTACAAAAGCATCTCTGAAAACACTATTAGAGAACCATGACCCTAATCTCCCAGTCTGACCCAACAGTGAAGATGGATGCAACTCTCTAGATCCCCATCAACAGAGCCTATAAGTAATCGAATTCCACAAATATGAATACAGGATCAGAGCCCAAATGTTCTTCCATACTCATTCCCAGATTTCTTCTAATGGTTATACACTAAAAGTGAACTCCACATTTGTAATACAGTTGCCTTGCTTGTGCCTTCTAGTTTTGCAGATTTAAGGGGAAGCTAGATTACTGCTTCTGTTGGTGCTTTGAAAAAAACCCACCCAGGTTCAGAAAAGCTTTCAGAAGCAAAATCCCAGTAATTTCGGTAGTGTTTACACCCAGATTCACCAAGATAGTAAGAAGCCAGTGTCCAAAGAGAGGAAATGCATTAGTGTACTCCAGTTTATCTGAACATTACCTTTCTTGGGGAATGGGAGAGAGATCAAGTCTGTTATTGGCAGGAGGGATAGCTGTTTATAACAAGCCGCTAGTTGGAAAACTTCCACAAACCGCTGCCCAAATGCTAATGATTCAAAGATGCAACTTGAACACAAACATGTGAACTCAAAGTGTAGCATTAGTACATCTTGAGGAAATTAGACTAAAATATCAGTGTACATGAAAATGCAATCGTTTTACCAAAAAAACTCAAAAGGTCCTTTACTCCACAGTACTGCCACAGTACAGGATCAGATACATGCAAGACCGAATAGGCAATCACTGTCAGCAATCTATTGCCATTATCACTTGAAGAGCACACCACCAGCAGATAAAGCTAGTAACAGTCCTGAATATACTTCTCAGTGTCTTCCTCCTAGAAGCTAACACTACAGACACCACCTCTTTTGAATAACTTTATCAGCATTCCTTAAATTAAAAGGGCCAAACAGCTAAACTCCAGCAGTTTTGGTATTAACACGTAACTTCATACAAAATACTATCATCCCCCTTGAGTCATGCAGTTCAAAGGGAAGTGCAACATCCTGTCCCTGGGGAGGAACAGCCCCACGCATTAACGCATGCTGGGGCCAACTGGCTGGAAAGCAGTTGGCAGAAAAGAACCTGGGACTGCTGGTGGACAGCAAATTGACCACAAGCCAATGGGCCTTCGAGGCAAAGAAGGTTAACGGTATCCTGGGCTGCATTTGGAGGAGCGTCGCCACCAGGTTGAGCTCTACTCAGCGCTGGTGAGACACATGTGGAGTACTGTGTGCAGNTCAAAGTGTAGCATTAGTACATCTTGAGGAAATTAGACTAAAATATCAGTGTACATGAAAATGCAATCGTTTTACCAAAAAAACTCAAAAGGTCCTTTACTCCACAGTACTGCCACAGTACAGGATCAGATACATGCAAGACCGAATAGGCAATCACTGTCAGCAATCTATTGCCATTATCACTTGAAGAGCACACCACCAGCAGATAAAGCTAGTAACAGTCCTGAATATACTTCTCAGTGTCTTCCTCCTAGAAGCTAACACTACAGACACCACCTCTTTTGAATAACTTTATCAGCATTCCTTAAATTAAAAGGGCCAAACAGCTAAACTCCAGCAGTTTTGGTATTAACACGTAACTTCATACAAAATACTATCATCCCCCTTGAGTCATGCAGTTCAAAGGGAAGTGCAACATCCTGTCCCTGGGGAGGAACAGCCCCACGCATTAACGCATGCTGGGGCCAACTGGCTGGAAAGCAGTTGGCAGAAAAGAACCTGGGACTGCTGGTGGACAGCAAATTGACCACAAGCCAATGGGCCTTCGAGGCAAAGAAGGTTAACGGTATCCTGGGCTGCATTTGGAGGAGCGTCGCCACCAGGTTGAGCTCTACTCAGCGCTGGTGAGACACATGTGGAGTACTGTGTGCAGCTCTGGGCTCCCCAGTACAAGAGCAGCATGGACACACTGGAGACAGTCCGGTGAAGGGCCACTAAGATAACNTCAACCATTCTGTGATTTGGTGATACACCTTACAGCTGTACACCGAGGAAGCCAGAAAACCACAGCTCCCTGAGTAAGTGTGACCTGTTAAAACTGCCAGTACCAGTCTTCCAACTGAAAAGCATCATGGGATAACAAAGGTGAGCAACAAAATGCTTGTTGTTCCCGCTGGAACCAGGCATTTGTTCCCCAGCTTACACCAAAAACAGTCAAAGAACAACACTAAAGCTCCCAGATTCACACAGAACAAACAGTTCTACTGCTGGAAATCCAGATTACTTTGTATCAAAATAAATGCTTTGTGGTGTAATTTTCTTTCTATAAAATTTAGCTTTTACAACACTGTTCCCTTTGAATGCAACCTTATTTTGTATGCTTGTTAGTTGGTCATTTCGCCCATAACACTACAGAAATCGCTCCTCTTACACAGCTATGCTTGAAGTGCTGTGAATTGTAATGAAAGGCAGTTACAGGAGTAAACTGTTAAGAATCCGCCAAATTCTTGACAGTTTACACCAGCTTACTTTTACTGGAAGTAGCTACTCTAGTCATCTTAAACAAGAGGTGCTTAAGAAAGAAGTGAGGAAGAGGTAATAGATGTCCTATAGAATCTCGGTAGGAGTATCCACAGAGGTTCACCAACCTGCAGAAACAGGAGGCACAAGACTAGTGACTAGACACAGCTTCTCATCCTTCTTACAGAGGAAGTTTCTAGACAAGTTCTATAAAGTTCTCACAAAGATCTCAGACCAAACAGGCCACTGTTAATTCTGAGAAGTTTTAACAGACTGTAAACACACTTGCAGGACATTTTTACTTTAAAAAAGTTGCAAACATTACTACTCAATTTTTCTACAGACTAGCTGCAGAGTGTTTATCACAATTCTACACGCTACCAGGTGAAACAGATCAATTTGGAAACGATTGCTGCAGAGCAATGTTTCTGAAAATTTTCAAAAAATGTAACCATCACCTGCCTCATTCCTTTCCATGACATCCTCTAATGATGGCTAATACCTCACTGCACTGGAGTGAGAACTGACTGAAGCTACAGAATGCAAGTGTTGACACTCTCTACCTTGAAGGAAGTGAGTGGATACTGACAATTAAAGTTAGTTAGCAGCTCTGGGAGTAGACATTTGCACCCAGTAATTGCAGCCTGTTCTTGCTCCCCCATTTCCTATCCCTCAGCAGACAAAATGAGCAGGGGCTGACTCCTGCCATCTAAAACTGCCACCACAGGGGTTCTGACCCACAGTCCAAGAGGCAAGGGAGGCTGTCAAAACTAACAGTCTTCACTTCCATTTCAAGACAGGGCATTCATCAAGATGGTATTAAATACTCTGTTACACAATAATTCAGCATCCTTAGCCCGAATTCTTCATTCTGGATGAAGCCTGGCTGAGGTTATCCAGAAAAGGGCAGGAGCAGCACATTTCCTGCCTCAGAACCTAATCACTACTTGGATTTTTATAAACCCTTCCAATATTGATAATTTAAAAGACCAGAATTTACAATGACAGAGATATATTGTCTAGTGTTTGCTCCAAGATTATCTCTGAAAAATGGCATATTAAGATATGGAACTACATATTCTTCAAGTACAGAGGGGATAAAATGTACTCCTATTAATGACAAATGGAGAGCTCAATATTCACACTTCTCTGAATTCTGAAGTTTTCATCACTGTGTAGCAATGAGCATATCTGGAAGAGGATACATTGGCTACACCTCATTGCCTAAGAAACATCAGTATGAGAAAGAACAAACAACTCCATAACACACAGGCACTCACAAATGAAAACAACTAATCTCTGAACAACGAAGAACACCAGACACGAAACTCCTCAGTAGTGTTATCTGAATAGGTTGACTGTCACACACCAAAAATCATGGCTGGAAGCTAAGAGAAGGAGCACGAAGAAATTAAGGGGCACCCTGATCTACTGCTGTTCTCCTGCATCTGGGCTACTGCTTCACTTTGGCCACCTGTTGAAAGAGTCACAGGGAAGTCACAGCAATGTGCTACCAAAACTGGTCCTAATAACTAGGCTTTTGCTCCTAGACAACCTATAACAGCAACTGGAGATGACGATCCAGTATTATCCATATGTCCCAGGAGTGTCAGGAAATACCTACTACACTTATTATACTCCCTCAGATGGTGTGTGTGGTGGTGGGGAATCTATGCCTATAGTTTGCTTATGGCATCTGCCAGTTATCATTTACAACATTAAATATTAACACCATTTTTAATATCTGTGTTTTGTTCTTCATGCATCCCTTGACATTCAAGCCTTATCCTTGTTTGGGTGGGCAATGTCTACACTAAACTTCTCCAGATTCCTCCTGCAAGGAATATTCATGGCCTGCACTGTGCTCCATTCTAGGCTCAGAAGATGAGCTGAGTAACCAGTGCTGCCAGTAATCCCATAAAGGCCAAGAGAAAAATCAACTCTAGTCATTAGTAGAAATGCAGGAATTGCAATATCCACCTCTCCTTCCCAGCTCTGTCAGGCTCTACTCAGCAAAAGCAAGCAGAACACACAATTACATCAAAAAAGTGAATCCTCCTTGCCAACTGAGCAACCCAAGAGCTGCAGGGTTTTAGGCAAAACCCTTTCCTTTTCCACTTTGCTTAAATGGGTTCTGCAGCAACGAAAAGCTATTCTGCCAGCATGGAGCAGAAGAGGTAAGTAGATTAAAAAGTGATTGTTCCTTAAAAGATGGAGTCGTACCTCCTGCATAGCGATTGACGGATTTGGTCTACCTCCAAGGCATTGGCTCAGAGCACTGCTGGTCTTATCACAAAATAGGTGCTGCTTTGGGGTGAGGGCTTGAAGACGAAGGGGTTTGGTTAGTTGGTTTTGATAAGCTTTACAGCAAACTGTAATATCCTCCAAGAACTTCCTTTTCTAGTAAGCATAAAGCCCAGGAAAAAAAAACTTGCTCCTTCTCTAAAAAAGCAACATTTGTCTGCATTATAGGTAGACCTGACAGGAGCTTCACCACACAACAGCAATTTAACACTCTATATGAAAAGTTTAAAGCAAGTCTTTAATAGAAAATGTCATACTGCAGCAACAGTTTTGACATGTTTAGGAGACTGAACAAATTTAAAGATAGATCAGAGACTCATTTCTCTTTCATATTTTAGGAACCGATTCAGAAGAATGAGACTAATCCTGAACTGCCAACATACCCCAGTTATTCTAGATTTCAACCTTTATTTAATACAATTTCTTCATTTTTCCCAAATGCCCCTCCTCAGCTTCAGTCTTGCAAATATGTGGAACATAATATCCTGGAGGAAAGGGCAAAAAATGAGAAAAACAACTCCTCCCAAACACCTGTTTCATCTGAACTGTGACTATGAACTATGTAAATTTGAGCAGCCACCAATTACTGAATAAACACAAGGCAAAAGATAATCTAAAACTTTGTTTCATTTCTTCAAAAAATGCAAAAACAATGGACGCAATCTGGAGAGGCAGACAACTAAATATAAACTGAAACACAAAATTGCACAGTGGCGATTCTGTGACCATAGACATCTTTCCATTTACCAACCTTCACACACTTTCCCACCACTAACTCATATTAAGCGTTTGTAACTACTAATGAGCAACTATAAGAATGCATTACATACACAAGACTAAGGTCAGTCTTTCATAAAATGGTTTCACAGCACATCCCAACTGTAGAAGACAACATATTTAGTCAGCAGTAAATAGCATAAGTGTAGTATGTAACAGCACCTATTTCATTCAAAACAAAGTCCATGTGTATTCACTACTCTAATACCATTGAGATTCTCTGATTTGCTAATTCTTTCAATTTTTCTGTTAGAGATACAGATTCTTGCACAACACTTAAGTCGATAGATAAGACTTACCTATCTTTTTCCTCTCCTGCAGGTCCATTAAGGATAGTCCACAAACTATGTTACACTGTCTATAAATCAACTTACGGGTTCAATTTGCAATTTATGATGATCAACTTACAAAATGTACCTTCAAACAGTCACTCTCATTAATACAGATAAAAACAGAACTCTCATTAATACAGATAAAAGTAGAATATTACCTGTCTCAGTGTGTCAATGAAAAATGAGTGATAGCTCACCAGCCTCATTTTTCATTCACTTATTGGTGTATATGGATTCACACATACCAGTCTTTAAGGTTCTGTATAAAATCTACATCAGTAACTAACAACATAGGATAATCAAAGTCAGTAAATACTGTATACAAAGCTTAACTCTGCCTCTTTTACACTCATCTGTCTTACTATTTATTTTCCACAAGACCCAAACCCCTTGAAATACACATATGCTTTAGTCAGCAAGGTCTTAAGGATGGTGTCCTCCAGCAGGGTTGGATATTGGGAAAAAACAAAGAAAACAGACCAAAAATAACTGCTTTTCAACATAAACTTTCAAAGACACTATTAATTACACTAGAGACTTTATCCTAGAATAATATGCTTTGCCCAAAGAGGATAGCAGAAAAGTATTTAATTAAAAATACGGAAATCCAAGTTTTCAAGTTACCTCCCCCATCCCCAGCATCTGCAGACAAATGTAAGTGCCCTTTCAAATACCAAAAAATCATTATCTGTAAAAATCTCCCCCTGCCGCAGTGCAAGCTTCTGCCCACCTGCCATCAGGTTATGAAACTTGTTTTAAAAAAAAGTTACATTTAAAAGAAAACAATTAACTAGTTTTGTTCAAGCTTCTAGAAGAACTGAATTGATAAGAGGCTAAATATAGGAAGTTCTAGTTCAAAAGATAGTTGTCACTGCTATAGAATGGAAGTGCTTATACAGCCAAAATAATGACATTGCCTGTATCATTAACCAAGGTTCTTTTAAAAACATTCAATGACATCTCTACAGCACTCATTACTATAGTGCCTGAAAATAGAGGAGGATTATAAAACACCTATAATGAAACTACTTATTTCCTTAGAACACTTCAACCTAACAACAGTAAGGAAGAACTGTCTGTACGTCTGAAACTTCTCTTACTAATTTGGAAACTGTTAGAGCTGAAGTCTAGATCTAAGTTTACACTTCAAAAACTCTGATCTTCCCTGTTTAACTTTGCAAGGTAACAGAAGCATTTTCAGACATGAAATAAGTTTTTGGCTTATTTCAGTAGCTGTATTGATTACTTAAGGCGCAAGTAACACCCATGGGGAAAAAAAAAACCAAACAGTGTATCAGGTCAGGAGTGCTTAACTCAAAAAAAAAAAAATCCATTATGAATGAAACAGAGGAATAAATACAAAGCTTTGACACCAAAAACCTGCCTATTTCCTCTCTCCTGCCCAAAAGAATAAAAACAAATATCAATATTTTGAAGACTAATGAGAAGTTCCAAGTCCTCTTAACTCACTTCAGAAGTAGCAATCCCAAGAAAATTTTCCTCAACTTAAAGTTATGGAAAAAGAATTCTGAAAGGCTTGTGTAACAGCAGGAAATATGTTCCTGAAAGAAATACAATAGCTTTAAGGTTTCTATCCTAAAGAAAATGGCATGTTAAAAGAAAATATTTGAACCTAATTAGAACAGCAGAAATGGAATGAAGAAGAGCTGAATTTCTGGGAGTGAATCATCCCTCTCATCTGCTAGCAAGATTCTGAAGGTCTAGAACGCGCAGGGAGAGACAGGTAGTTCTGCACTTCAAGAGCTCAGCTGTGTGTCCGTAGCTGACAAAACAGGCTCCTGTCAAAGGTGAAATGACAGACAGTGGCAACAGTGGCACAAAATTTTAGCCTTTCCCATTTACAAACAAGGGCCAGATCCTAAAAACTTCATTCAACATTCCATTCCTCAATAAAATCTTAGAACAGCCAAGAACATGCTTTTCAAAATCTGAGGACTATGTGACTACAAGCAACCTACCACAAAACAAGCTCAACTGCAAATTTCTCAGAGCAGCTTACTTGGGATAATTGGCCATGTGCAGGCTCTAAGGCTGCAGTAGAAGGAAGGTGGATCATTCCTCTTCCACTGGAATTACTTCCAAGTTTGGAATTACTTCCAACTTACTAAAGACTTAAGAGCAGAAAGGAAAGTTGCTGACCCACCTAAAATCTAACAAGGTTTACTGTCAAAGATAAAAAATGGTTGGAAGTCTCAAATTTCAATGGAATTTAGATCCTTGACTCTCTTAATCTCCTTTTAAAACCCAGGTGTGGGACTGCAACACTTGGCCAAGCTGGACATCCATAAGTCCATGGGCCCTGATGGGATGCACCCGCAAGTGCTGAGAGAGCTGGCAGATGTTATCGCTAGACCACTCTCCATCATCTCTGGAAGGTCATGGGGTACAGGAGAAGTGCCTGAGGACTGGAATAAGGCCGACATCGCTCCAATCTTCAAGAAGGGCAAGAAGGAGGACCCAGGGAACTACAGGCCGGTTAGTCTCACTTTGTTCTGGATGTCATCTCCAAACACGCTGAAGAACAGAAAGTTATTGGAAGTGGTCAATACGGATTTACCAAGGGTAAATCATGCTTGACCAACCTGATAACCTTCTGTGATGTTATAACTGGTTGGCTGGATGAGGGGAGAGCAGTAGATGTCATCTACCTTGACTTCAGCAAGGCTTTTGACACTGTCTCCCATAACATCCTCATTAGGAAGCTGAGGAAGTATGGGCTAGATGAACAGACAGCGAGGTGGATTGAGAGCTGGCTGTGTGACAGAACTCAGAGGGTCGTGATTAATGGAGCAGTGTCAAGTTGGAGGCCTGTAACCAGTGGTGTCCCCAGGGGTCAATGCTCGGCCCAATCTTATTCAATATATTCATCAATGACCTGGATGAAGGGACAGAGTGTATCTTCAGCAAATTCACTGATGATACCAAACTGGGGGGGGTGGCTGACACTCCAGAGGGCCGCGCTGCCATCCAGCGTGACCTGGACAGGCTGGAGTGCTGGGCAGAGAAGAACCTAATGAGGTTCAACAAGAGCAAGTGTAGGGTCCTGCACCTGGGGAGGAAGAATGCAAGGCACCAATATAGGCTAGGGGTGGACCTGCTGGAAAGCAGTTCTGAGGAGAAGGATCTGGGGGTCCTGGTAGATAGTAAATTATCCATGAGCCAGCAATGTGCCCTTGTCGCCAGGAAGGCCAATGGAATCCTGGGCTGCATAGGGAAGAGTGTGGCCAGTAGGTCGAGGGAGGTCATTCTCCCCCTCTGCTCGGCACTGGTGAGGCCACAACTGGAATACTGTGTCCAGTTCTGGGCTCCCCAGCTCAAGCGGGACAGGGAACTACTGGAGAGAGTCCAGCGTAGGGCAACAAAGATGACTGGGGGATTGGAGCACCTCCCTTATGAGGAAAGGCTGAGAGAGCTGGGACTCTTTAGCCTGGAGAAGAGAAGGCTGAGGGGAGACCTTATTCTTGCTTATAAGTATCTAAAGGGTGGGTTGGAGGAGGATGGAGGCAGACTCTTTTCAGTGGTTCCCAGTGACAGGACGAGGGGCAACGGGCACAAGTTGGAACATAGGAAGTTCCATTCAAACATAAGAAAAAACTTCTTTACGGTGAGGGTGACAGAGCCCTGGAACAGGCTGCCCGGGGAGGCTGTGGAGTCCCCTTCTCTGGAGATTTTCGAGACCCGCCTGGATGCAGTCCTGAGTAATGTGCTCTAGGCATTCCTGCTTTAGCAGGGGAGTTGGACTAGATGATCTCTGGAGGTCCCTTCCAACTCTGAAAATTCCGAGATTCCAGGTAACATGCAGTAGCTTAAAACTGCCACAACAGATGATGGGTCACTGTCCACAGAAGCAACGCTGTTACACCCCATCTTGCTACTCATATCACTCCTAACTCTAAACCAACAGAACAAATTAATTTTTGTTTGTTTGGTTTTTGTTTGTTTGGTTTTTTTTAACCTAAGTAAAATAGGTTAAAAATTTGATTCAGTATGTGATCGTAATTCTATTAGGTTTAAGACCATCATCCCAACACTACAAAGTAGAAATAAATAGCATTAATTTAATAAGAGGCAAATTCATGGGGGGTTTTGGCAAATCTTTTATATTAATGACTTGTATAATATTAACATTATAATGACTTTAAAGCATGTGTGCCTCGCTCCCAGTTAAGAACTGCCAGGGGAAAGAGCAACACTGTTCTGCCCATCTGTACCTCCTGTGGAAGGCACCGACTCTCCTCAGGGGTATCATCTCTCCAAGTGAAAAAATCCATTAGTTCATTAACTTCCCAGCCTTGATGACCTGGATTCAGAAAGCTTCCCTGAACCACAAACGGCCCATTCCTTGCCCACTCAACTTCAATGCAAATCCCACAAGAATTACTTCTGGGTTTTTTCAATTAACCTAGAAGTAGTTCAATATTTTACAATTGTTCAAAAATCAACACTATTTAAAGAGGAAATCTGTGAAATACACACCAATTTATACAGATTGTAGACTCATTTCCTGAAACCATTTCAAAAGGAACACAATGAAAGAGTTGAGT